>CM017573.1:20525288-20850288 GCA_007844125.1 Sinonovacula constricta | reverse complement strand
GGGCGTAGAAATACTGAGTTATAATCACTTAGTGTTGTTTTCTTTTATGTTTCTGGCCTTTTTATTTATGTCCACCGTTACTTGCAAATGTTTTAACTGTTGTCCCAAATAATATAATTCATACAGAAAAAAAAACACAATAAAATCAACACATCTGCCCGAAGAAAAAAAAAAGCGAACAAATGACTGCGTATAGTTCTATAAAGTGTAGTGATGTAAATATAAACATGTATATTCAAACCTAATGGATAATTTTCGGCGCAGAGAAAACTGGGATCCATCGCCATCAGGGGCGTAGCTGGGCATGATATGTTGTGTGCGCAAGGCCACTGGGGTGTCCTGGGGGGGGGGGGGGGGGGGAAGCTTCCCCGGATTTTTTTCTAGATCGTACATGGGGGCTTCTGGCGCAGTTCGGTAACAAGATATAACTAGATTTTAAGTAACATGTTAACATGTTAGGTAATTTAGTTATTCGTACAAGAAATAAATTATTTGCTTTTACGCAGACGCTATTTGTAGTACCGCGACTTCAAGCAAACTTAAGAAAACGAAACTTGCCTTTTGAGAAATCACAACAGGCAAGTGGTTTAAGTTAAGTTGATATAAAGCAATAGAAAAAACAAGACTGTTAAGTCCCGAATTGTCTCTCGAATGTATGTCAGTAAGTCCCGTGATTAAACAAATGTAAATATCTACTACAAGTACGTCGCACTTACAGTACTGACATGTTTTGTTTTTTTATTGTCAAATGCAGTAACTATTGTATATCGGACGAATCCTGAAACGTAAATATACAAATCGACCAACAAAAAGATGCAGTTCGGTACATATCTCTCCACTAGATCGTCCTGAGAAACTGAGCGTTTCTGATTTGAAGTACAGGAGTACAAAACTTATTCCATACCAGGAGCTACAGAAATAGTTACTAAACCGATTTTTTCCATGGTGCAAATAGGGGTACTAAGTAATTGCAATAAATTGAGTTTACACCTTATCCCTAATAGGGATTTTTTTTATTGTAGATTTTATCTTTTTTATATTTTCATTCTTTTGGGACAATGCGTACGCAGCTACATATCTTGCGTACATGCACCTACGCGCCTAATGGCCATTGATAAATGTACCGCAGGTGGTTCCCGTCTTATTCAGTTTACTAACACACGTCCAAATGTTTGTTGTTGCTAGAGGGAAAAAGATCCAAGAAATTGCCGGCTATGTCAGCTGAATCACAACTGTTTATACCTCACTCTCTTTCTTGTGATGAATCAGTGTTCTTTGTCTTTTATTTATGCGACCTTGATGTTCATTATTCCCATTCGTTGAGATAAACTGGGGCTGTTGGGTTATTTTTAAAATTTATACTTTAGCCTTAACAGGGACGGTTAGTTATAACGTTAACTTATAGTTTCTTATACATTCATCACCATCACTATCACAGTTTCTACCGAACCACCAACACCACAAACCCCACCATTACCATAGCAACTGCACTACTCTAACACCAACCACACCCTGATACCGCAGTTCCACAACCATTGCCGATACCACCAGTTTTTTCATATCCACTTCTATCACAACCTAAAAAAACTACCACCAGTTTAACCATATCCACCACTAATTTAACCAACACTTCAACCATCTAGGCAACCGTCATCTTGTTGCCAAATGGCCCATTTAAGTTCTTAAACCACAACAAACACCACGACGACTACGACGGCGACTACCACCGCAAAAACATCGCTCGCAAAATGACGGCTTACTTTGAAACCAGTTCTGCTTCTACCACTGCCACCATAACACCACCGAAAAATAACACCATTACAGCAAACAGCGATAACACCATCGTTTCGCCAACCACTTCCTTCATTTCGATACTACCACCATCATTTCCATCAGCGGCACCATCTGCCTGACACACCTCATTTCATTTTTCCCAATCAAACTGATAATTAGGCAGACGTAGGCACCGAATACATTATATACAGTATTTTTCGCGATGGCCTATAGTTCAAACCGTCAACATTTTTCACTTTTGCATATAACTTAACGTCCTTAAGTTTCGCATCGATTATATTTATGAAATTGACGCAAAAACTTGTCATGAGAGGTGTATTTTTGTGGTTGTTTTATAGATAATATAAACAAAAGTAACGCCCACTTTTCATTATTAAGAAACAGAACTATCTTGAACAACATTCCTCTATTGAATACAGTGTGCAATCAGTCAATAAAGTATGCCATATTTACAATAAAGACCGAGTTGATATAATCATTTGAATTTCTTGAATCATTAAATCTTAACATACTTGACCCTATATAGAGGAATTTGGGTATTGACAGTTCGTAAATTAGTTTAAGATGGGGATATACTGGTATTGTTCCTAGAGCAATGGCAAATTCTAAACCCTTACCTCGAAAATCTTACCCCGCAAACATTTTGTACCTATGACCTAACATGCGTAATATGCAACTCAATGGCTGGCATGTTCCAAAACTTATCTGACATCTAGTAACGCTATGTGAGGAACTTTGGTAGCCATACGGGCTACATAAACATGTCAAAATGCAACCTTATTTATTAATGGATGCAGCTTACTGCAACTATTTAATGAATGGCGGATTCTGCGGCTAAGACCACTAGCGGTTATAAAGAAATGGCTTTGGTATTCAGTCTTAAAATTATCATAAACACACGTGCGTTTCTTTGTATTATTGCATTGAATGTATAGTAGATGTATAGGCACATTACCGATACAATAAACAGAAAAAACACTTTAATATGTAGTTATTATCTGTCCTTGAAAATTCGTCTATATGGTTTAAATCTAAAAATTCTCCATCCACCAAATTTGAAGTGGTTTGCAGAATCCTTTCTCAATTGAGATTTTGCTTAGGCTTAAAGTTTGTTTCCAATAATACTTCTAGTATTATGCACATAGCTTTTTACATTCTACACACTATAAACTTGGCAAGGTTTAAGTTCTTTTTATAATACAGCAAGATTATTATTGCTTGCGGATCGGGAGGTCGTGGGATCAAACCCCGGCCGGGTCAAACCAAAGACTGGTAAAGTTGGTAGTAGTGGCTTATCTTCTAACGCTCGGGGCTAAGGGCACGGCATTACGCCTGACTCGTCGGTTCAGTATAATGGACCGGCCGGGTTTAGTCCCTGGGCACCTCATAAGTACTATAATGATAAAAATGTTGCTGCACAGTATCGGCAAAAATATCGGCAAATCCCATTCCTTATTATATTATTTAAAGTAAACACCGAGTATTAAAAATATGAGTCTGAGCAAAATGTCACATGAGAATTGATTCTGCCAGTGGGTTCTAGTCACACAACAATGCCAGTTTATGAGCTCAGAGGCAATGGACAATATATAACTATTATGTAACTTCAAATCACTGTAGTGTTTATTACTGATGTAAATAAAGGACGATTACTCGCACAAGACCAGTTTGATATTAACACTTTTCATTGGCCAAAATTAAATAGGTTAAATGAGATGTTGACACATAAATAAGAAGTATGTTTTAACATTCTTGTCTAATTTTGTTGTAGTTGGGTAAATTTGTTAGCCAAGGTCAAAAACTGAAATTATAATCTGTGCATCTGTCTGTCATAAAACCCTATTTTTCCAGTTTTATTCATTTTTCCAACTTGTCTGCTGCCGCCTATACAATGCAGCAGACAACAATTTGTCACACAGTCTGATATATTATACCGGTGTAACTGTACGATTATAGATGCCAAATATGCGATACATCCCCACGTGCGTGTAAACTGTACGTTGTTGACACGGTCTTCTCTAGTGTCTATTTAAACGTCATAATATCATGCTGTTAATATAACGCAAAAATATATAGTCTAGTGTTATAAAATTACAGATTGCGACAGAGTAACATATGTTTTCTGCCAGAATGTGTAACGTGATCTACCTCTGCACCTAAAATTCTGACACTTACTTAGGGCGGTGGGCGGCTGGCCGCTGAAGTCTTCCTTTTTTTAATGCACATAGTGCACAGTATGCAGACGGTAATTAAGAGACTGCCAAAATTGTAAAGTGAACATGCAATTCGTTGAAGATTTGTTTCGACTACAGTTGTTGGTTTTGATGATGATGAATATATATATTTGCGCCATTTTTACTTCATAATAATCATGTCATCGTCGTTGTCGCTGTCATTGCTCTGCTTCTCCTCTTCCACCTCCTCCTCATCATCATCTCCTCCACCACCAACAACTTTACCAGCACTATACCAACAAACCACTACCACCATCACCACAACCACTACAACCAAGACCAACCACTTCGAACACAGCATCATAAACAACAATAACAACAATGTACATCTAGTGGGCCTCCAGTGGGAATCCCAAACCGGACGATCTATGACATCATCAGGCCTTTTAAGACTGACACCCGTTATCTGGTCCAGTATCTCTCCGCGGCACCCGGGAGTCGTGCTTCCATTGTTCTTCAACATCCGCCTTATCTCTAGGCTGGTATGCAGACGCGCCTTTGTAGCCGAAGGTATCCAAATCTTGGCACAGGATTCTGTCACTTATAATTAGTGAACATTTTATCTTCAGCAGCAACGAGCTGCCGCTGTATCCTGTCCCCCGTTATCTTTGATATAAGCCATTATCCTGAACTACGTCGAGAATACGAGGCATAATATACCTTAGTTGTGCAAGGTACCTCAAGGTATACGTTGTTATGTCGCTGGTTCGTGCTTCTTGCTTGTATAATCGTCAAGCCTTAAAGTGGTATGAACACACTATCACTGTTTTCCTGTATAAATGTACGATGACTCCCTCAGCATTCAACTAAAGTGTGCACACGTAAATTCAAACTTTTAATAGCATAGATCAAGCCTAATCGGGATTCGACTACGTTGTGTTATAAAAAAGATATAAAATATAGAAAACTTTTTGCATTGATCTTTTTATAAATATGTGCTTTGACAAACAACATTAAAATGGAAATAATTATAATCTCCGATCATTTGTTTCAGTTTAAGTATGTCTGATTCAAACATTTTGTTTGGAATGTAGGATTTATGTAATCAAAAGCATTCTAACGATTTTCAAGCTAATTTGGTCGTTGCAAGAAACATTTCCCTGGTGAATTTACGAACTGCGTTTACTTGAATACATGTCATGTGTGTTTATAGGCCACATGCATTCCATGGCACGATTGGCGCATGATTTGAGAGAACTATGTAGATGAAGTACGGATCACATATATCCTATAGGTCCTCTGGCGCGTGCGTAGACGGGTACGGATCCCTGCTTTTTATTAATCGTCCAGGGTCCAGTCACACGGCAGGATCTACGACTTAATAATTACCCCAAAAAAATTTTGGGTGAGCAAACCCTCGGACCACTTTTTCATAAGCCACTAGTGACTTTTTTAAATTATATATATTTCTTTCATTAATTAGATGGTACATACAGAATGGAAAACCGGACCTGGTAGCGCAATCGGTAGAGCGTCGGCTCCAGGTACGGGAGGCCCCGGGCTCGATCCCGGGCCGCGACATACCAAAGTCGTTAGAAATGGTAGTGGTATAGCTCCCTTGCTAACGCTCAAGCAAATATAAGGGTAGTTCCACGACTGTTTGGCCCAGTGTCGGGTTAATGTGACTGTGGGTGGTATCATGCTAGGTGTTTACGGCATGCTATACACAGAGAAGGCAGCACTATATCTGCTTCAAGTGGACACCGTCTCCAGATAACTGAAATACTGTTGGTGGGACGATAAACCCAATAAACAAAATAACAAACAGAATGGAAACTTAAATTATTCGGTTGTTTCGCCTTTCGCTTGCGAGTTGTTAAAAATCAAGCTCTTTACTCTAAAGGAAGATCATAGATCCGTTCCTGGCCTTGTAAAAGTTTTGTCAGCTAAACTCTATCCAAGCGGCTTTACACGTCATCTGAGAGGAAACCCTGGAATTGTAAGGAGCAATTAGCCGTGATGTAGCTACTTACAACATAATTGGGTAATTCAATGACATTGGGACATGGTAAATGCCTGGTTTTACATGGGAAATAACCATAATTTCGTAGCTTTGAGGTTAATTGGGGAACAAGGGCGTCAGTATATTTTGGGAGACTGATATATATTTCTTTTCAGTTGACATTGAGTTTATATAAAATGGAAAAACAAGCAATTTTATCAAGAAATGCTCAATATGAGGATGTACTTGGTGGTAAGTATATCGCGTCTGTTTCTCGTGAAATACGTTTGTGGACTGGCTATAAAAATAAGATAAATATGTGGGTGCAGCACGAAATTTTTTTTTTCTAATGATCGAACGCTGTTTAATTATGATGATAAGGCTACAAATGTTAATGAGTTAACAGCTCGTACTAATTGCAGTTTTTAGAACGTGTTACAATGCTACTATGCAGCAAGCAGCCAATAGTGTAAGTCCTAGGCTAACTGTTGTATATCTACATTCTTTCCCTATATAAGATCAATATGAACATTGCAGACTAAGAGCTAATTAAATTAACTGATGACCCATCAAAACAAAGTTGCCGTATATTCACCAAGTAAAACACTGTTGAGTGTATAATTTATATTCGGACAGTCACAAGACAGCTAAATGGTATTTTGACACTCGCACCATCACTCCACGCCATAACTAAGTGCCTCTCTTAATGCGTCAAAACCACTGCCTGACTGGTGGCAAGGGTAGATGACGATGACGTAGCGGCGATTCGTAAATTAGACTATCCGTCTATTTTTTATAGGAACATATTAAATGTATGAACGTTTGCTGTAAATTATATCAATATATAAAACGTTTCTTAAAACCATATAGCATCGTTAGGAACGTTGTTGAACCTAATCCCTAAACGTTTTGAATCATCTGTGGTCTAAAAATAATACTAAAAACCATTTCGTCGATAAAATGCAGAAGTTGTTTACATGAAAAGGAATGAAGAAACTAAATATGATGCATACAAAAAGTGTTTTTTATTAGAACTAGTGTCTTCTTGTATGGCAGTCAAGTGCTTTACTGCCTGTGTCCTGAATGGTGTGTATGTTGTATCTAGCTTTATTATACATTGCGAAGGACACAAAACAATTTTCAACATGACCTATGCTATGATTATGACAGGCTTCAATCGGCGCTTATCAGTTCATTCGGATTACTTCTTACCCAATAGAGAACAATAGTCGCGGTTTTTGGTTAGCCTCCTGTTCCATAAAAGTCTTGTTTTGAACTGTTGTGTGACAATTAGAGTCCTTTTTCGGCAATAGTATTAGTAGAACTCTAATTGCAATTAGTATTTAAAAGTTATGTCATATGATTAAATTTATTTTTGTGCTAAAGAAAAGTCACATCGATTTGGTCGAATTTGCATTTTACTTATTTAGGCTAAAACAAGCAAAACTGTGTTGAACCACAGCTAATTATAGATCGCTATATCATCTCTGATTACTCGATTATACGCGAACATACTGTCCTTCAAAAGATTGTTTTATCATACGGGCTGGGGAATCAAAGATATCGCCACAAGTTCCACTATTTTACCAGTTTATAGTTCAAAATATAATGTCCTGTGAACTAGGTATGCGGAAACATACGTCATATGTATCCGGCAGATCAAAACAAGTTTCCTGATAAGTTCGATTGCGGCGAAATGACTTTAATGAAGAAATTGCACTTTTTTATTAAGAATACAAGCATATTTGTCTTGGTACAACGTATACACATAGAACATCTTCTATCAAAATTAAGAATGCTCTTTATAAACTTAATACATGTGTATAATGTACACACTGTTGAAATGTTGAAAAGGCATTGTTCCTATAAAACTTTTGATATATTTTTGTATCTTTTATATATATATATATATATATAAGGCTTCGGAATGGACCCTTTTGTGTCGCCAAATACTGTGTGTAGTTCAATATAACCATGTAGTGTGAATGTTAAATGCTCAAAACGAGTAAAATATAATGTTTTTTTCTTCTCACTAACCAAAAAATATAACGTTACCATCGCTTTCGTCGTTATAGTCGAACATAGCCGTTAATTAAATCGGGCATTTCCGTTAAACACGCCGAAAGTCGTCGGTGTTTTTCCAGCCCGAGGTGAATTCTCGAATTCTGCTGTTCCATCCTTCGAGTTAATGATCTTTTTCTTTCCGAATAAGACAAAGGTGACCTTCATTTCTTTCGAGCAGACTTCCTTCGTCCGCCATTGTTATTAACGAATTAAGGGTCACGGACGGAAGTAAATGTGGGTCACGGGATAATACGAATGCTTGCGTAACTGATCGGAACATTTCGGGATACGACCGAAGTATTTTAAAGTCTGGTATTATTCAAGCGGGCTAAAAGTGCTGAAAGATTTTATACATTTTGTGCCTTTTTTTGTTTTGTTGCTTCAATGGTGTTAATGAGTGATTGGTAGTGTTTCCTAGTCCCGCCCCGCCGTTCTACAGTTCAAACATGGACACACCCCATAAAAAACAAAAACAAAAAACATATACACCTCAACGAAAACAGGTCCAGCGACGCTGCTATGTTTAGTTTCGGCGTGTTCTACCTGACATTTTTTTTCTAGCGACATATATCAACGGAATTCCGCTGACAATTTCAGTTATTTTTGCCCTGATTGGTGACCATTGATAATTGATTGTAGTGAAGCATACCGAACAAAATCCTTAATAAATCAAAGCCATGACTGCCGGAATTGTCGTGGATAATTGTTTTGTGCCATTAAATCAAACTGTCTTTATAATCACTGACAGTTGCTTTCAAAAGAAGAGAACCCCTCGTGGGTTTTATACAGGAAAACAGTGATAGTGTGTCAGCTTGGACGCTTTTTGTGCCTATACGAATAAATCGCCGGTGTTCGTGACCCGTACCATTATGTACTTTTGTTCCAGTTCATGTTTTACGTTTCCTATAATCCGGACAGACATTTTAGTACTGAATAATATACTTCGATAAAGATTTTTTTATTTTGTGTCTGTTTATCAAGTTTATAACCATGATTAAACGCTTTTTACATGAAGAACGCTCTATAGACAAGGTTATGCCTCATTAATATCTTTGTCATAAAACTTAACCCACAAACTTACGGAAATAGTTTATTTCCGGAGAGTATTAAAATGAGAGTGGGACGTTATTTACAAATGCATCAAATGTTATTTGCAAAACTTCTTTGTTTTAAATAAGCCAAAACGCATGAAAACATTAAAAAAATAAAACATCACTTAGCCATTTTACAGTGTGAAGTTTGCCATTTCTCCTTACAACGTCATAAATTACTAATCCTACTGGGACGAGCCTTTGTCCGAGTTTAAAATGCCAGACTTCATTAGAGGCAGTGACTTTTGGAAAATAACAAATTCCGCGACATCAGCCCAATCAATATTGCACTCTTTAAAGAAAGTTTAACGCGTTTTAAGAAGAATCCTCACGCAAACGAAACAAAAAAGCGTTTCTCCTGATAAATGGGCCAGCGACAAATGGTTTCTGTCACCTCACTACTCACGCGACAAGGTCCGCGCGGACCACACAGAGGGCATATGGATTAAAGGTCCACGAGTGTGGGGTACAGTTGGTAACACGCTTTCCGGGTCATTATTTCGCGACTACTTATTTACATTGTGTTTTTCTGTTCATTTTTTGTATTTTTGTAGTTCTTTAGACCAACCGACAAGCTTAGTTATCCGAACACGTGTCTGCATGTAGGCTGCAGATGTGTGTGCCTTCACTGTGATAGCTAACACGGTGTTAGGTTTTTATATGCAATTCGTGCATTTGAAGAACCGAACATAGATCGTTGACTTTCCGCTAAATTTTGAGGCTATATATACATTGACACACACACACGCACACGCGCACGCACACACACGCACACATAAATATATATAAATACTAAGGCTGAATATATATATATTTATATTTATATATATATTTAAAATTATGATTTATGATTTATGATATATGATTTTTCAAAGTTTATTTTTTATATACTTACTTTCCGTATGTTTACAAGCAAAAAAAACTACTTTCTTCAAATACCACAATGACTACATTTAAACTAAAATTTAACGTAATGTCTGAATCGTATATATCGTGCGTTTTAAAATTAGTCCAACTTTATGTCCGTTTTCAATACAAGGGCACTAGATATAAAAGCGGCACCTCACGTAAAGCTTTTCTGTCAGTTCCGAATCTTTCCGCTGCACTGGCACTATTATAAACACATTGACGACTGACATGCCACTTTATCTCACAAACAATACATAATGCACAGGGTCCCTTAAGTGCGCAGTGTTGTATAATACCCTGGGTGCCTCGGTCCCGTCTAATTGTCCAAGTTTTTTATTCGATAATTAGCCTTAACACGCCATTTTTAAAACCTCTCCAATAAAGGGAATTTCCTGTGTCCTACTTCACAACATTGCTTCTTTACTACGATAAAATCAGAACAAGAAACAAGGAAAACCAAACCATAGTACATGTACATATTATAAAAACACTATTGACAACATTGTTGTATAACAATGTCATAATGACGATAGACTTGTATATTCATGTCGTGCATGTAACGTATTAAATAAAATGGTATAAAAGTTCAACAGGAGAAAGTTGTCATCACCCATTTGCCAATAATGCTTATGGGGTTATTTGACGTAGGTTAGTGAGCTGGGTCCGTATCCGTAAAAAAACTTGTTTATTGCTTCTGACTTACAAGCAAATTTTGGAATATTTCCTTAGAAAAGTATAGGAGAAAATGTCATTCATAAAACCATTTATCAATAGAGATTTCATAGGTTTTTTTAACTTAAGGAAAACTTAAAAAGACACTCTAGAATGCCTTACAGTTCCGAGTCCAACACTACTGTTTTAGAGTCATGAAATCAGTTTTACCACAAAGTTAAGCTCTAGAATCCAGAGGGGAAATGAGACAGCTGTCCTAATAGCTTGCAATGGATCTTTAGTAACTTTAGGACAAAACACACAGGTATCCAACCAACAGAACCAACCGCTAGGGTTGAAGTCAGGAGATTTCTTGCTAATGCCAGAAACTTAAATATCACAAAGAATGATGATGCCACAATATAGATGGGGCTGTCGACCATAAGGTTATTTTGGTACAGAAGAAATACGTACAATCACACTGCATATAAGCTTGGTTTAAATAAACTTTTAACAAATACTAAAATCTCTGTTCGGAGCGAAGTAATGTGAGACGATCTGCCAGCAGACCTGTGCTGCCCTGGTGGTTCTGCCTAGACAGTTGCTAGCGGCTTACCTCAGCCAAAATAGCTGGACGTCGCTATATTTTCCAAAATGTGGTAAAGGTAAAGTCACTATTCTGTGCCGATACCGTTTATAACGCCGGTTATAGTTGCACTTGGTTTACGGATCTACATACAGTTATGTGTAAGACATGTCTTATTACATTTCAGAATTTCACATTCTTTTTGTGTTTTTGTAATTCTATATTCCCATGTGGTGATTTACGCCGGATTCTCTGTCAAAATAATTGCACAAAAACACACACACACACTGATGTTTTATCAGATAAAACAACCCTGCAAGGTTCATAGTCATTTTACTCGATCATGACTTGAACCAACAAATCACCGACCACGGAACCATATGATACCCCCGCCGAACACGGAACGATATGGTACCCCCACCGACCACGGAACAATATGGTATCCCCACAGACCACGGAACCATATGGTAATCCCACCGACCACAGAACCATATGGCAATCCCACCGACCACGGAACCATATGGCAATCCAAACGACCACGGAACCATATGGCAATTCCACCGATAACGGAACCATATGGTACCCCGACCGACAACGGAACCATATGGCACCCCCTCCGACCACGAAATCATGTGGTATCCCCGCCATCCATGAAAGCATATCCTACCCCTGCCAACCATAAAACTATATGGTGCTCCCGCTATCCATGGAATCATATGGTGCCACCCGCATTCCATGCAACCATATGGCACCCCCGCCGACCACGGAACCATGTGGTATCCCCACCGACCAAGGAACCATATGGTATCCCTACCAACCACGGAACCATATGTTATCCCCGCTATCCGTGGAATCATAGGGTTACCCCTGTCAACCACAAAACCATATGGTATCCCCGCCAGAAATGGAACCATATAGTATCCTCACCAAACATGGAACCTTATGGTAGCTCCGCCAGACATGGAGCCATATGTTATCCCCGGCAAACATGCAACCAAATCCCGCCAAACATGGAACCAAATAGTATCACCGGCATCCACGGAACCATGTGGTACCCAAGCCAGATATGGAACCATATGGTATCCCCGGCAAACATAGAATAATATGGTACCCCGCAAACAATGGAACCCTATGCTATCCCCGCCATCCACGGAACCATATGGTATCCTTTCCAAACATGGAACCATATGGTATCCCCGCCAAGCATGGAACCATATGGTATCCCCACCATCCACGGAATCATATGGTATCCAGCCATTCATGGAACCATATGGTATCCCCGCCAAACATGGAACCATTTGGTATCTCCGCCAAACATTGAACCGTATTGTATCCCCGGCAAACATGGCACAATACGTTATCCCTGCCATCTACGGAACCACATGGTATCCCAGCCATCCACGGAACCATATGGTATCCCCGCCATCCATGGAACCATATGGTATCCCCGCAAAACATGGAACCATATGGTATCCACGCCATCCACGGAACCATATGGTATCCCCGCCAAACATGTAACCATATGGTATCCCCGCCAAACATGGAGCTACACGTTATCCCCGCTATCCACGGAACCATATGGTATCCCCGCCAGACATGGAACCATATGGTATTCCCGCCAAACATGGAACCATATGGTATCCCCGCCAGACATGGAACCAAATGGTATCCCCGCAAAACAAAGAACCATGTGGTATCCCCGCCAAACGTGGAATCATACGGTATCCCCGCCATCCACGGAACCATATGGTATCCCCGCCAAACATGGAACCATATGGTATCCCCGCCAAACATGGAACCATATGGTATCCCCGCCAAACATGGCACAATATGGTATCCCCGCCAAACATGGCACAATATGGTATCCCCATCCACGGTACCATATGGTATCCCCGCAATCCATGGAACCATATGGTATCCCCGCCAAAAATGGAACCATATGGCATCCCCGCCAAACATGGAACCATATGGTATCCCCGCCAAACATGGCACAATATGGTATCCCCGCCAAACATGGCACAATATGGTATCCCCATCCACTGTACCATATGGTATCCCCGCAATCCCTGGAACCATATGGTATCCCCGCCATCCACGGAACCATATGGTATTCCCGCCAAACATGGCACCATATGGTATCCCCGCCAAACATGGAGCCAAATGGTATCCCCGCCATGCACGGGATCATATGGTATCCCCGCCATCCATGGAACCATAAGGTATCCCCGCCAAACATGGAACCATATGGTATCCACGCCATCCACGGAACCATATGGTATCCACGCCAAACATGGAACCATATGGTATCCCTGCGAAACATGGAACCATATGGTTTTCCCGCCATCCGCGGAACCATATGGTATCCCCGCCAAACATTGAACCATATGGTATCCCCGCCAAACATGGAACCATATGGAATCCCCGCCAAACATGGAACCATATGGAATCCTCGCCAAACATGGAACCGTATGGTTTCCCTTCCATCCATAGCGAAATGGTCATAACTGTATGGCTTTGAGTTAATAAAAAATAAATAAAACAATACAGTATGCAATATTGAGCGAGCCGTTGTGTCTTGCTTTATGTGTAATGTTTAAGGGGAGTTGCTCAATGTTAGTCAATTCTTTTACGGTTAGAATTATGTTTGGTTTAGCCATAAAAAATTCTAGTGGAACCCGCATATATAAAAAAGTGGTTTTATGGAATTAAACAGGCTACGGTGACGTTTTAATTGAGAAAAACCAAATGTCGATATCAACTGTGGAACACTTCTGTACAGTTATGAATTACGAAATGTTTCTTTAAAGTATTCGTTCAACAAATTATATTTCTGTATTCAATACTTTCGGCAGAGCGTTTGATGTCTCAATAATTCTTGAGAATGTGCAACCGATGTAACACTTGCATTTCAGTACTAGCAAATCGCATTTGACAATAATCTTGTCGCACTGGCAGGTCTGGCCTTCTATACCGCCCAAAGTGCGCAGTACAATACAGTGTACAGAAAAACTGACAAGCGCTAGGTATGGATTTTGACAACCCTTCCCGACCAAACTAAGATTGGGGTTAATTTAACGTATCATGCAATGCTACTATTAAACATTTCACCCCTTGTTCGGGTCATTGGCCGTTGATACGGGTGCAGCGGATCTGTCAAAATGCCTTACAATTACAGGGTCTGTGCGAGGATGGGGGCGCACACGGGTTTGTGACTAGGGCCCCTCAAACACACACATACATACCCTCGTAAGGAAACAAATAAAATGCATAGCTTGCTGCGTACACATGTATCTGGTAATCCAGATCGTCCTCTCTTATTAATCCTTATGATACACCTTTTGCTTCAAGTATCAATTTATCAATATCTAGGCACGACTTAGGAATAACTGACTAACATGCTTTACAACAACTGTAGCATTTTAGGGATACGAGTCATTTTCGTCTAAAATCATAGAGCTTTAAAGCGACTTGCGTCACAATTTGCATTGATATTACTTGAAAGTCGCCCTACGTTTGTAGCCAATCAGAAGCTATGAAAATTTCGAATTCCTCAGCTATTTATTTCAATAGAACTCCTTTTTATTTTATATTTTACAATGAACAAAGAAGATCGAACTATTTAATTAATTGGTTATATTTAACTGCGCATGTGAAACAAACCACGCATTCTGGCTTGACTCCTCCCCTTGTGACGACAAGTTTGAACACTTAAAGACGATTGACAGATTGATTTTCATTTTTATGGTGTGGATTACATGACATTTTGGTAGAACAGATAGAAGTGAGGCGGGGACTTCTAAGACGGATAAATCTATTAAGACGTGTCAATAGAAAATAGAAACGATCAGAACTTCGTGAATATGTATCTAAATTACAGCGTCTCTATCGAGCGAATCAGCATACTGGTTGTGATTGGCGTATACACGTGACGTATATTAACGCATGTACCTTTTAGAGATGAATTCAGGCGAAAAACTATAAAAACAAGTTGAAACGCCTCGAGTTGCGTTTGAATCTCTCTTCCTAAAGTCAACATAATATTATTTTTTGTACAGCATGACATAATTATATAAAACAGTTTGTATATTATAATATTGCAATAATAATAACTAAATTATTTATTTAAATTCAACCAAGTTTATTTTAGTTTTTTACGGAAAAAAAAATCAGAAACTCGCATTTAACCAACTGTTACAGTCGCTTTGATTTTTCAGCTGTAGTAAGATATCTGACACAGGGTTTACCTTAGAACTTGTATTCAACAAGTACACCGCCAACTTTTTCAGCAAAACAAATAATGTTCTGTACGTCTTTTTTGAATAAACACCCTCCCATAGTTGAAAGCATTATTACTGCTATACCCTTAACATTTGATCAGCTTTATTTTCATTAGCTATAAGTTAAACAGATGCGTTAGTAACTTCTCATTTTAAAAGTTTAGATATAGACTGCCATTTAAAGAATGCCGAAATATTTGGAATTTTAATTACTCTTGCAACAACAGTTTCAGTGGACAAATGACGAACTTTTTGCAAAGTAAAAGACAAAAACTTATCCGTTTCGCCATTGTTATTTGCGGTTTAAATGCTTTTAAAATAAAATAAACTGACTCCATCAAACATGTCATATATGCACTGGTGTTGGAGAAGGGGGCTTCACTTAGTTGCTATGGAAACAATAAAAAATCAAAGGGCAGGTTTTGTCGCTTTTCATCCAGAAAAGGGACTGTCTGTGTTTCTTCTTTTTTTCATAAGGGGAGGGGGAGGGGGCAGTCGTTATAGGATTTGTTTTGTTCTGTTTGTTTTTGTTGCATTGCTGTTAATGTTCTTCTTATTTTACGGAGGTCGGGGAAGGCCGGAATTTGTGTTTGTAGTTTTAATATCTTTGTGTGCAACAACATAGTTAGATTATTCTTGAAGATGCTGATATGTTAACATCATAGTGTTGCCTTTACTTTTGTAGTATGTTACAAATGTATTTTGTCCCGCTGAATCGCAGGACGTCTTATGATTAGGACATTTGTCTGGGTAGGACCTCTGGCGCACCGCAGATGACCAGGATGATTTTCCTATATTAAGTCTCGAACGGGACTCGAACCCAAACGGGGAGTGACTAATGTTGTGATTTACCAGAGGCATTCAAAGGAAGCGATATAGCTGCTTTCCCTACGTCATGATATTTTGAGCATGTTTGATTACAGCTCTGCTCGAAATCACTTTATTGTGGCTAGGTATGGTGTCATGCTGGTGTTCACGGCATGTTGATTCTGTCATACTAAAGGCAGCAATGTCAGCTTCGAATCGTTACAATACGACTGATATGATACGATATTTGCATGAATTATTTTCTTCTGTTAATAACGTCCATATCCAGGGGGTCCCCCGCAGTCCCACCGACAAAAAAAAGAACCCCTGTGCCTCCCCACACTGTATTCTGGTTAGAATTAGAAGTCAGGGGATGGGGGAGGGGAGCAGTTGAAAAAGAAAACACATTTTGTTTCACTCGTAATTGAGGAGTGATACGGGACGCTGAAAGAAAAGGGTCGGCGTCTTTTTTCGGATTTATTTATTTGTGTGACTACATGTTCGTCGGTTGCAAATGTAAGCAGTAAACAACAATTCTGCAGTAGCATTGTTTATCTTGGACCGATGTTAATCGACAGGTGGGCTGTAAACGTTGTTGTAGTTGTTCTTCGAACCTCCAGGGGTTTCCATTGAGTAAGTTTACATTTGTTTACATTATTTTGATATTGTTGTTTTTATGCATTATTCGTGATTAGGTTTATGTTTTTTATGGTGTTGGTTCTTTGTTTAAGTAAGGTGGGACGCAATTATTCTTTTCATTTTTTCAATTTTTGTTTTGTTATGTTAATAATTCTTTGTAATAGTATTGATCTATATGGGAAATTACAAAACTGTCATTTTTATGTTGTTGTGTGGTTTGTTTTCGTAAATAAACTTTTGATTGTAGTGTCATGTTGTGTTTCCGATTGTTTGTTTAAAGTTGGTTGATTGGACAAATTACGAAAAGAGAAATCTAAGTGGCTTAAAAGCTCATTAATACTTGACAGGGAACTTAGATTTCTATGTTGTTATGTTGTTTAACTTTCAGTCTGCATAGTAATTAACATCGATGTATGCTCATTTTTATTTTAAAATGTCGTATTGCAAATGTATTTGTTGATTTCGAGTTATGTTGTATGACAACTTTAACGACAACAATAAACAAATTGTATGAAATAATTATTTTGCTGATAACAGAAAATAAGTTACAGCATAATTAAACATTATTGTCAATTAAAACCTCCCATTTATATTAGCATTCTTTTACTCGTTTTCTACTATGCTAAAGCATGACTAAAACGTGCAATTACTTTAAAGAAACCTAAGTATAAATAAGAAATGCTATGAAATGCTGGTATTTAAAAAGAAATAATATATGTTTGTGTTCGGTTTAAGAATCGACATTCTATACTGTGAAAATCATCGTTATTTGAAGTGATATTTTGATTTCTAATCCAAGACTATTCCTCCAAATCAATGAAATTATCAATGAAATCAAATCTAATCAGTGAAATCAATTAAAATGAAATCAATTAAAATGAAATCAATTAAAATAAAATCAATTAAAATGAAATCTCTGTTTCACGTTTTTGCTACAGTTAGTATTCTATGTCTGTGACTCTGCATGCATCTAGGAAATTCACTAGTCATATATTCATTTTAAAATTAAGCATTGCTTTCTATAGTAAATATATGAAAAATCATATAGATAAAAACATATAATTATTTTTATTATAACGATTTGCTGTGAATTTTGTGTATAAAAACAAAACTAAACATACAGGACATTTATTATGACTAACACATATACAAATTAAATATAGACCAAATAAAAAGTTAAACATATTGTTAATTAACCTCTGAGTAGGACTTATTTTAAACCAAAAGACGATTATTTTAAAATTAAAAAAAAGTTAGAATATCAAAAGTATATAATATAACTTCTATATATACTTTCATCATTGTTTTACGTGTTTGGGAATCCCATATCATGATCATTGTTGAGCTAGCAGGTAAGAAGGAAGTAATAAAATGCTGATGTCTTTATTTTTAAATTTCAATCTATTGTATAGTTTGTTTTTTATTGTATTTTGTTTGTTTGTTGTTTTTTTGGACAAAATGTTAAACGTTTTCCACAATGATTGTTAATGTATATGTATATGTATTTAATACAATATTACAATGTAGTTTAAAGTTATTAACTTTAAGTCCATAATTTACCAAAGATAGATAAAGGCGACGTTGTTGTTGTTGTGGCTGTTGCTGTTGTTGTTTCATTTTGAAGATGCGGTTACAATAAGAAGAAGTTATTTGTTAATTAGACGAAACATACAGTAAACTTTTAGGCAGATAACCGGTCAATATTTTCTTTATTCCCTATATCGACATATTAGCGTCAATGATAAATAAAGCGGTTGAACATTGGCGTTGATGCATTATATAAGAAAAAGCATAAACGTGTCAGTTGTTATTTTTTTAACATGCACGTGAGAAAGGACTGCTTTGTGCGGAATTGTTTAGAGGTATTTTTCACACAAAGGAATAACTTAAAAGTCTATGTTTAGAATGGGCATGTGTGACGAAAATTTAATAAATATCTTTTCTGTTAAGATGTGTACCAAGAAATATTGTGCACGCTTTTACAATCAGGCAAATAATTTATAATTACACATTTAAAAGTTTTGTAGGATTAAGATGTAAATGGTGTCATCATAGCTAAAAAATTAAATGCATTAGGGTGTTGATATTATCGTTGTTTTTTATTTTCTTATTTCTTATTTTGAATTTTAATCAAAATTCTAAATCTATTTTTTTTTCTTTTTTTCTGTTCATTTCATAAATATTTAATGGGGGTATCCAAGAGTTTGCATATTTCAAATACATATAACAATATCTAATCATTGATTTGTAGAACTTGGGATTTATTCCAGTATACATTCATATTTTTTTCTCACTAAAACGACACAGAATACTACTAAATCTATTGTTAGACACTACACAATCGAGGAAAGGGCTCTTAATGCTAATTATATCAAAAGTTATTAATAACCAAAATGGGGTTTTTTGTGCTAAAAAAATAGATATTGAAGTCAGAGCGGATAACCTCAATGATTATATACCGTGATCTCAAAAGTATTGGATCACGTGGTTTTCTTAGTTTAAAGATGGCTAACTGGGCAGCGTTGCTCTTATATGAAATACGTGTTTATAATGATAAAAAGGCTGTTATTCTTCATGTTTTCAATAGATGTGTGACAACAATGAATAGTGTTTCGCAGTATTCTTTCAGTTTACTAAATTTTTGTTGTTTCGTGAATATCTTAAAGTTGTCTCTTTTATGATAATATTAGCAATATAAGCAAATATGGTAAAGCAGCCATAATGTATGTCATAAAATATAAATGAACAAACTAATTTTGATGATGAAAATACAATCAACGTTAACCTTTAACCTGCTATTATGTCATTATTATGTTGTCGCGTGCAGGTATAATTACAAAGCGGTACTTTGGTTATTAAATGCACCATTGTAAACCAATAAAATAGGTAAAAATGACGTAATCACTACATCCTGAACAAGTTTTCAATTATAAAACAGTTATTATGCAAATTATGAATAATTAACATTGTGTTAGTGAAGAAACAGTGTAGAATGAACATTTAAATGCACGTTATACAGATTGTAATAGTTGATTTTAAATATTAGTCCTTCTTAATAAAGTATGAATTATAATTATATTATAAATTTGAGGAAATGGATAATTAAAATATATGTATATGAACACTATAAAAATACAAATATAATATATGTGGAATAAACAGTTCATGTGACGTTTGCTAAATGCTTCTGTTTGGATCAGTTTAAATTAATTTATTGAATTTTATTAAAACAATCCCTAACAAATTAAACGAATGCTAACTTTTTTTCGTGTCAATGCTTGTATTTAAACACACGATTAAATTCTGAAAACAGACGCGAGTAAAGCGTGTTTACTTAAAACATGATTGATTTTACATAATTTGTAATATATTTGTATAATGATAATAGTAGTAGTAGTAGTAGTAGTAGTAGTAGTAGTAGTAGTAGTAGTAATAATAATAATAATAATAATAATAATAATATATTAACGAAGATTGTATTAAAAATCAAGTGCATGTAAATAAAACATCGTCTTAATTTAGATAATAATGTTAATGATACGATATTCTCCAATGAATACATAAAACTGACTCCCTCAGTGTGTATTACCATGTTGTTGTTATAATTGTAAAATTAACATTAATATTCACAGACAACTGATATTTATGCTTCATTCCTTAACAACCATAAAGCGGTAATGTATGTATATCATCTCCCATATATTGACACATTTAATAAGTGTATAGAATTTTCTTATTTTTTATATTAAAGCTTTTTCTAATATATAACGGCAATCTATTCTATAACGTAACTCCTTTGGATTTGAACGTTTTATTAAATATCTCCGTCTTTGAACTTTCAAAAAAGTGGTATCCTACGGTTTGGACCAGAGATGTGTTGTTGTTTTTTTCTCGAATAAGCCATAAGACATCAGAAAATGTCTTGCAAAATGCTAATGTCGTCGATCTGTATGAAAAGTGAACCATAAATCTCCTCTCGTCACTGCAAACAGGTATTTCCTATCTAAACCTCGCAGCAAAGATAGCTATTTTTGGACTAAGAAAACCACGTGACAATTTACTTTTGGAATCACGTTATATTGTCATCCTGGTAGTCTGCCCTGACGTCGATATCTATTTTCAGCAGAGATTAGTGTCGTTCTTATTTATAGATTTGGAAAGAACGAACATTCAGATTGATTTCTTCACCCAATGTGCACTGTGTAACAATATAGGTAGTGTTCCAAATCGTTTTACTAACATTATAGTATAAGTTTATTCAGAAATTATGTATAAAGTCCCCCAAAGCAGTGGTAATATATTGTTACATGCATTAAATATAGGCAAACTGTCGGATACTACCTTTAATGTCGGTTAATTAATTGCACGAGTCACGTAAAGATTTGACAATTTTGATGTACTGTGCACATTTCGGGGTGGGGTGGGGGGGGGGGAGGGGGACACGCCGCTTCGTCTTATTACTATAACTAGTTGTAGCAATTGTTGCTGCTGTTGAGACAGCAGTTGTTGTTTCTGTTGTTGTTTTTATTATTGTTGCTTCTGTTGTTTCTGTTGTTGCTGCTGTTCTTGTTAATGCTTCTATTGTTGTTGTTTTCGTTGTCGTCGTCGTCGTCGTTGTTGTTGCTGCTGCTTTTTTGGCTTTTTTCTTTTACTGTATCTGTTGGTTTCTCCTTCGATACAGGCAAGTGACATTCGTCTTAAGCGATGAATCTAGCATATTGTTATTTTCAGTCCTTATTTAACATCTTTGTGAAGGTATTTTGGCTCGGACAACATAAATATAACGCATGACCGCCAAATCATATCAGCCTTTTTTTGTAGAACGTGCTTTATGCAGCACAGTTTTTGGTTGATTATCAAGTTTTCTTGTCTTTATAACATACCAGGAGATTTTATTTAAATTCTGAAAATGTTGCTTTTGTGATAGAGAAATTCCTTTATGGGCTGATTTTTTCTGTTCTTGTTTTGAAAAGACGCGATTAACAAGATATCAATATCTTCTAATGTCAAATGTTGCCCCCACCCCTCCCCCACCCCACAGCAACCTATACGACCCTTCCATTTTTGTGAGATCATTTTCCCCCTCCTATTGATGGCGTACCAAACTACACCACACATTTAACTTTAACTAATCTTAACCGACCGCAATAGCTCAGTTGGTAGAGCGTAGGCTTGCGGATTGGTAGGTCGCGGGTTCAAACCCCGACCGAGTCAAACCAAAGACTTTAAAGTTGGTAGTAGTGGCTTCCCTACTAACGCTCGGGGCTAAGAGGACAGCATTACGCTTGATTCGTCGGTGTCAGTATAATGGACCGGCCGGGTTCAGTCCCTGGGCACCTCATAAGTGCCCCTGTTCTATAATGACAGAAATGTCGCTGCACTGTTTCGGATAAAATGCCGGCAAATCCCATCCCTAATGTTAATAGCTATGACAAACAACAGAGTTTAATTTCTTGAGAACTAAAATATTGCCACGTAAAGAGTAAAAGCTCTATCACTCTGTGCTAGTTACATAACACGAACTAAGTTTCATAGGAGACTATTTCTACGCGTTCTATTCGATGGTTAATGAATAAAGTAGTTCATTTTGTGTTTACACATTTATATCTAATTTATACACGCTGCATTCTATTAAGAACAGTTGATAAATGTGTAGTACTAGGGCATTTTTACTGTGCGACTCTTCGTTTTACGCCGTAAAATGAAAATTCGTGGAACAATTTTTTGACACGCTAGGAATAATTGAAATCTTTTAAATCGGCTGTTTTTCTCTGAAAAGTAACATTGTTTTCAAAGTGAATAATCAGGGTATTTGGCAACGATTCCCACAGCAATCACAATGTTTCCGAAATTTCTTAATTGGCCTTTAGACAAGTTTGTTGGGAATACAAGTATTATGACATATCATTGTTTGTTTAAAAGACTGTGGTGATTTTGAGAAATTGTGTTTTAAAAGGAAGATAATGAGAAAAATCGACGACAAAAAAACGAACAATGCATGCTTTTGAAGACATAATCCTTCTATTATATTATGCAGCCAAATTTTAAGATGCTATATTCTGCTAGCGTGCTTAAAGTTTTAAGTGTTTATATATTGTTGAACCATAGAGCAAATTTTGTAATTTATGTATTAAAATTTTATTCTACATTACTTATAACAGAGAAATATTTGCTCGTATGTGTAACTGAACCTGCTTGCTGATGTTTTATATTTGTTTGGGTTTTAATATAAAACACACCACACATTATTTTAGTGGGGTGAAACCTAATTCCACAGATGCAGCATATATAGATATTTTTAGAACAGTCAAGCAGGTGTTTTGTTTGTTTGACTACAAATAGATAATGTAACACTTTTAGTGGCTATTTGCCTGTGGTTTTGTGTGTTGTTGTTGTTTGTTTTGTATGTTTTTACTTTTAGTTAAGTGTATAAACCAAAAGATTATGTCGCAAAATTCTGTCATTAAAGTAAGTTGTTTTTTGCGTAAGAATGAAAGTTTATATGGCGGAAATCCCCATCGTTTCATGAAGTAAATTTAAAAAGGAGACAAAGTCAGATTGAGTATTTCGTCACGCAATCTAATCATTAAAGCTAAAAATTGTTTGAATAACAACAAGACCGTACCGGTAACTAATAATATCTCAAAACAGTGTTTGCTGTCGTTTCATGTACAAATGGTAAAATATAGACGAATCGAAAAGTTGTATGAAGAAAATTATGACTTTTTAACTAGATCTAGCGGATGGTATTCTGGGATTCAGTCTGTTTATCATAAATTGACAAATTATTTGTTTACATATTGTTTATACGCCTTTAAAATTGACATCTGGGAAACTTTATGTTGCGAAAAGGAAGTAAATATGTTTTGACATTTTTATTTCCGGTTACAACAGGTTCTTTAGACGTTTATATTTATTTAGTGTTAAGTTGGTATTACATCTGCAAGGATCCATTTTCCGATGTAAAATGTTTTATCAAAGATAAACAATTAAAAAAACACTGGCTCACTAGCTTAGGTTTCATCTTGTGGAGTCCTTTCAGTCCACATTTCTTATATTTAGAACAGGCAAGATGCTATCAGGATGTTTTAAGAAGATGAAATCCACCAATAAATAGCTTATCATATCAACTTTGCACCCTGCTATTCGATTTAAGTAACACAATCATATTCACTACTACTCGCGAATGTTAACATTTGAAAAGAGAAGTAATATCATTACTGTCACAGCAAGTTCTAAACACATAGAACTCGTCTAAATACATCAGCTATAAATTAAGCAATCTGTCAAAATGCCAGTACCCCCAATTATACAGCTTGTTGTGAAGATATTTCAATATTAACTCCAGTGCCTCGTAAATTGACTCTAGTTATACGAGCTACTCACTTAAAACGGAGTAAAACTGCCTGTAAATGTTTAAAGAACGCATAACTGTAGGATCGAGTTTCACCGGCTGTCATTTACCAAAAAGCGACCCGGGATTGTTAGTCCGCCCCACAGTCTGCGCCGCACATTGGACGTGTACCATACAACGCGGTACACGTTCATTCTGCGGTAATGTGTTGTATTATAAAATGTTGGTAACTTTATATATCTTGATTAACGACGGGGCCCATAGTCGGGTGGTAGATCGAGTGTCCTGGGCCGCTTTCATTGTTCCGCCTCTATATTGGTGTCCTTGTAGGACCTCTGTTTCGGGTTTCAGTTCATTGTATAAAACCTAAGACATCCTTTGTTATACCAAGATGGTGACATTTGGATCTAACCAAATTTCAGCGCCACAAGTTGCTTGTTTGTTTGTTTTTCAAAGTGAAACAAAGCGATTGAAAGAAGTATAGAAATTACCATTTCGCAAACAGAGTGGCGCTATGATTACATTTATTTACTTTAATGAGTTTATCTATATTCTTCTTTATGTGTATGAAAATCACTTTTTGGGCCTGCGGGGCAACGGTAGTTCTACTTAGACGTGTGCCTGGGGTCTTAATTCGCCAAAATAGCTGAACGTCGGTATAAGTGTGTCGTTGCAACGTTTTAAAACACAATACTGAATTCATTTCTGCGCTGCAATCGGACCTTTTTAGTTGTTTCTTTTACATAATCTTATCTCTATTCAGATGTAAAATTCACATTGATTTTGAAACATAACTCGTGGAGAAGACTTCGACTTATAACAAGGTATTCGTGCGTTCAAGCCGGAACAAATCCGCTCATAAGACGGAAATTAAATAGTTTCTCTTCTTGTATATAGCCAAAAACAAAACAAAAAACAGCAACAGACACTTACCTTGAACTTAAGCATAAAGAAACGAGTTCTTCCTTTATAAAAGGTCATATAAAACGTCATATTATTGGGTTTTCATTACAAAAATTAAAAAGATATGTCTCCCGGAAATGAAAACAAAATCTTTCCTTTTCAAGAAAATCGCGACTCAAAGTATCTAACTAGTCTACAAACTACTTAATTTTAGATACAACATTAATTGTTTATTGCTTAAGTCTGTAGACTCTCCATTAAATATAACAATTAGGTTTGAGGAACCTTGGTGAATGGTCTCCCCTTTATATCCACTAAATGCAATTAGATTATATTACTCAGTTTTTATGCTTGTTTGATGTCTGATGACGTTTGTGCTTGCATTATGCGATTAGAATACCAGTATTTCACGTACAAATTCGTGTGCCTCCAACGCATATCTTTAAGATAACCCACCAAATCACATTATCATGACACTTCACCGACTAATCATGAAACAATACTTATATATTTTCCAAAAAGAAAGCAATGGAGCAAAGCCATTGCCAGATTTACAATTCTGGTTGGGGCACGGCTTTAAACCATTGACCTCCCATACCTTGAGTAAGCGCTTAACCTCTCACTCTGGTTGACTTGATATTTGATTTTTTATCATGTTATTAAGTCCAATGTGAAGAATTGCACGTGGTTTCTTTTTTATTTTAATTGTAAATGGTAAACGGATCATATCCAGCTTATCACGTTCGTCAGCATATGTTGTTATGGATGCTTGCTTTAAGGCATCTTGGACTCAAAACGACGTTGAATCTCGTTTAATGACAACAGCAGAAATAGTCGGCTAATGGACAAAGCCCGGTATTTTGTACAGTTCGTTAGAACTGCGAATCGATCATGACAAATTAGACGCGTTTGTGTCAACATCGTTCATTTAAACTGGCATTAATCAAGACTAAGTGAGGCAAACGCCAAAAGAACGGCATTGAACAGGAATGAAAAAAGGAAACCAGGCAATGCAAAAAACAACATGTAATCTTTTACTGATAGCCAAAGAAGCATAACACCAGATATTACTCATAGTCTGTTTGGGTCACTATTGCAATCAATGGTCGAAAACTTTCCTAATCGTTACCCCACCCACCTCACTTTGTCAGTCAACCCGAACTTCCGGTTTGATGTGTCTGAGGTATATTGCGGAGTCACCAGATGGATGACGGGTACGGTTCTTCTCAACCGTGCTCCCTGCAGATAAGACGGCATCGTTAGCATGCTTGCATAACGCCTGAAGAATTGCACTACAATGCATCTTGAGCGATGCACGTACATCTGCGTGCAACTATGTTAATGAGCCATTAACAGATCTGCAGCTTCTTGAATTCGTATCTCTATAGTATCAAGTTATATTTAAGTAACAGTGCGTAACTCTGCCGGCAGCGCCTAGCTAAAATAGCGGGGGACATATACACAAGAGCATCCATGTCCTCTGTAAATAAAGAGAGAGACACACACACAGAAAGAGAGAAAGACAGGGAGAGACGGAGAGAGGGAGCCAGAGAGAGAGAGAGAGAGAGAGAGAGAGAGAGAGAGAGAGAGAGAGAGAGAGAAGAGTGCCATTAATTGTAAAGTCAAAACACTTTATATTTCGCAAAAGTGTCTTATGTCATGTTATAAAAAACTAACACCTCAAGACATAAAAAAGGAAAGGAATTGGAATTAAAGCAATGCTTAAGGAATTCTTCTCGTATAGACCACATCGAATAAGGGTCAACCGCTTTTTGTTATGGTCAGTATTTTGTGCTTTATACTTCTTCGTTTGAACTGTTTGTACAAATTACATTGTATCTGGGGGTGGGGAGGGGGGCATTGGGGGAGGGGGTGGAATCGGAAATAACACGGCTTTCAGCAGTTATGGATATATATTGCTGACATTTCCGATATTTCAATTTAACATTCTTTGAAAATTAAAATGGTTTAGAAAGACCTCGATATAACGAATTGGCCATTTTATTAAGACCACTTTGTCATTGCATACATGTGTGGATTATAAGCCTTTTTTTAATAATTTTTAAACTATACTAAAGTTTATTCTGACAATGAAGCGTAAGCAGCGAATATAATTTATAAAGTAGATCTGAACCGATCCGCTGTTGCTGTTGAAAGTGGGCGTTGTTTCTGTCCGAGGAACGGACTGTTTTAGAATAACGAAAGCTTTCAATCGTGTTTACTTTATGTATAACATGAGGAAAGAGGATAATTAAATACTCTTGACAACTGTTGTTGTTGCAGTAGGTTTATTGTTGCTGTAGTAGTTGTTGTTGTTGTTGTTTGCGATGAAGGAAATATCATAGTTAATATATATTTATATATCCTTTAAATAGAATGGGTGACGGTCAGTTATAATGTGTGTATATATATGTTGACCTCTTGCAGCTTCAATGGATGATTGTGTTAAGTGATAATGATTGACAGCTTCAACGAATGATTGTTTTAAGTGATTATGATTGACATTCATTGTTGTATGGTCCTTGTTTAACAAAAGAAAAAAAATCAAAGTAAGGCATAGTCTATGGTCTGTTTCAATTGCACACGATAATCCTAAACACCAGACACAATCGACACGCCTCGATCATTTTATCGTAGGAAATAGCTGAGGTGTTCCGATTGCACCAGTCAAGAGAAACATATAACAGACAGACAGACACCCCGTTTTATTAACAGAACCGGTTCTAATATCTAATCTGTTGCTGATTAAGTACGAGCGAAGATGTCTGGCAAAAAACAACACAATGAAAAAATTAATAATAATTAAACATGTGTATATGTAGACATTAAAAAATATTCACTTGATTGACTGTTGGTCCGTAATGTAAAGTGAGAGGGGAGGTTTTTTTTTCCTTAAAATCTTGTTGCTTCTTAAAAATTGGGTAAACGTGTGTAAATTAGCTTTAATTCTACACTTTGATAAGAATTACCGCGAAACCTAGTAAAACAACTTTAGGAACTACCTCCAGTGGAATTTAGTGTAGAACTCTCGTTTTACGATAATGTGCTTTATTTATATTCAAACATTGGCGGGTTTTATCCATCATAGCATTGGCCGGAACATTTTTAAACATTATTTCGTTAGGTGTTCGACAAAGAAACCTCATTTCGATCGATAAGTTTAAATCGTCCGACATGGTTGGCAGAGATCATTACAGAAAGAATTGCTTTAAATATATGACCGTAAGAAATTATTCATATTATTTATGTTAACAATCCAGTTAAGTGTTACAGTATTAAATGTTTCGTAACTGTGCATGAGGCAGCAGGTTCTTTTGCTAAAGAAATTTAAAATGACTGATACAAATGCAATGTTTCGAGATCCAGTATTATACTCTCGGGTACTTTATAGTATATATCACCCTTATAATCATTTTTAAATTTTGCAGTTCTTTTTTCCAGAATGTTTTTTTCTGAATATTGGCATAGACTCGTGTTCTGAAAATAAACTGAGATAAACTGTTGTTTCTATAAATAGAAAGGTTGTGTAAACGGCACGTGCTGTTCATTATTTTGAATGAGTGATTATCTACTTTTACATGTTGTGGAACTAATTTCAGTATTGTTATTTGATTTCGAGTGGTACGTATTTTGTATAGAAATGACTTTTAGCCTACTTTTAATGCAAATATATTAACGTATAAAATGTTCCGTTCATGCAAAATATAAGTATATTAACATATTTGTCATGTATTTAATATATGCAGCTACTAAACTATTATTCCAGTTATTCTGTCATTTAAATTGAAATAACTTTCTAAGTCGTATTTTTATGTCATATAAAAAGGCACATGATCTATGAAAAATAGTCGCTCCGAAAACATGCCGCATTACACACTCTAAAATATGAAACATGCACATCGAAAATAGTTCCAAAGAATAACCATCAACACGGTGATCGTAGAAATGTAAAATTGAAGAAAAACATGAATCAAACACGTTTGGATTTTTATGAAAACCGGGTTCATATTTTTATCTGATAACCATTTACGTGTATAAAGAAGCCAACAACCTATTGAACTGTCATCAGTTTTCGCAGGTTTCCTTATTTACCCATACAATCTATGTCAGCGAGTTAATAACACAGCGAGGTATTCCACACTATGTGCTCTCTAAGGTCAATCACTCCATTGTTAATTGATGATTAGAGTGAAACAAAGGCAGCCCTTTCCTAGGCCAGTATAGATCATATGGTGAAGCTATCTTTTACATTATTCTTCGGATGTATGTATGTTGTCATTTCTTCCAAAGATGGATGACGTCTTTAGGTTGGTAAAATATAGAGACATGTAACAACAGACGACTTATTTAATCCATTCAAACTTCTCGTATCTATAAATCATCATTCGGAAACTTATATACAATTTTACATCGCACACGGGCTTATATTTTAATTGTTATTCTTATACATTATGTGTACATTCCCTTGATCATTCTGTACATCCCGTGATACCAGAATATACATGTTACAACCCATTGTCAATGGATGGTTTGTAAAGAAAACAGACCATCCCAAAGCTAGGGTAGATAAGGGGCAGTTGGTAATCTACATACCCCACCTGCCTGCTGCTGAAGGGGAACCGTAGAGAACATATAGATCTTGGTCAGTCACTAATATATATGTTTTATAGCACCATAGTCATTTCGTTAAAGATTTTTTGCTCATTTTTGTTGATTTTCTGTCGGCTATATGGTCAGCCTTCTTATAAAAGTATTTGGAATTATGAAATTAAGTAAATAGTGAATTTAGTGTCGCCAACAACAGCAGGATTAAAATATCAAAACCGCAGCAGAATCGTCGTCATCATCATCATAATAATTATAATGATCATCATCATTATAATGATCACCATCATTATCATCATCATCATCATTATCCAACACCATCACAGTCGTCATCGGCATCAGTATTACTGAAAACAGACAAGTTATTAACAGCTTCCACATTCATTTTACTTTTGTGAACAACAAATTGTTCCTTGTCTCCATTCAACATTATTCTTATGCGTTTTGAAAAGAAAATTATTGTTGTGCAAAAAACGAAAACATCCTCCGAACAATGCGTCTTCAACGTAGGTCATTTGAGTAAGCTCAGCGTGCCTAACGCTACTGGACGTCAAGGTGTTAACGTGATATATTGACGTTACGTCTAAACTGCGCTGGGCATAATGTATGTAACGTCAAATCCCTGCAAGCAGTTGTCATTTATTGTGTGAAGAAATGAGAAGCGTTTATTTCTCTATGTACAGGAACGATTTGTTATTGTATTTATATTTTAAGAGTATGCAAGGGTCAATATTTTAAGTCCTAAAGTTAATGTTTTAGGAAATATTATAACACAAATTTATTTATTTTTTGTTTGTTTGTTTCAGTGAGAGGGTTCTAAATGGGGATATGAAATGGGAATCTACGTAAAAGGTACTTAACCTGTTATTACACTTTTATTAGATATTTGCAGGGATACGTAGAAGGGAAAAAAATACCAAGCTTTGAAAGTATTTTTTTTTGGTGAGGCCGAAAAGGCCGAAATTAGGCTCTCTCTCTCTCTCTCTCTCTCTCTCTCTCTCTCTCTCTCTCTCTCTCTCTCTGCTCTCTGTCTCTCTCTCTCTCTCTCTCTCTCTCTCTCTCTCTCTCTCTCTCTCTCTCTCTCTCTCTCTTTCCTCTGTGTGTTCATGTATAGTATAAAAATATATATATTCACCAAAGACAGATGGCACAGAGAACCATATGGTCCGCACTTTAGCCTGGCGTAAATATATCCTTCATATACCACCATGGGCTGTTCCGGGGGGGGGGGGGGGGGGTAAGCTAGGTTTTTAAGCTTAAATGGCTAAACAGTTCAAAACCGTTGCGACGCTATTGATAGACCCAACCTAAAGAACATTTGAAGACAGAATGCTTACATATAGTGAAATTATAAACGCTTATATTCTAATCTAGTCATTAGTGTAGCTTAACAAAGTGTTTGCTTTTGTAGACAAAAAAGTAAAGATAAAGTCGGCCTTAAAACCAAGATGCTTTAAACATTTTGTTTATTCCGTTGAAGCTGATTTTTGCTATGTAACAAAGAGGCCGGAGTTGAGTTTGGTTACAAAATAAACATCTCTTATTTCCCTTGTTGTATGTAAACAGACTGAAAGAACAGAAAACCAAAATACGGATACATGTACAGAGCATTGTATCAAAGTTATACCTAATACAATCTAACTATATACTCAGAAATGTTACTTTATCTTCAGACATAAAACAAATTCATGTTTATACACATATGAGTACATATACAAATATCTTTTTTTCGTACATAAAGAGAATAAATGTTAATTGTCTATTGCATGAACACATTACGATACATGCGCAAAAGAATTCATAACTATCTTCATCTTCATTCATAATTATCTTCTTCGCTGCATTTTTGACCCCGCTTTAATTTATTTTCTTATATACACTTTGGCTCGACTCGCTGACATAATGATAACAAATTTATCAGATTATCGTTTTCTGTTATATATCCTCGCAATTATGTTATATAGATTTAATAATATAATTTACCTTGTAATTATAAGAAAATGTTGTTCACGTGATAGCGTGAGGCTGTAGGCCGATACATAAACAATGAACGTGATGTATATGTCGCCCTTTGGTCAACACAAAGTCAAGTCATTCTTAGCTGATGTTGATGTGAGTTTTCGTGTGTATGTGACAGTCTTGCTGCTGGCGACTGTTTTAGCATTAAGAAGTCCCACCCATCTACTTACTCTTTAAACTACGCATGCGCAACTATACGTCATCATGTTATGTATATACGTCATACATAAAGAGTGCAATGATTTGCTTGTAAGTGGCGAAGTGTATGTTTTTAAATTTTAACGTGAAACACAAATCACTTTACCATACCCGTTATATTCATTACTGAGTCTATGCCTGGGACTTCCAAAGATTACGCTGGACTTTTTTTGCAGTCGTCCTCCGTTCCATTGGGAACTCCTCTGACATATTTATCTAAAGAACAACAACATGGACATAGTTAGGCCCTTTACTTTGTACAAAATGTGATCATACAACGAAGAAATAGAGCGCGTTCTAGTTATTTTAAAACGGAAAGTTCTTGTACTGTCACATTAATGATCGTTTGGTTATACAAAATCGCAACATCTTTCTCCTTTTCATTCAAATACATACATTGTTGTTTAGTTAAAAGGTCGCCGATTTCCGTTTGCTTTCGTCGTACATAATTCTATACATGTATATGTATGGTACATGCAGCAGTGAGCTCGAGACGACCTATCTGCTTCATCGCGTTTTTGCCATGGAACCTTCATAAGACCGGCAAAGTAACCTTCTATACTATAAGAATCATTTACTTTTAACAACGTCTCTTTATGTTTCAGTGCCCTTGTTTCCTTTCCCAAAGTCACAACAGGCGAAAGTGATCGTGCTACTATTTCACTAAGTTGCGTTTTGATGCGGTTTTTAGTTACGATCTTGGTATCAGCTTCCGTTGCACGAAGAAATCCGAGATGTGCGATTGTTTCAGAATGTGTTGCGACACGTATCACGTGATGCTCACCTCATGCAACTTTGCTTCAACGTTTCCTGTGATATTACATGCAGATTATACGACACAAAACGGTTGTTTTACTTTGGTGACGCGATACTAAATTAGGTCTTAACATCATTTTATAGATCTGAAGCAATTGCAAAATAACCGTTTACAGTCAATATTTTAATAAATGGGATTTTGGTTCGTTGATAAAGCAGTTTTATTCCTTTCCATCTCTGGAAGCGTGATTATAAACCGGAAGTAGACTTTGTTTTTTCCCTTTTCGTTATCCCGCGTCTTAAATTTCTTATTTGAAAATATAAGGTATTTGCATGTACTGGGGCCATCAGATAGACGCTACAACCAAAATAAAGTTACCAATCGCCGGAAAACATGTTATGCGTGAACGGATGAACTTATATGGGAAGTGCGTTTTTCATTGAATACAGAGAATTACCAAGCGGCAAGTTTACAGGTGTGTGTTTCATTCAGTAAAACTTTCTTACAAGTTGCAATTGTAGTCTTACCAAAAGGATTCTGCAGAGACTCAAGCACTCTTTTCTTCTATAAATGAACAGAACCTCATGACCCACTCTTCATAGGTGTTTACTTGATTGCGTCACTATCGAACCAAATACTAATGAACGACGTGTCAAAACGCATGCGCACTTCGGATATACCCTAAGTTGTTGAGAAGCTAAAACGGCTTAAAAAGATAAAAAGCGTTTTGACTCTTTTAAGTGTTTCGACATACAGACAACGCAATTTTTTGAAGGAAATCATGTTCACATTTAATCTAGTGATCAGGGATTATATTTTACTTCATTATGTATTGAAGTTTAACACAACCTTGATATTTTTGGAACAAAAAAATGCAAAATTGACCAACTTAACCAAGTCGCATTAAAGAAAGTTAATACCTTCAACTATAATCAAACTTATAAAAAGTAAAAGGGAGTTTTTTCTGCTCGTCAAAATGACGAGATATTAATTTCACATTTCGGTATGATCAGAGACCTAAAGATAGTATCAACAGTTTGCCCCCGTCAAATACATGCAAAATAATATCCCCATCTCGGGGCATATTGAAAAAATTTCTGCACAAACTCATGCGTTAGTCGAAAGAAACACTATTTTGATCAGTATCACAACCCTAAGACTGTGCAGATCGGGCAAAAAAATGCTATAATTGTCCCTTTTAATTCTATAGATGAACACAATTTGGAGTTCAGCTAAAATAGATATCGACATCAGAGATTACCCGGATGATGATATAACATTATATTAATAAAAGTAAGTGGTCACGTGGTTATCTTAGTGTAAAGATTGCTCTGCAACTTTGCCCACATAGGTATACATGTATTTAATAGCGAGCGGGGTATTATGCTGCACTTTCCGCATGTAGGGCATCGATAATCCGCATTTCACGGCATCTGTTCATGGAACAGTAACGTATAAGGTTTGTTTGGGAGAGAGATAATTTATAAAGACCAAACTGTGGGATACCACTTTTAATTGGCATACCCTCTTCCTGCAATGCCACAGCACATAAATCAATTAGGATAATAGACACAATGTCAAGGGGTGATTAGAGACCTGCTTATGCAGCAGCCGTCATTCTTCAAGTGCGTGGATGTGACACTTATCATACTAAAATCAAGGAATTGTTTTTCATCCTTATTTCGATTTTCGAAAAAATTTAGTTGTCAGTGTTCTTGTTCTTGTTGTTGCTTTAGTTTTTTCGTTCGACAGTCAAGTATGTTGTTAGGACTGCTGTTCATGAGGTTGAATTTTCATGTTACCACTAGACTGCTAATAACAAATAAGTAATAACAAATTAGTATTTAGATGTAACAAAGATATCCCTCCTGGGCTTCCGTACACATAATCTGGAGGTTTGGTTACTTTATATTCTTATATTTCCAGCCACAAACGACCACCCGTACATACACCTGTACCAAAACCAAAGCTGTGCAGTAACTTGACGCCTTGAATTTAGCCATTTAAAAGTTTTACATTCATACATAAGAATCCTGTCAGCGAGAAGCAATTGACCATAAACTGCGCATTCCATTTTGTGACAGGGATTACTCTACTAAATAAGTAATAGTAATATGTGGTAGGACACACGACTCACTCAGGACCAATCGGTCCGTGGTTCGAATCGCTGTCAGATCGCCGTTAAGTTCCTTGAGCGAGACATTCACCTCGAACTGTTGTACCTCTCTCTGGTGTATAAAATGGGTATTCACGCCATAAAGATGAATTTCCCTCGCTTTATCTCGGCACTTGCTTCAATTTTCATTATAATCCCTTTAAAATAAGAAAATAAGTCTGCTCAATAGGATCTTTTAAACATAAACCAATTAAACATATCTTACTCGTGAGTCAGTACTCTAATTAGTAAAACACGAGCATTTGTGAAGTCATTTGTAAACCTTCGAAAACCGAATATCTAGATCTGTGTTTATAACGTCACGTAAGCCCGTGACTAAGTGATGCGTGAAACTACAGCAAACCATTGGTTCTTTGTTCAGCAAAACGCGTGGAAATTATCTTCATTCAAGCCCGCAACGATTTTTGACTAATTTTCTAAAGAAAAAACGAATAAAAAGACATGTCAAAATTTATCTGCCGATCGACAGTCGGGCGACCTCGCATGTCAAGAAAATGTCAAACGTGGGTTTTCAGAGGCCGGTGGTTCGGATGATGTCTGCTGACAGTTACACCACGTATAACACGAGATCCTTTCATTCAAAAATCAGACCCCACTTGATCGAACAACCTTTCTTTTATTCAGAGGGTCCGTCTACGGACCTTCACACGGGAAATGGGGTTACTGTATGATCCGAGTAAAGGGACGTTGCCTGTGAAATGTTGCACTTTTGGACACGTAGAGTAGAACCAATGACATACCGCTTTAAATGTTAGGATATTTATCAGATTACAATTGTTTTTGGCCTTTTGAGACAATAATCACTTTTAATTGAAAAAGAAAGACCAAGATGATGTAGAACCCTCTCTGTAAAGACGACACGGTTGTGTCATTAAATGTATCTCATTTAGTGAGCTGGCTGTCAAGCATTGCTGTTGTTCTGTAGGTGCAAAGTTAGACCCATAATATTAAGTTATGGCTATTTCATTTTTCATAAACTCTCTATAACAATATGCAGGATTAATAGAGAATACACCTACATGTTTAAAAAATAATGTAAAACGTATAGCTTTATTTTCAATGGAAAATGCAAGCATTTAATAACACATTTTATTCTAATCTAAGTTAATTCCAACAGTTACATTAGTCGAAGAAAATTTGTTTTATTTATTGTGTCTGCATATTAACGAAATATAGCGGTTGTAAGAAAGTAATTTTCGGTATGAAATTCATTGTAATGCTGCATATTCTGGAATTTTAGATATGTTTATCTCTAAACACTTGTAAGTTATTGTAATTATTGTATTAAGGATTAGTAGAATTTACACTATTTACGTTCTTAAAACACAACGAAAACGTTGTTTAAGGTTTAAGAACTGAGTTTTCGTAAAAACGTGCCATTCTGGGAATGGGAAATTATGTCTAAAACAGAAATAACCGGAAAATATTTCAAAGGAAAATAATTATCTGCCATTTTGTTAAAATTGATACGTATACGAGTACCTTACAGGGCTAATGCGCATTATTATTAAATGAAGAAATAGTTCGTGTGATGTGACGGACTATATTTGGTTATAGGGAATTATAAACTGTATGGGGTCTTTGATAAAAGAAGCAAACGTATTTCCTTGGTTATTATCTTAACGAGTTAAATATTATATGTTATTAGTACATTAGTTTTCGAATAATTGTCTGAAAAGCGAACGTAAATGACATCTTTTGATGTTCTATTATCATAGGAAATGTCATGAAGAAATCCATGCAAAAACATCCCCGTAGATAATTAGGCGACTTTGAAAAATGGTCATGTAATTAAAATTGGTATTTACAGAATCCATCATTCAATGCCTTATTATTAGTAGTATTAATATAATAATAATAATAATAATAATAATAATAATAATAATTATTATTATTATTATTATTATTATTATTATTATTATTATTATTATTAACACACACACAGAGAGAGAGAGAGAGAGAGAGAGAGAGAGAGAGAGAGAGAGAGAGAGAGAGAGAGAGAGAGAGAGAGAGAGAGAGAGAGAGAGAGAGAGAGAGAGAGAGAGATACAAACATATATATAATGTGTACAGTCCATCTGTTGTCTGTTGTCACAAATGCAGACAATTCCTTTGCATGGTCTGTAAAAGATACTCGCCAGAATCCTTTCAGAAGATCGAACTTAGTAACAAAGTTGGCTATCCCAACTTTGTCAATACAATCATCCATCCTTACTATGGGATATGAATCCGTCTTTGTGATGATATTGAACTTCCGGTAGTCAGTGGAAAGCCTATATGTTCCATCTGGTTTTGGCACAAGAATACACGGTGAACTGTATTTGCTCTGACTATGCCCAATAAAGTAATTGTCCAGTAAGTACTTCTTCTTTAAGACATTGTTGTTTTGATGGATTCATTATGTATGGATGTTGTTTAACAGCAGCTTCACTTCAACGATAATATCGTATTGGATTTTATCAGTTCGTGTTGGAATGTCAGGAAACTAGTTTTGGAATTCATGAACAAGTTGTTTCAACTGTGCCTTTTGATCCGGTTCCAAATGAATGAATTTCCTATCAAATGTTCCTCAGAAAGTCCGAGTTATTCAGCTTAGTGGGACAAGGATCCACTTTGGTCTCAATTTCACTGTCACTAACTGAATTATTAATATCTAAATCAGGTGGGACACAGAGTGAACAACTGACACAGGTTTACATGGCACATTTGTTTTCGTTTTCGCATCCCAGGAGTGAGTATTATGTAACTGAGGCCGCTGACTTTTTTCTCAACAAAGTAAGGTTTAAAGTATCTAGCTTGAAATGGTTTTCCTGGGATTAGCAAAAGTGCAAGAACCCAGTTACCTGGTTTGAAAGATCTAGTTTGAGTATTAATATAATATCTTTCTTTCATTATTCCCTGGGCCGCTTTGCGATTTGAACTTGCTAATTCACAAGTTTTTGATAACCTTTCTCGGACGGAAATCAGATACATACTTCAACAAGTTCAATGATGACTCATCATGAGACAGGAACTTCTCCTTAAGAAGTTGTAACGGTCCGCAAACAGAGTGACCAAACACAAGCTCAAATAGACTAAATCAAAGAGACTCCTGTATTAACTCCCTAACTGCAAACAAGAGCAATGGGCTTCCATCATCCAAGCTTTTGTCAGTGTCAAAGCATTAAGTATGAATCATGTTTTTCAATGTCTGGTGAAATCCCTCTAAGGCAATTTGACTTTCAGGATGATAAGCAGATGATCTATATTGTTTGATTCCTAGCTCATGCATGACCTGCTGAAATATACTAGACATGAAATTCGAACCTTGGTCCGATTGAACTGACTTAGGGAGGCCAACAAATGTGAAGAATTACGAGTTACGAGTGGGTTTATCACGACTTTATCTCCAGCTAAGTCGTTGCCTAGCAACAAACGGACACCCTCAAAAGGTAATGAAGATCTAAGACCGACAGGCACTAAACCACTAACTAAAGTGGAAGACAAAACAATGTTATAGAGAGGAACAGTTAAAAAAACGCACTCTACACCCTAAATAACAACACAACAAAGTCTTCTCAGAAAACGGCACAGTATCTGCCAAAATAAGAGATTGGGACGCCCCTGTGTCTCTTAATATCTAAATAGGGGTAGGCGGGCAAGAATCACCTGTAAGTGGTACAAAACCATTAATGGCTCATAAATATCAATAACAGTCAGAATTGGGTTTTTGAAACCTCAACGGTATGAAAATGCTCTTTTGCCTTTGGCAAGAAATCAGGTTTGTTAGCCTGATCAAAAGTATCAACTTCGACAAAAGTCTGTGGCCCTGACTTGAAAGTGTTGAGACCTGTTGGTTTGTACCCACCACTAGACTGCTTCCCCTTTAATTTAAAACAGTCAGAAATGAAGTTACCAGTTTTCTTGCAATAATTGTAAGTTAAATTGGATAAGGTATTTCGATCACCAGACGGTTCTTGTCTGTGTGAGCTGAATTGATTTGAAAAGCCAGTAGAGTTACTAGTGTGCTTCAACTTTTTGCATGTGGACTTGAATTGGTATTTCTTGTAGTGCTAAGTGTAGATGTAAAGTTTGGTTAAGGAACAAATGAGACCTTGTGAGTCAACGAAAAGTCATCAGCCAAACGAGCAGTTTCATCTAAAGTTTCAACTTGCTTTTCATCAATGAAGGTCTTAATGTCAGGTTGGATGCAGCGTTTAAACTCTTCAATAAGCATAAGCTGCCGTAATTTTGCATGGTCTTGTTCTATTCCTTTAGATGAACCCCGTCTGTCAAATAATTATGATTTTGTTCTAGCAAACTCAACATGTGTTTGATAAGTTTCTTTTTTACAATTCCTAAACGTTTGTCTCTATGCCTCAGGGACCAGTAAAGTAAAGTCCAGTGCTCTTTTGGCCATTTCAAGTTATCTGCAACTTTCTCAAAATGTAAAAAGTATTTGTCAACATCCTTTTCTTGAAATGGAGGAACAAGTCTTATATTTTTGACACATCAAATGCTTTATTTTTGAATGGGTGTATTATTTGCTCTAAACTGCCTATCTCGTTCTCTTTCTTCCCGCTCTCGTTCTCTTTCACGTTATAATTGTTCAATTTTCTTTTCTTCCAACTTTAGCCTTTGTCATTCTATTCCCTCTTCTTTTTCCATTCATAATTTCTCTAATTGCAATTTTTAATCTAAGTCCTAGTCTGACACATCTTCCCTGAATAAAAAGTTTGGATAAGCATGTTGCAAATAGCCTGTTTTCGCATGGATGCTTTAATTCAAGGAACATTATAATGAGCAGCAATGTCGAGCAAATCATTTGTTTTGGCCAAATTAAACTCCTCCTGGGTAAGGCGACTTTACAAACTTTTCCATATTAAATGCCATGGTAGCCATGGTAGCTTGTTGCTGGTTTGTAGCAGTAATCTTGTAAATTAGATGCTGGAAAAGGGAAATGTATTCGTGATTTTCGCCCCGCGATTTGTAACTTGTAACATTGTATATGCGGGAAATATGAAATTGTTCAAATGTAATGATAAAATGTGAACATTTTCATTTGATATTTTAAAAATTGACATGTGAAGTAACAAATCCGTGTAATGAAAGTTAGAAAAAGTAATTCGAATATTGGCGGATATCCACTTCCATAGTATATGTTGCACAACACTAAATAGTATTGATATACTATAAAGCATAATGTCGAAATTTAAGGGGACCATTTTTCAGTGAGTCGCCTTTTGAAGGATCCTTTTATCGTACCAAGGGTGAACGAGTAATTAATTTCTTACTAAAAAGGAAAGAAACACATGTACAAGTGAAAAAGGAATTGCAGATCACAAACATACTTCGTATCTTGTTGCAGAGTGTAGCCACATACCTTTTATATTGTAGCCTGTTAAGGTCAAGATCAGCCCATTAGAAAAGCATATGTCTGCAGAAATTTTGCATTTTCATAATTCTACACTTTTAGCTGTCTCCTGAACTACAAAGTCTTAGACTATCGTCAAAATGGCAAACACAGTCACACAAAAAAGAAAATACATTAAAATTACTAAATAAATCAACTTAAAAACAAACTTATAACAAGGGTTGAATATGCGGTGAGCATTTACGCGTACTATCCCTATGAGGGTTATTAATAACTGGTGGGCCCGGTGTAATGTCCAAGTGTTTGATATCAGGAATATGGCTTAAAACATGCAATGGAAGCAAGAGCAATACTATATCTGATTCAAGGGAGCATTGTTTCCGGCATCTTCAGTAACCCACAGTTATGCCGTTTGGCTTGATGGTTCTTGTAATATAAACATATTTTTTACTGCCATATTCGGACATTTTGTATCCGGCTGACTTAATTTTCATGGGACCGAGCATCACACTCACATAAACCAATACAACACCCCCAAGGCCTACTTCCAACAGCTCTGTGCCAAGTGCCGCGTGCAGCACGTGCGCTGCCACCGTTTAGATAACACACTTGTGTTTTTACACGTCCGGAACATGCATGTTGTTGTAGTTTAATGGCTTACGGCGATTATGGGAGGTTTGCTGGAATGGCATGTTTTAGAAACTTGATATTAACCAGCATCCTGGACCCAGTGCTCTGCAGACTCTTCGCGCCACAGTTGAACTTCCTACGAGATGGGGCGATTTTATTTATTATTCCATGAGATCGGTGTTTTTAGACGGCTTACACATGCCGTAGAAAATAGAGCCCTTAGTTAATAGCTCTATGGTCGAATAATTGACTTGTAATTTTGAAGATTTAGTGTTTGACGGGTGTTTTTCTAAGAGTTTTGGTAGTCCAGTGTTATGTTGTGGTTTTATGTATTAAGAATAAGTTTGCGTTTCGTATTAAAATTTAAATAATTCATTTTTTTATGTAATTGCATACATCAAACTCTAATTATAAGGATAATGATATTGTAAGAACTGAACATGAATATCAAAATCTAATATATTATAATATTGTAAATAAATAATGAAACAATTGTATAAATGAGAAAAGTACTTATAAATAAAATAATAATTATAAACAATTTAACTTTTAAGTTTTGATCATATATGTATATATATAGGTACATAAAACGAACTGTTATAAGGTCACAAGGCTATTTATGCACGTGTATTATACAACAACTGTATTTTAACTTTTAACCTTCAAAATACCAAACTTAATTATTTTCTTTGTTTTCCTGCAGTTTTAAACAGACATGCGATAAAACAACTATAAGCCGATGCACACCAATGTGACTCGGAATTAACCGAACACTGCTTTATCTGAAAACGGAAATTGCCTGTAGCTAATTGGGAGTAATACCAGCAATTACTCAAATGCTACCGCCTGACAGGTACTGGAAGACGAGTGTAGGGTATATATTAAACAACATCCATTAACTAGTATCTGCTGCGAATTGGATTCGACCACCCGAAATAATTTAGAGAAAACTAGTAAGGAATTCCTTGAACTTTTCGTTCCATAACAATAAAGACAATGGTAATGGCAATGATGACGACGACGATGACGAGGACAATCTTGATAATTTGGAAGATTTTATGACGAAGACAACGACCGACCGACAATGATGCTACTGCTGCTTCTGACGGTGATTGTGGTGGGGTGACGATGATGATGATGATGATGATGATGATAATGATGATGATGATGATGATGATGGATGATGATGATGATGATGATGATGGATGATGATGATCAAATAGCTGTAAAAACTTAGGGCCACTCCTCATTAACAGATCACCACGGTAAATCTACACATTCCGTAGATAAATGAATGACTGGAAATATTTACCAGTGTTTGTAAACATTTCTGAGGAAATGAAAACACTCCGGGTGAAAAGGGTGAAGTCAATATCGGCTCTGAGATACCCATAGTGCCTTCTGCACTCTGATACGTGCTAGCTTTATTTTAGAGGACATAATATGAACAGTCTTAAGAATTGCATATATAAAATCGAATCTGGAGAAGAATTGAAGAGCTATGACATAGGATATGCTTTATATTCAAACATCCGTTGCTAATATTGTCATTGCTTCAGATATTATTTGTGTGATTTTTGCTGTTGCTGCCAATGCTGTTGCTGCCGATGCTGTTGCTGCTGCTGCTGCGTTTGCTTTTGTATCTGCATCTGCTTTAGCAGTTGTTGTTGTTGAATTATTCAAGATATTGTTGCTGCTGTTGTCGCTGTTTTTGTTGCTGGTGCGGGTGTTAATGGTGCTGATATTATTGTTGCTCCGACATTGTTGTTGTTGTTGTTGTTGTTGTTGTTGTTGTTGTTGTTGTTGTTGTTGTTGAGTAAACAACATGTCATTGTGTCAAATATTAATTTATTTTTCTTAATCATTTTTGAGATTCTTTTATATCGAATGAATCGTGTATAATGACCACGGCATGCTATCGACACGATGGCAGCATTATATATCGACTTTGCTATCGTTTGTAGCGCTAAATTTACGATATGTCACATCGCCATTAAACAAGCAGGCATCAACTCGATCCTTATAAGGGAGGCAACTCGGCAGATTGTAATTTAGTGATTATGCACCTTGACCCAGAAAAACGTTAACAAGTAAATATTTTGTGTTTTTTGTTGTTGTTGTTGTTTTTTGTTTGTTTGCCTATGTTTTTGTTTTGTTTTGTTTTAATTGTTATTGTTGTTGTTTTTTGTTGTTGTTGTTGTTTTGTTAGTTGATGTGTTTTTCGGGGGGTAGCAGGGTGGTAATATTAATATTAATTTCTCTTTACTGTCTACTTATTAAACAATAAATGGCCCAAGTCAAGAAATAACATGGCCGCTGTTTGCTTTCGAACCCGGAACCCTCCGATCCAACGTCTTAACCACCGAATCAGTAACGGTCAGAGTACATGGTGTAAAGATATAGTAAATTATTCTTTTGATTACATATAAAAGTAAAAACAATTATTTCATGTCATTTTAAGTCGCATCTTAATCGTGATTTGATTTTTTTCTTCTTTCAATTTTCTGTCTGAAATATAGTCAAATTTGGGTCATTGAGCTTCCTATTTGAAGACGAAAACTTACTGGCTTATTTTATCAAGCATTTAACGTTCGTTTAAACTCTAACAAGGGAATGATTGATGGGAAATATCTCCATCTTGTAACATCGGCACTCAAATCACCGTAAAACCGATATCACCTTACTACAACACACAGCGTTGAATGTACTCCTGAGTGGGGGCTGTAATCCTACGCCAGACAAAGTAGTTCCAGTGAAATTCTAGAAATTACTCCTACCTGCGAAGCTAATCGGTCTCTGGCAGCCTAACGATGACTTATCTTTGTGAGTGTAGGGGTATGGCGAAACGGCAGGATCTGGAAAATGTGTGTGATCATTATTAATGAGCAGATATTTCTTAAATGACGAAGATATTTACATGGTTATATTTATATTATTAAGGGAAATTTTTATTTTAAGACAATATTAGTCCACTTTTAGTTAAGGAATATATGAATATTTATATTTGAATATATTTTTTAAATTGCACACTGGTTAAGCAAATTGTACCAGCAAGGTTACTTCAATGTAAAATAGAAAATAAACATGTTCTACTTCTGTAGTGCATTTGCACCACTTAACGGTATCTTAGAATAAAATACAGAAATATGTTTCCTTACGGACATATGACCTTAACGGACATATGACCTTAACGGACATAAACTTATCGAACACTACAAAATTTACGGAACAGATCCTTAAAGTCTAACCACGCCAAAGTTTTACTGAATAACAGCATATCGTTCTAATTGCCTGACTGAAAGTGACGACCTGTTCTAATCAACCCTACCACAAGATATTCCCGAAATCTACTAGAAAACAGCACACCATTCGCCTACTGAGCGTCCATATAAAAGATGTTACTTCCAATTTAGCTCTGAAAGCCCGTTTCTATCTTTCATCTTTTAATGCAAAATTAATTGTATTCTTAGTGACCATCTATAATCAGGTCACTTCAAATCTGACAGCTTCCTGCTGCTGTCATGTACCTTTTAATGCCACATCAATCTTACCTTAAGCAACCATGTGAAACATGAGGTCACTTCAAATTCTGCCACCGTAAGACCTTTCTTAACTCTTACAACCTAAAGGGACACAGACTTTTACCAATGGCGTATTTGACACATACCTTCGTGATAACCAGATCATTTTTTGAACCGTTTTGTGTCTGGAATGATTCCCGGTAAAAGTCTATCTTTGCAAGTAAAACCATCTTCGTGTTCTTCCACGGTAACCTACGCATGTATCAAATATTTATCTCACGACCGATAACCTAACATACTTTCTTCATTAACCCGTATTGTGCTTTGTTTATAAGAGAAATTATACAAATTTCAGCTATTTTAATATTCATACGTATAGATTTATTGATATAGACACTGAAGCTATAAATGTGAATTATAATCAGACACCTTCCAAATGATCTGGATCTTCACTTTTTGCCTAATTTTTTTCAACTCGTGCTTAGCAGGCTCAGAGATAGACTGATGTTTATAATATGTTGCCGAAAACTGATCAACTAATTGTAGGCAATTTGTCCAGGGGCTACATCAGTAATGGATTTTCGCGGATTTCGCAGATGTAGGATGATCAAGACAAGCTGTTCGTCCAAGAAAAACATTTCTAAGATCGTCAGAGTGAATATTTGAGGCACGCCTCTGTCCAAGGATAAATGAATGTTGGTCCAAGACTCGAAGATGGATTGTAAATAAATTATGGCCTATGTAAACAGTAGAACGTTGCAAATTGATCTTTTAACTGGATTTAAAGTGAGCTGAATCATGGTATCTCTTTGCATCCTCATTGAATAAATCATCATCATCATCATCGTCTTCGTCGTCGTCGTCGTCATCATCATCATCGTAGTCGTCGTCGTCGTCATCATCATCGTCGTTGTAGTCGTCATCATCATTATAATCACCAACATCGGCGGTGTCATCGTCGTCATCATCGTCAACCAAACCGCCATCATCTTTATTTCTAATCGTGATACTTTATGTGTTATTCATTGTGATCTACATGAACATTATCATCAATAGAGGCATCATTAACAACAAACTTGATAAACACCACTGTTCTTATCAATTTAAGTCTATTATCTCAATTTAAAATGAACGATGTGTTTTTTAGAGTTATTTTTACATATTAGAAGCATCAGAAATGACACAGCAATAAATGGCATGAAATATAGTGACAAAAAGGCTTCGCCATAAGTTCAAAAACTTCATTTCGACCAAAGAAATAATGCAATTTAATTGCATGTCGACCTGCTCAATTCTCGTCATTCACTTCTTTCTAAACTTTACAAACATGCATTATGCTGTGTTTCTGACAGATAAGAATCAATACAAATAATTATGACCAAGAAAACGCCGCAAGGGACAAATATTGTAAATTGCATTTCGTCTTAGTCCATTTCGATGACCGGAAGTGTGCATTAGGAGAGTCGTGACTCCATGGTGACGAGACACATGACTCATGCACACGGTCAATGATTGACAGGTCACTGGACAATTTGTTTAAGCAATTTAGTGCCGGCAAATGAATTGCATTATTAACGGCGACCGTGACTCGAGGTTTTGCAAAATGACCATGGACGAGTCATATTCGTTTATAAGGATTTAGTTTTAAGATGATAATAAGGTGGTTGTGGTGGTGGTGGTAGTTTTGGTAGTAGTGGTCATGGCGGTGGTGCTGGTAGTTGTCTAAGGTGTTCATGGTGGTTGTTGTTCCGATAATGATTGTTTGTGGGTGCGACGCGGTGGTTGTGATGATGTTGGTAGAAATAGTGGTGGTAAAGTTGAGGTAGTTTTAGTTGAGGTAGGTGCTAGGCAATGATGTTGATGAGGGTGGTGGTGGTGATGATGATGGTTGTGTAGTGTTGTAGTTGTAATTGTTGTTGTGGCGGTGGATGCCAATGGTGATAACGATAACGTCTGTGGAGTTTTATCGGATGGCGAGTCTCGGCTGTTAAAGTTAAAGGATGCAACACTTCTTAGAAATGGCGTCTCTGCCCTAACAATACAGTGTCTAACACTGCCTTGTGCTAAACACAAGAAAACATCCTTAAACCTTCCTTAAACTAGGTGATATATGATAATAAAACGTATTTAAAAGACACAGATTTAAACACAACGGAAAAAGTTAACCATATTTTGTTGCACCCTTTTTCAAAACCCTGAAATAATTTATCGTATTATGCAAAAAACAAAAACAATGAAATGACAGTTATTATTATAACGCTACGTATGTGATTAAACCCACATCTTTACTGCATATGTTTTCAAACCCAACAAGAATCTGTTATTTATATGTGTCAGTCTGATTCACAGTTCAAAAAACGTTTGACTAGAAAAATATTGAAATGTTTTCCGTAGATCTTATCTACAGTTCCGTATCTTTCATTGTGGCACACGTTTTGTTTACGCACGTCGTGTCAAGATGAAGAATGTGCCATATAAACAGCCAGTCTTCTAATGCCACTTAGCATGATGTCTTATCTTTGCCATTATTTGTGTGTAGCCAATGCTTAGCTAGAACATGACAAGTGGCGTAGGAACCCCCTTAGAATCTCTGTGTCTTCGCAGAAATGTTAAGCAAACCCAGCCAGTAAGCTGGGTATGTCTCAAATTTTGTACTTTACCACGGAAAAAATGGCTGTTTTTGGCGGTTAAAAAATAGCAGCCATAAGAAAATTGAGCCTTTTTATGTACATAAGTATACATTTAAATGGTACCTTTTGACTTTTTGTTTCGCTTAATAGTGAAGATACGAGTGTAAAGTGAATGGGGAAAATATAAGCATTTGCGTGTATAAGTCATGTTCTATTAAGTTTTTATATTTTTAAGTGAAACTTTTATCAATGTTATATAAACAATAGCAAATTATAAAGTTAAACACTACAGCGTATAGATTATGTACATTAGGGCCGATATTTGTTTTTAAAAGAAGTTCGGGCTGTTTATATTCTTTGTTTTATGAATGCTTGTGTTCAATTGTAACAATGCATTTTACAACTGACATTAAGTTGTATTAATACGCCTTGGTAAAAATTATACATTATTAACAGCTGTACTGCTTGACTCATATTACGCATATTAACTTTCCTAAAACACGCATTACACACATACACAGACTTACAACACGCATCAATCACTGACAGTTCGTGAATTCAAGGCTAAACAGAGCGGTTGATATTATTCTTAAACTCCCTTAAAATTCCTCGATGCAGCCCCACGACATCTGGGGCCTTTCCAGTTCCACAGCATACCCTTTGTCCTCTCAGTCACACCTCGTTATGACAAGAGCTCGGAATTACGACCATTGACAACGTCCCTGGTGGAATGTAAAATAGGGAACCCAGTCTTTCCTGATTTAAAGGGGGCGCTTTAGTAGCATGTGATACAACATTTATAAAAAAAGTGTCTAAACATAAGTTATAAAGTAAAAGAAGACGAGAACAATATGATGTTTATTCAGATTACATTCCATATGTCTATAGTAATTTTGTGTTTTGTGACATTTCATAACGTGCTTATGGGATCTAGTGTTTAAAATGTTGAGCTCTGAATCCCGGGGCTGAAACCCCGACCTACCACGAGATGAAAGTACTTGGGCGAGACTGTTTTCTCCACACGACTCCAAGAAATTACTACCTAAATACTTATCTATCCAGGAAGAGGCAGTCAAATGCAAATAAAATAAATTGAATAGGCTTGTTTACTAATTGACCGACTAAATAAACACGTATGGACGAAAATAACATAATCGGAATCGAATGAGTAATGTTTACGTATATGTCAGCCTCATAAAGTGTGTGAACAAGTGATCTAGTGTCATTTTCTCCTTTTTTTTTTACTTCTATTCAAATTTAAAAGAACAAACAGCGAATATTTACTATGTCATTTTCAGGACCCAAGGATTTGTCATTTTTGTAATCTTACATTTATTCCTAATAAATTGAACAGCCCCTTTAAGTAATTCCACCAGCATGTCATTTTCAGGATCCAAAAAGTTCAGCGCGACGGCTGGGGATGCTTGAAAGGAGACTTCTTAAATTGCGCCCCGCTGCGTGTTTGGATTACTGATTGATTCATTTAATTTTCATAATCGCCCCCAGAAACATGTCGCCTTTGCTTGTCTTTTGACTCTTTTTACCCCGTTTTCCTTATCCACGCGACATCTCAAATCCAGAGGAGCCACGAACCAAGTACTGAGAGAAGACGGGGGAAATAACAGAAGAATCAAACGGAGCATTGATTGAAATTTAATCACGGTTTTATTATTTCTAGAAGTCCTGAAGTGAGAGACTCGGTGTAGAAACAAAGTCCCGAAGTCTCCAATTGCAAACTTTATTGCTAAATTGACAAAACTCGTGTTCGTCTTTTCTAGATTTTGACGCAGTTCGAGGATTAATCGAGGGTGGCTAATTATCCACTAATTAGTTGGTCAGGCTAGAGTTGTCGGGCTTGTTATGATTAAGTAATCAAAGGACGTCGACTGGATTAACTATTGAACAGTGGGTTCTAGTGATTCTAGTGTTTTGTTTTGTTTGATTTCAGGAGAATGGATGATGTACTCGAGTGATAGATGCGTGTTTGTATGGTGAGTTAATATTTTTATTTATTTGTTTATTTTTCTTTTATATATTTATTTATTATCTAAATATTATCTTTCTTTCTTCTATGTCACTATTTACTTATAAAATGTGTGTTCTTTTGATTTCTTCTGTCATTTAACGTTTGTTTGTCTTTTTCAATTTTTCTTTTTACATTTCTTTTGGGCACTTCTATCAGATAATGTATCGATTGCACCATTACGTAACGTATCGTATTTTGTCACTTTTTATGAATATTTTACCATTTATTTCTCGATGTGAAGTTTTGATTTGATTGGTAGAGCCTGGAGGAGGGGAGATAATTCTCTATTTTTTCTAGTACTAAAACCGTCATGTCCTTTCAATCACTTCAGTGTTGTAATTAAACGAATTGTTTTAATTGTTAAACGCATTTCTGTGTTTGGTAGGACCACGTGTAAGTGTTGGTCCAAATTGGTTCGACTAATAACTTCCTAGCTACAGTTTTGCGTATCCGCCCCTAGTGTTTATTTTCAATATTGCGTCACTTTGGAGCCAATCAACGTATTGTTTATACCTGACGTATACGCAGGATGCACAGTTCGAAGATCAGTCGGAACTCCTCGAGTAATTCCGTCATTTGGACACTCATCCCTCGGATGTATCTGGTGCAATGATACTTAAAGAAATCACGATCGTTTTGTTCGCCGGAAGTTGGAAGAATATGCCTAAAATGTCGTTCGCACAAAACATAAAAAATGGCGTCGTTTGACAGCTTTTTTTGTTTGCTGTGCATTGTAAATTAAACTTGGATGATTTAAATTTGAAGCAGCCACAAATTGAAGTTTAACTGGCATCGTACTATAGTCAGCTGTCATCCGAGAAGCCATCTTTGTTTCGATGTCTGTCACACAATAAGTCCCATTTAGGGAAATGGCCGAGGTGATCCGACTACAAACATACATCCGAAAGATGATTCGTGAATTATCCGAGGTGTTCCGATTGTTCGAAGATCTGCTCGATTGCTGAATTATAACGGGTCTCGACGCTTCTGACTTCCCCAACCTAAAGACAACATAATCATCTCCAGGATATAATACGGTGACCTGATGTTACAGTTCATTTCATTATCCTTTGTGTTGTAACAAAGTGTCTTTACTCGGACAATAAAAAATAACTAAAAACCTTGAATTGACCAACTATAACCAATCGCATTTAATTTGAAAATTCCAGTCAGTTAAGATACAATCAATTAAAGGTAGTATTCGACAGTCTGCCTATACCAGACATGTGGAACAATATCATACCGTTGTGGATTTTGGAATAATCTCTTCATAAACTCGTGCTTTCCTCTTAGTATAGACGATTCTGACACTACCTCCGTTGTTTAGCATTAAAAATCGTGAAATACATCGCTCAAAATGTTCATATTTCCCAAATCTATTAATGAGCGCGATGGGAATATTCTGCTTAATATAGGTATCGACGTCAGATGAGATTTCCCAGATGAATATACATGTAATATTAAAAGTAAGGCGTTAGTGGCTTTCTTAGTTAACAAGTAGCTAACTGTGTCGAGTGACTCAGAAAGGAAATACATATTTATGATGAAGAGTGAGGTGTTATGCTTTACTTTTCATAGGGCATCAATAGACAGCATGTCTCGAGGCCTTTTCGAGTAACCACAATTTATTCGGATGTTTGAGAAACAAAAAATTAGTCAAAATCGTCGGAAGTCACCTCTAAGGTATACAAGTCAATGTCGCTACTGAAAACAGTTCCGACACTTCATAGTTTGCTATAGCTTGGTGTAAAATTATAGGATATACTGCACCGGCCAATCAACTGTACATGTACTCCCACTATCTGTAGATCTAGTAAAGAGAAAAATTATATTTTGAAAGCCGTAAGCGACCTCACCTCCTGTTGATTCTAAGCCGCTTATTACCCCATGGCTCTATAATAAGCCGAAATCCCGAGAGCTCAGCCCATAGTTGTATGTGCCTATTACGTCTTCTAAAACACTACTTAAGTATTTTTCCTTTATAGTTGTATAATCCACCATGACATTAGTACACGATATTAGACTGAATATACCAGGTACCGAATTTGTTATCGAATTTATTACCATTTATTCAATAAAAGTGTATTTAAATCTGAAAGGATGGATAGAAAAATGTCATTCCGAAATCTGATATGACTGATACGAAATAAATCAAAAGAAAAAAGGACCGCCAAAAAGTTGACGTGCCCATGCAGGGAATGAAACCTACAACTCTCAGTAGCAAAGCAGTTTAGTTGTAACTATGACACTCTTCTATTGGAGGTGCTTCCACACACTGGCTCTACCTTGAGACCTAATCTGTTTATATATGCATTATTAACACCATAATTCACCACCAAATAGTCTAGTTTATATATGTCTTGGAAAGGAAAAAAATAAAAAGAACAACGTATGCGGGTTGTTGGCGAGGAACTGTTTGTTTGTTTTTTTGTCTGTTGTTTGTATGTTAGATCGTGGATGTGTGTATAACGAGTCAAAAAGTTCCATTTGAATAAAATAAGATCGGAAGAAAAAAAAGTGTTTTACCAATGGTTATCAAAACAAAGGTATGAAAGATATACATGATGGACACGAGCGTCGATCTTTACCTGTCTATTGTCAATTAAACTGTCATGCATTTAATAGCAAAAAATCATTGATTTTTTAATAGAAACAGTAAAATGTAAATTAGAAGTATTATATAAATTATAAGGACAATATAAATTACATACAACTGATATTTACATAGAAACGTCAAACAAAAGATATGCATGGATTTCACATCAAGTGTGATTTTTGCGTATATAATACATATATAATAACATAAACACGTGCATTAGAGCAATTTTCTTTCTTTTTAAGACTTCTAAGTATGTTTTTTGGGTTTAACGGCACACCGAAACTTGATACATACGGCGCCGAAATTCCAAGTATACCAGAACAACACCCTGAAGAGTTTAAGGCCAGATGTATGTACTGTGATTGTGCAATTTAAATTTTTTGCGATGAGATTTAGTAATTAATTAATCAATTAATTGATCAATTTAGTGTGAAACTAAACATTTTTAGATATTTTATTTAACATTTTATTAGAATTTATTCTCGCCACAAAACAATAAAAACGTTATAATTACAATTTATCTTTTTTTTTCGCTTTTAGATTTTTAACAATAATCAAATAATCGTGGTTTAGAAAAGTAAACATTTAATCAAAATGCCTAACATAGCGATCCATCTGATTGCCAACATTACCTTATCATTTTTACTTTTTTCAAGGACAAAGTAAACAAAAAGCAGCTAAAACAATCCCATCTTTTATATCAGCAAGGATTCGAGCGATAAGCAAACATTCTTCCCTGTCCACAAAGGAAAAATACTTTTTTCTACCAATGTGACTGCTTCATCTATTGTTCACCGTGTCGTGTCAAATAACTCGGAAAGCATAGTTTACATTTTGACGCCATTTTGACGGGATGAGGACACTGCAGCATCACGTGACTAGATCAGGTGACGTTGGTAATTAGTGTCACGATTGATTTTTACACGCCTTGAACTTTAAGGTGTAAAACGTCAGCCGCTTATCTAACTTTTCATTTTTTGTTATTAGGGATATTGTATAATAAGTAATTTTATGTTATGAGTCGCGAACGTGCAGTAGCGCAATTTCATTTATAAAACTTTAAGTAAATATTTTATCTGCTCTACGTTTAATAGTAGTGGTAGTAGCAGTAGGAGTAGTAGTAGCAGCAGCAGCAGCAGCAGCAGTAGTAATTGTAGTAGTAGTTGTAGAGGTAGAAGTAGTAGTAGTAGCAGTAGTAGTAGTAGTAGTAGTAGTAGTAGTAGTAGCACTTGTAGTAGTTGTAGTAGTAGTAGCAGCAGCAGCAGTAGAAGTTGTAGTAGCAGCAGTAGTAGTAATAGTTGTAGTAGCAGTAGTAGTAGTAGTAGTAGTAGTAGTAGTAGCAGTAGTAATAGAAGTAGTGGTAGTAGTAGTAGTAGTAGTAGTAGTAGTAGTAGTAGTAGTAGTAGTACTAGAAGTAGTAGTAGTAGTAGTAGTTGTTGTAGTAGTAGTAGTAGTAGTAGTAGTAGTTGTTGTAGTAGGAGTATCAGCAGAAGTAGTATTAGTAGTAGTAGTAGTAGCAGTTGTAGTATAAGTAGAAGTAGTAGTAGTAGCAGTAGTTGTAGCAGTAGTAGTAGAAAAAGCAGTAGTAGTAGTTGTTGTAGTAGTAGCAGCGGCAGTGGTAGTAGTAGTTGTAGTCGCAGTAGCATTTGTAGCAGTAGAAGCTGAAGTAGTAGTAGTAGTAGTTGTTGTTGTTGTTGTAGCAGTAGTAGTAGTAGTAATAGTAGTAGTAGAAGCAGCAGCAGCAGTAGTAGTAGCAGTGGTAGTAGTAATGGTGAAAGTAGTACAAGTAGTAGTAGTAGAAGTAGTACAAGTAGTAGTAGTAGTAGTAGTAGTAGTAGTAGTAGTAGTAGTAGTAGTAGTAGTAGTTGTAATAGTAGTAGTAGAAGTAGAAGTAGTAGAAGTAGTAGTAATAGTAGTAGAAGTAGTACTAGTATTAGTAGTGGTAGTAGTAGTAGTTGTAGCAGTAATAGTAGTAGTAATGGTAGTAGTAGTAGTAGTAGTAGTAGTAGTAGTAGTAGTAGTAGTAGTAGTAGTAGTAGTAGCAGTAGTTGTTGTTGTAGCAGTAGTAGTAGTAATAGTAGTAGAAGTAGTAATAGTAGTAGTAGTAGTAGTTGTTGTTGTTGTTGTAGCAGTAGTAGTAGTAGTAGTAGAAGTAGTAGTAGTAGTAGTAGTAGTAGTAGTAGTAGTAGTAGTAGTAGTAATAGTAGAAGTAGTAGTAGAAGTAGTAGTAGTAGTAGAAGTAGTAGTAGTAGTAGTAGAAGTAGTAGTAATAGTAGTAGTAGTAGTAGAAGTAGTAGTAGTAGTAGTAGAAGTAGTAGTAGTAGTAGTAGTAGTAGAAGTAGTAGTAATAGTAGTAGTAGTAGAAAGAGAAGTAAAAGAACATTATAGAATGTAGATGTGGTAATAGGTGCAATACATACAGCAGCAAATATTTACTTTTTTGCGAGGCCCGAAGTAATTTTTTAGATTTCTGTAATACATTAAGCTTTGTTCATGAATAAAATCCGTTTGTATTCAGTTGTCTTTCAACAAGCACATACATCATAAAACGCTTGCAAATAGGAGGCTGGGGGCGGGGGCGGGGGCGGAATCAATCATTTAAATGGGGTAGATATGTTAACATATTTTAGCGGATCTATTATTAATGGTATTTACAGTCAACCCTCTATTAAACCCTGAATTGTTTCCATATCAAAATAAACCAACACTGTAACGAGATATCCCTATTCTCAGTTAATGTCAGCTTGTGATATATACTTGTGAAAAGCCACTTAATCCCTAAAAAGCCAATACGTACGCATGACAATATTGGAATATTATTCGTCGATCCTTTTACTATGGCTGCATATGGTCTCACAGGAAAAAGCAGGTTTCTAATCGAACTCCTAATAATCACATTATCTATGTTGTTGTTATTGTACATAAAACAACTTGTTCGCAAACGGCGCTAAATTATATTGATAAAATCGTTAGCTGTATCTGCACATGCATTGAATTTGTGTGTGTGTAGTTATTACGCGACCACTGTTCAATTGACATTGTGTGCCTTATGCGCACACCTGTTGAAATCACCAGAGGCACGTGCGGACGATTGATCCACTAAGAATGGCGCAAAAATGTGAAAAATGTACGTGGCATCGTTTTGTTTAGAAAACACCAAACGTGTGTATAAATAAACAGAGGCTTCGTGACCTTTATCCCCAAACTCTAGCTTGTAGTGTTCTGAACGGCTTCACAATTATCTGCAACATCAATATTTTCCAAATATTGTCGGAATCTGTAGTAGACAACAATGCAAAAACCAAAGGAAATGCAAATGCCTTTTTAAGTCATTTTATTCTTTTGTACACAGGAAACATGACATTGGGGACGCTCATTATGTGATTAACGCGTTTTTTTGTTATGAGATTGTGGAATTTATTTACAAATCTATAAATCTTTAATAATATATTTTGAGGGAGAGACAGAGACACAAAACAAAGACAGAGAGACACAGAGAGACACACACAGATAGATAGAGAGAGAGAGAGAGAGAGAGAGAGAGAGAGAGAGAGAGAGAGAGAGAGAGAGAGAGAGAGAGAGAGAGAGAGAGAGCATGATAAATGCGACAGGCTGTAAAAAATCCCTTGACCATCAAATTTTTGGCGTCGAGTCCCACCAACAATGCACCGTTCGCCTAAGTTACTGTTGCTACATTGTACATGGTTGCAAGCTATATTTCCCTAATTGAAAGCTACAACCTTCTGCCACTGACAGGTCAGCATTTAATTTTTTAACTATATAAAAAATATTTTAGTATCTGCTTGAGAAGTTTCTGATAATTCAGCGATTTCGTTCTCATAAATATGATATATAGACTTATTTCTTCTCAATTCCTCCTGTTATATACTTTACAGGCTGGAGGCTGCAGTTTGCATTTGTTTCACTTGCTTGTGAGCACTTTGTAAGGGGCGTAATTAACAAAAGCTTTCTGGTTGGTTTAGATTACCTTTTTGATGGGTTCATGTTTGAGACATTAGAATGCAATGTTCATTTGTCGCAAAAACGCAATGCACTACTATATTGCTTTTTTTGTTTTATATCCGACTGAATGTTGTTGCTGTTTGTTTTTTTAATTTCAATGTAATTAAATAAAATGAGAATCTTCTTCAAAATAATTACTGTAGGATTTCTCGGAATATGTGTTTTACAGCAATCTTCCTTAGTTGACTGACGGGCTTATTATCGTCAAAAAGAATAAATCGATCGTTATCATTGAATTGTAATAGGTCTTAAAACTCTTGACCTGTTAGGTAAAAACTGATCAAAACCAATAGGGCAAATAATCTGTCGATCTAGAACAGCTAGCCACCGTTGAGGGTTGTCAAATAAACACGTGCCCTATTTGCAGAGTCTTCAGGGATAATACCAATTGCATTTTATAATAATTCATATTCATGCTGATATCTTATTTTATTACGGGTTGTAAGCTGGATTTTGTGTCCGGATACACTACAACGACATAACAAAGGTCAAACTGGCGACGTCCAACTATTATTAGTCAAAAACAACCCCACATAAATGTCTGGATAGAAACCCCGGCACACTGAATGCAAGCTAAAGGACCTTCCTTCATAAATGCTCACGTCCCGACTGGATTTCAAACCGACGCACTAACTGGCTGAGTACAACTAACCATCAATATGGCACAAGCTAAGGATTATATCTTCAACGTCACAAAAACTCATTGGACAAACTGGTCAAATAAAAAAATACACAAGATACAAGGTTACCTATAACATTAAAGTACCTGAAGATAGAGAGCCTGGATTTGCTTCCGAAACTTTGATACAGGTTTATGGTATTAGATGTGTAATGTCGGCATTTAGCGTTTTACGATGTTACATGTTCGATCATTTACGTCAACACTCGGCTTTCCGAGAATAAAATCACCCGATTTCAGTTTTCCAATTTTATTAAATGAAATCTCGTCAATATCTTCACTCCAATTTGGCGACAAGGTTTCGACGCAAAACAAGTCAAAATCTCTGTTTTTAATGTCCACTTCCATCTAATAGCTCGTCAAAGTGGTTTATGGGTCACCAGCGGTCATTGGTCAACAGAGCACCGATAAGACTTCTGTTATCGCAAACATTGCGCAAAAATTGACCACGAAAGATGGACGGTTCGTAAACAAGACGGACATACAACCAAAACAATGGCTCGGCAAACACTTAACCCATATCTGGCTAAATTATACTAATAGCACATACAAAGTCTTAGTCATTAACATACATCTACATCTACCTTGAAAGGTGCCAAGACACATTTCTAGTTCCTAAGCAGCAAATAGTGCAGATCCCCCTGGAAGCTGTTTAATCTGGATCCGCACTACTTCTTTGAGCCTGTACCAGTGCGCGCTTAGCTGGCTAAGATATAGACCAGATGCCAACACAACTCGAGGGGATGCGTTGTTTGGTCAAGAGGTATCAGCTTCAACTAAGTTCAGATATGCTGAAAACTTGAGGGCATGCGTTGTTTGGTCAACTGGAGATTGGTGTAAAGAGCTCGGGCACAAACCAGACGCGATTCTCTATGTCCGCGAGTCTCACGTTGTCGTAATATTTTCACAGTTGCAAAGTTGCATAGACAGAAATGAAAACACTGTCGATGCCCTTGCGTCATGCCAGTGATGACGTTCTGTCACTATGACAACAGACTGTCAAAGTCGCGTGCTTGGAGCCAAACGATGTACCTTTGAAGATTTTAGCTTTAATAAACAGTAGTCTACCTGTTCATGAACTTGCATCGTTTGTTAGAATCAAGATAAAAAAACAAAATATTGACGGCATTCGAAAGCTTACGTAATCATAAAGTTTGGGGCGATAAACTAACAAACAAAAATCAATAATGTCTCGAACAATAACAATTCACTTAAGTCCTTAATGAAGACGAAGTGAAAATTATTAAAATTTATTTATTTATGAAAGTTATTTGAAGTTTGTTTATTATCTTCATAATTTTAATGAGTGAAGATTTTTAAAATATCTGGTTTTGTTTTGTTTTTGTTTTTGTTTAATTTCCGACAGCTGCATGAAAGGCCTGTGCACGTGTTTCCAACCGCCGCCAATAAGTAAACATCTTGTATTTGCCAAAGTGTTTTGCCATTGTTCTGGTCGTTTAATTTGTAGCCGGCACAATATAAATTAAATAGGTTGAAATATTATATCCCATTTATTGCCAATTAATATCTAAGTTGTAAATGTATATGTTGTGATAAGTAAAAACCAACGGGGGTATGCGGGGTTTGGAAAGTTTTGCGAATGCTTTATCAAAACGCTCACATAAATATACTTTACTAATTATTAAAAATCAGCTCTTTTTTTCTTTTTATACAAAATGTTGGTAAAATTCTGCACGCTTTGATAATTGAAACGTGAATAGGGGTGATCAGAATTCTAACAGCAACTCTACATTAACTAAATGTCGCTAGCAGTTAATAATTTTTCACAAAATATTGCTCCGATATCTATCAACAATTGACGTTAGCCAAATTTATTCACTCAAAATTGAACAACTACTTTTACGTTTAAATTGTGTGTAGCTATAAAGTAGCATTTCAAACAACCAATATCTTGTTGTTTTAACAAGCGTGTAATCCTCACGGTCTGTTTCTCTATCAGATAATGGCGGTAACTGATAACCCTCGGCTACATAATCTACCATAACGTTACGATAAAGTTACGATTCCTGGCTTGGATTATGCAGTATAAGTCCAGTGTTGATACAAAGTTGTAGCTTTAAGTTAAGTGGGCGATGCTTTTGTTTACGAGGCGTGTTTGCATGTACAATATATATGATTCAGTGGGTTGGCGTGGCATTTTCGTCCATGTCATTGACGTCATGTCGTTGTCGCTGCTATTTTTCCTTATTTTTATGTAGTGGTTCGTCTTTAAAAGCTGATTATTTGAAGTCGTATTCGCTGCCAAGATGCTGGTGTCGTTGGTGTTGTCTTTGTTTGATGTCGCCATTTATGATCTTTTTAGTATATAAACTTGGCCCTAACTGCAACTTGACCGTTTGAATATCATAATGCAACATTGTACGATTTAAAAAAAGTAATGTCGCTTTCATCGGTTTGAATGATTTTGCATCTAACGGCTACAAGTAAATATTTTCATTTTATTGTAGTTCTGGACTTTGTTCATCGGTTAATCATTCAAAAATTAAAATGCAAACTCTACATTCGTCATAAGTTACCCTATCATAATGTTATGATAAAAAATAATTATAAAAGCCATTTATTAATATTGTAGTCACGTTGTCGTATGGTCAATATTAATACACAATATATACACAAATTCCACTTTCATCAATGAAAGTAAGACGTCACCAATGTCAGTATTTGTGCCTGGGCGATGGAAACCTCCTTCATTTTCGAGCAGCGCGTGTCGACAAGCTTCAACAAATATACATGTCACAAATAATGGCGTCAACGCCATCTTTAAGAACTAGAGAACTATTGAATTAACATTCTTAACCAAATCATGCCAGTCGGTATGAATATTCAAACAACGAGTCAATTGGAAACTCATTCTCCTGTCGCTTGTTGTTTTGTTTCGCATTTCTAATTACATTACAGTTTGGCATAATTATGCGAAGCAGATGATGTTTAAGACATCGTTAATAAGTATTGATTTTTATTACAGTGATAGAAATATTTGAAGATTCACTGCCAGTGATGTTAAGGAATGAAGCCGATCAGTCGTGGAACTATTCTGATATACAGAACCTACCAGGGGCCTTCATTTAAATTTGTCATTACGATTCTTTAAACCGCGTTTGGGGGCGTAGTCATACGCCGTTTACTTTAACCCTTCGAAGTATTCGCCCTTAACAAAAATATATTTTTCTAGCGTTAAACCCAACTCTGTGAAGGCAAAAAAGTACGTTTCTTTGGGCACACCCTGTAGGCACTGGAAACTTGCAATACCTAACGCACTTCGAGGCGCAAATCGACGTCCAGATAGAGTTTCTTCAATAAGGGAGACAAGAAAAAATTACAGGGACTAAGGTCTGGGGAATAAGGTGGTTGGGGAAGTTGTACCACTTTTTTTCCTTTTCTAGCAACTCCTGAACCAGCGCCCACTTGTGAGCAGCTGCATTGTCATAAATAAGGCAAAGGTTCTAAGGTCGGTGGAAGGTCTACGTTTTTGGTAAAACTTTATCACCTTTGACAGCACGTTGTTCTTATCAAATTTACCAGTAACTGTTCGTCGATTTGGATCTGGAATTTGAACAAAAGGTCCATTAGAATTTAAAAAAATATTGCATACAAAACTTTTCTCGCACATTTCATTCATTTGATAATGACTGGTTTGTTTTGGTCTTTTCCTAACCACTGCTTATTTTTAGGCGTCTCTTTGGGAACACAATAATACACCCTAGTTTCATCACCTGTAATCAGTTCGGAAATTCTGCGATTAGTCACATTTTTTTATATTTGGCAAGTTTTACACGGGTGGCTTTTTGCGGGGCCCATCGAGCACAAAGATTTTTAAGTTTAGTTTTCAGTTTTGTCCTGGGTTGAACTGGATGGGGGCATTTTTAAGTCAGTTTTACCATCTTGAAATGTTTTGTACTACCTGAAAACTGACCTTTTAGACAACACAGAGGTTCCATGTATCTGACACAACAATCATATACCTGTGAAGCTGATATGTCCAGACTAACACGACCTTTAATATAGGCCCATATTTTAGAGCTTGACACAGTGTTCATTGTACACGCAGTAATACAGCTAGTTTAAACGACTACACTTATTTGGATTTCAATAACTTTCCAAAGACTGCACGAAATTTTACAAAAATTCGAGCTATTATTCTTAAATTCTTATCCGTGAAATAGCCGCAATTTCCACTTGATTCTTAATATCATATAGTATGGAGGCGCATCAGTGACATAATTAAATGAAAGCCCCTCGTAACTAGGCAGCTCACCGTCAATTGTAACACCTTAAATTGGTCTTTTTGTTAAAAAAAAAAAAAGAAAAAAGAAACTTTAATCTAAAATCTTAAGTTGGTCTCTCAAAGTACACCCACCTGTATGAACCATGTCACGTACAACTTACGATGCCGCCATGGACCAATTATTAACATAAAATATTTCCACGTTTACTGGCATTCCCAGCCACACCTAAAACCTCGTTAACCAATAGGCTGCAATATCAAAGAGCGGATATTTAAATTGAAACTGACCATACAAGTCATTTTAAAATTTCAAATCCCTAATTGATCAAATAAAAACATATTTCTTCTTTTTACTTTCACTTTCAGTGTTATCGCCAAACACTTTTGAAGTGTTATTAAGAGTTGTAACTAAAAGGTGGTGTCCGCCAGTTTTGACCAAATATTTTATATCAAATAACTAAATTAGTCTTTGTTACCTAAAAATATGTCTTGCAAATGATGTTAATAGATGCTCTATATCCCAACCGTGAAGCATAAATCCTCACTCAGGTACTTCCTATGTGAGCAAGGCTCCTGAAATAGATATTTTTAACCTAAGAAAACCGCGTGACAATTTACTTTTCATTTTATCAACATCCGGGTATTCCGCGCTGACGTCGCTATCTGCTTTTAACCGAGATCTCTTTTATGCTTATTTAAATATTTGAAAAAAAACCCTGAACATTTAGAGTGATTTTTTCGCAATCTATGGTATCTAACAATCAATGCAGTATTAAAAAAGTCTTAACTAAGGCTGAAATACAAATTTATGCAGAAATTTTGTAGAAATTCCCAGAAAACGTGGAAAAGTATTGTTACATGATTTGATAAACATCGGATACCACGGTTAACTCATCAAAAGAATTTGAAATGTCAGCCATTTGTCAAACGTCCAATGAGAGTTATATGCAAAATTAAAATAAGGGATGATTGTCCCGAGGACGGAATTACCCGAGGATTTCCGATTGCAGTAACCACTGCCTTTAAAAGCGGAAGACCATAGTGGCGTTCGTGCTTGTATACATCAATACAAAGATGTTCCGTAGAAATATATGTAATAACATAAAAATAATTTCTTTTTTTTTAAATGTAAAAAAATCCTTTGACTTTATCGATATAATACTGTACTTCCAGGGATACACTATTTTTAGTTTTTATTTAAAGTTCCTGTTTTCAATACTTGACACCAAAAATGAGCGAAAATGCCCTGAACAAGAGAATCAAGTGTTACAGTTCAGATTTGTATGTATATTGTCACACGAGATGTAATCAAAGTGGGTAGGTTACCTATTGTGAGTTGCACATTGAGTGATTCGCTTAAGTACGTAAAAAGTCATGCTCTCCAGGGATTAACACTCATTTAACGCACCTTTTAGAAAAAGAACAACCCTTTGTATCCATTAGTTTGACACGTTTTGATAAACACAATAATTTAAATTCAAAAACTAAAAGAAATCAATTAACTTTCGTTCCGCCAATTACTAATGACTAAAATATTTTAATTCGCAATTTTCTATTTTTTGTTCCACGCTAATATTGATAAAGATCGTCTACTCTGGCAGGTCTATTGTTAAAATGTCACCGTCTCAATGTACACACAACGTTTTTTGTCTGTAAACACACCGGTGTTCCGCTTGTATTTTAATATACGATATTTTTTGTATACGTTTTTGTCTTGGAAGGTCGTCCCGGTGCTCCGTCCTCTGTGACGCCATTGCAATTCCGCCATTGACAGCTGCGACTACCCCGCCTCCTAGCGCTTACACTAGCGCCCTCTATTGTATTCAACCCGGCACCCCTCGGCTCTCATCGTTGAATACATATTGTCGTCGAAGCAGAATGGGCGAGCAAAAAACAGGTCTAACGATTTTAAAACGCCGTTGCGTATTATGTTGGACAAAATGCTTCTTAACGATTTACAACTTGCAATTCATGAACGTAAAAGGGTTTCCAAATATGACGATTGATTATCCCATAGGCCGGTATTTTTCAAAACTGAAATAATCTGAAATTGTTTAGTATAAACAGCGGGTGGTACCTGCGAAAATTGTTTTGTGTAGCAAACCCGTCCTACAACATGTTTTTTCTTTCTTTAGAAAAGTTCCATATTGAGAAGATATAGTAAGGTGTTAGCGATTACATGTTTTTGTTGTTGTGTTTTTATTTTTCAAAAGATATTACAAAATGTTTGTGCAAGGCATTGAATTAGTCTGTTCATCGCCAGAATGTGTTACATTGATTGTCATTCCACTAAAGTGTCATTCCACCAAAGTGTCTGCTAGGAAGCATATCTTGCCGTGCAATCATAAATTCAACATAGAAGAAATGTGAAGAATATATGTGCCAACGATCAATCGAAATATTAGTCAGATGGTAGAAATATTTTTGTTTTGGCCTCATGTGATTCAGAAACATTTCTTAAACACATTATTTCTTAAATGTTTGTAGTAAACAAGCGGCGAAACCGGTAGCTTTGCTGACGTATCCAGTGCACTTTGCTGTTGATATCGCTTAATAGGTAATTAAGAAAAGGTCCTATCAAAATTTCCACAGATATTTAAATTTTATCAACCATATTTTATCTAATTGCTTACATATTACTGACACACCTATGCAGATAACCGCAACACGCAAAGTACCGAACTGTCGTAATGTATTTGACTTTAAAATACATTATTATCTTTTGCGGCTCAACAACAATCAGGGATCTCACATACCTGCAACAAATACAGTGCTGTCTTCACTGTAAGTAGCATGCCATGAACACTTGGCATGATAGCATACCTGGTCACATTATCCTAACAACTGAGAACAGATGTGGAAATATCGTATTTTTGGCTTCGGAGTAAGCAAGGAAGCTATACCACTACCACATGCCGGCTCATGTTTTTTGGATCCGAGACATCGCGCATTTTGGCGCGCCATACGTATAGTACTTGTACATAAAATGACGGTTATCCTGTGGGTTGTCCTACACCCAGATGACCTTACACATGAGGTAAAATCAGCGATTGTGACATAACTTACAATACGAAAACCTCAATGGACAACGGATATGTAAGCACAAAATTAGAATAAGAATATTCACAAAGGCAAAATCGTAATATTACCAATTTTAATTTATTAAAAACTTCAAATATTTATAAAACTGTGCCAGCCTAGTGTTTTTACATTCAATTCAAAATTACAAAAGCATTTTATGATTTTTTTTTTCCCAATGTGTCCGCGTTTCCAGTGTTTCTCGCAGTTCCTGCTAAAGACACTGCCATAAAGCAATACAAAATAAACAGACAAAAACAATCATCTAAAGAGAAATCTCTTTATATCAACCGTTGGTTGCAAACACTGGGGGATGATAATTGTTCAGCTAGTTTGCAACACATCTCTGCCTACTGTTGGCACGTTTTATGATAGATGACGGTGACTAAGGCGCCGTATTGGTATTAAGCTAGACAGAGAGGCACAAACTGTCAGAAACATGACTAAGCCCGTTGTGTTCGAATCCCAGGTTGTGTGATAATCGGAAACCCAAGCAGAATACAATGAAACATTCGTCGAAAAATTGCAATCTTGCAAAGACAAACTGCTGCAAACACAGCGGGATGGTGATTAATGAAATACAGTATGGTTGTTTACGACAAGTACTTGAATGAATAGAAAATTTAAACTGAACTACACATAGCTGTAAAAACTGGGGCAGTATACGGATTAGAACCAAACAAAACACAGCTTTGTTCTATAAAGATACGAAATGATACGAACGTACGTATGATTCTTAAACAAACGTACTTTTATTTAAGATATAACTGACAAACAAACGATCACAAGTGCATACGGGAACGATGAGCATATCATTCAATTCTGGTCACAATCAAATAGAAAATATGTATGAAAATCTATACGTTTTCTTGTTCGCAAAATAGCATCTGTATTTTCTTCTCGTCTTTTTCTTTTTAAATCGCAAAAACAGGATTGGAATAATAGATGTTTTAAAATAATTCACCATGACGTCGAAATGTGTACTTGTCTGACATCTGCTGATACTGGCTAACAAGCCTTCCATAAACAAAACAAATCATCTAAATTTATTTTGACAACTTCAAATCTTCTCCCTGAACTGCATCGAGCCTGTCGAGATTCCGTCTTATACAACCTAATTTTCGCGACGGGATTCACAAATTTGTTCGCACGCGGTCAGATGGGGTTCAACATCCCGCCACCTGACGGGACTATTTTCTCTCACGCAATCATTTCATATCTGCCTCAGGGCAGGATGCTAGTGACGCGAGACTACATGGATGCACGTGCATATTGGCGCTAGAAGGGAGTACACCGTCTTGTCGTGGCAGCCGCGGAGTAATACAGAATCTAGTTAAGTGGTAAACCGCCGGAAATGCACCGTCACGTGTAAACAAACGGGAGCTGCGTGAGAGATGACAAGTAAATCCTACGTCAAAATGTCACAATAACTGTGCTTGAAAGGTGCCAAAATACTCTTGCAAACAGGAGTCAGAATGCTTGCTTCAGAAATGTTAGTTTTTCCCTGTGGAACATTGTTGTCGCTTACACCTATTATCAAATGTAAAATGTAGTTCCCATAATATATATATATATATTAAACACACAACAATCAAGAGACGAAGATCTTTATGATAATATAAGTCGCTTTTTTCGACTTGTACCATCGTATTTTTACATGCATCGAAACGGATGGCCGGTTATGATCATTATAGCATCGTCCAACGATTTTGATGGAGGAATGCCGCAGACAGATGTCATGCAGGTCAGCTAGAAGGTCTTCCAACATTAAGCCCTTTGCCCCGAACGGGACTCGAACTCGTGGGATGAGAGACAGCGCATCTTTTCCAAACATATAACGTATATGGCAGTTCGGATTACTTATTTGGTGTTTTAGGATATTTGTGTGCTGTTCATTTTTCTTTTCTTTTTTTTTTTACTTTTGCACGCAAAAAAATATTAAGTCGCATGATTTCCACAAAATAATGTATTTAAACATAATGTCTGATTCCTTTCTGAATGCGGACACATTTTCTTTCAAACGATTATCTTTTGGTTAGTAAGAATGTGATAATTAAAGGCGTTGTGACAGTGTTCATGGTAGTTTATCCTAAATCACACTGCGCATGCCCGAATATACGTCATGAGTATGTTTCAACCATTAACATTAACATTGTTTCTAGAACTTTATGTTGTTTGTTTGGGTTACAAAAATGCAGCACGAGTCATGTCCACTGCACTTAAGGTACATGCATACATATATGTTCAATTGATTGAATTGTGTCTTCCGTGGAAATAATCAATTTACTTCTTTCCTTCATTTAAGTTAACAGTTTTCGAGCATCAAAGAAGAACAATAAAACAATGCATTTCCGATGTGTTCATATTACATTACGTCCTTTCATTAAAGTTTTCGGGACGCGCCGGAAAAGATACGGAAACTTGCGATGTGTACTTAAATACTCACAAATTCGACCCACTGTTAATTCCATCTCAACCACTTTCTATTAACATCACTGATGTCTTTAATGATGTATTCGATAGGAAGTACAAATTAACATAACAATAGTACGGTCTTTCTACTCCCCAGGGTGTGCTGACTGAATGGACACTTCAGCGATTCCTTCGCGGCTTCGTGCCTCGGCTTTTCACTTCCGCTCCTTTGTCACGTGATATTTCCTCTTGCAGCTATTTCTGCATGTCTTGTCGCATTAACATTAAATTTCCTTTAAATGAAAAAAAAAATCGACTAACGGGAAAATCTAAACTCTCAGGGAAACATACTTATCCAATTGCGCTAAAGTTCATTTGCGGAGGACACTTTGCTTATTTTCTCCAATTTTCAACTTTTGATCATGTTATAAATGTTATATGATATTAATATTATATATATATATATATATATATATATATATATATATATATATATATATATATATATATATATATATATATATATATATATATATATATATATATATATATATATATATATATATATATATATATATATATTATCACAAAAAATTATTATTAACTACAGGATTGAAGCTCATTTTGGCTGACGTCCATGCTTTATGCACGCATGTCAAGATAATGTATTTTACTGCTTGTATATGCAAAATACAAATATATTCGGATTTAACAAAAACGTTACTGAGGTTCTTTCTAAAATATTATTTTTATTATTATTATTATTATTACTTTATTATTATTATTATTATTATTATTATTATTATTATTATTATTATTATTATTATTATTATTATTATTATTATTATCATTGTCATTATCATTATCATTATCATTATTATTATTATAATTAATTATAATTGCAGAATTAATGACATCCTCAATTAAAATGTTCGCTGAAAACCAAAGGATTTTTTCTCCTATGAAAAAAAAAACATAAACCTAAAAGACTCTATAAACTGTAACAAAACCAATCGGATGTTTTGTTGATTGAATATCTAATATTGTTATCTCTTCAACGAAATGTAAACTACGCATAGATGTTTATTCATGCGGGTGACGTCTTGCAATGGTCAAGGGTTTGTGAGGATTAAAAGGGCCGTTTAGAATGTATTTAAATATGAAAATGTAAATACATGTATACGACAACCAACATCATTTCTTGACAAGTGCTGTATTTTTATGGGATGGGATAAGCCGGCATTTTTTTGCCGATACTGTGCAGCGACATTTCTATCATTATAGCACAGGGACACTTATGAGGCGCCCAGGTACTGAACCCGGCCGGTCCATTATACTGACACCGACGAGTCAGGCGTAATGTTGTCCCCTTAGCCCCGAGCGTTAGAAGGGAAGCCACTAATACCAACTTTAAAGTCTTTGGTTTGACCCGGCCGGGGTCGGAACCCACGTCCTCCCGATCCGCAAGCCGACGCTCTATCACCTGAGCTATTGCGGCCGGTATGTCAAACTGGCTTAGGTACACGTCATTTAATGTTGTCTTGTTACAAGTTTATATCAATGAATTTCCGAAATGGTGTGGTTGTAAGTATAATAGTAATGCACAAATTAAAACAAAATTAATAAACATCAATGTAGTGTTAGTGACAGAATAAAGAGTTAATTTTTGTTATGTCCGAATTATGGCCATTATGTTCGAATGAGAATATTTCGAATACCATATCTTAAAGTATTAAAACGCTGATTACTCTGCAGATAGTGTTTTACAGTCCGATTTAGATCATCACGGGTCCTTTGAGAATAATTTATGATCATTTCTAATGTCAACTTTTCGAATGAGATATCAAGATAAGTGTAGCGATAGTAAAGGTCATAATAATATCTATCACTGCGATCAGTCACCTCTATCGGTGATAAATGCATCTATGACAACCCCTCCGAGCGCACACGCGCCCCCTGGCGAATGCGAATGATGCGCGTGCTCTGTGACGCAACTATTGTTATTTGATCACTTTTGACATTTTTCGTTCAGATAAGAATCCGGTGTAAGTGTATAGGGAAGCGGCCTAAATAAGCTGTTGTTTTTACTAATAAACCCTGTCAGGGCTTCAAAGAAGGCATGCACTTTACCGAATTTTGTCGTTTACGTATCATTTACTCAGATCTCAACTTCGGTAGATTCCGTGAAGATAACGAAAGTGTCACGTGATATGGTATTTCTTTTTTCATTTTTCTTTTTTTAGAAACTCGTGATTGCAACATCATCGTGACATCTCTTCACTCCGATTTGTATCACGTGATCAGTGGCAACAATGACATTGATTATTACGATTAATTAATTAAACTAATCAATTACGTGCGGATCAACACCTTTAAAATCTGATTAATTAACAATAGACCTCTTCGTGAACTGGCACCTACATGAACAGTGTCAACTCAGGAATGATAACTACTCTATATAAGCGTTAGCCTCTGCTCTTTAATATGATTGTTTCGATGATTGTTTAATAAGAGAGATTTTGTATGATTCCACTAATGATTATAATAAGCCTCCGTGACATAACAAAAAGTACATTAATGCAGATTGTCATGAACCTTTATATTAGAAAATCCTAAAGAATGCACCCTTGATTGAAAGGAATTGCGATTAGTCTTGGAAGAAGTATTAATAATAATAATAGTTAGGAATCATAGTATGCATACAGTTTATCTAATCTTCTCTGTGTATAGGAGAAAAAGAGAAAATGTTGTTGTTTTTTTTAAATTGTCTTACGTTCACAGGTTACGTTCATTTGTAGGTTTAAAGAAATATAAAAGTAACATACAAGGCCAGCTTTACCTTAAACAATTATTTCCGAGTATAGTTAAAAATAAAGAATATGAAATTTATTGCCGCTTGAAATTTCTTACTTCAGTTTAGGAAAGTTCTCATTGTTTAAATAATTTGTGCAAATCTCGTCATGATAGATTTTTTTAAAAAAAAGAAAGAAGGAAATACAAAACAATTTAGTGCTCGATCATTTTCACGTCGTGTGGAAGACCGTTAGTTTCACAATTTCGATTTTTTTTTTTCTTTCAACCAAAGCTAACTTTGTTTTTGTTGTTTTCTTTGTTTATTGTTAGAGATATAATTAAATATAAACCCTTAAAATAACGTTCATCGTGTTTACCCTGTCTCCAAAAACATGTTTCATTCACATATATTTTACAGAAAATCATCAGAATTTCTGGAAATATGTATAATATATCGGGTCGTAACCGAGTTATGCAAATTGCTAGATAAATAACATATTGCTGATCAAACATGCTATGATCTCGTGTGTCTTATATATAAATATAATCCTAAACGCTATGGCCGCTAACACTTATGCAAAGCTTATGTAAGGGAGTAGACGTTAGTTAGTACACCTGATGTAAGATACGTCGCATCTAGTTAGTGCATCTGCGGGAAACTAATACCTGATCCCTATTACTGTCCGGATTACTCGCAGATTATTCTTGCACACAATATAGCTTGACAAGTCCGAGAGTGGGTAATTATGAACGGATGTTGCACTAAAGAATATGGCAAGTTTTTCCTGCTAACAATAGAGATTCTGAATCTTTTGCCAGATGTTTAAGTATACATAAGTACAAATACAGTGCAAGTGGGGGATTAAATTGGCGTTGATCCCTTCATTAACAATAAGATTTACAACTTGTTCACGTGTCCCGTTTGTATTAATACGCATACAAGTAGTCCAGCATAATACAGTATGCTTGTTATGGCGATATATGTTGAACGCTACGAAACAAGATCAATTTTACAATAAACATCCAGAATTTAAAAAAAATCAGTTCTTACAAAATAGGTTAAAAAAAATACACGAAAGAACGTAAAATACATGTATGGTCCTTTGTATGCTTACAAGTGCATACAATAACTTTGATACCCCCAAAAGTATTATCCGTATAATGTCTTTATTGATTGTTTATTTTTAAAGATTCGCCCAGAAATGTCAATTTATTTGAAAAATATTGCATTTATATGAAAGCTCCACGATAAAATAATATTCCTGTTACGGTAAGACAATCACAAGAATCTTCATTACATATATTTAAAAATTTAGGCTTAATTCTGTGCCTACCCGTTATATTTATTGCATATATTAATCGGATAAAAGGATAGCATAAATTAAATTAATAAAATAAGCTCTTTTTGTATGTTTATATAAACATACAGTATATAGTTTCCCTAAGTACCATCATTACACAGTTTGATGTAAAATAATATTAATATTACGATTTACAATAATTAATCACATTATATAGATAGATATACATTATATGCATTTGTCGATTATCCTCTTAATTAAAAGGTTTGTCATTTTAATAAACAAATGCACTTTTCGTTATTTTCTGACTATTTGCGTTGTTTATTGTGAAGATAATATAGTATGTATTTTATATATGAATGAAGGGATTTACTATAGCAAGGAAAAGAACAAAAATTTTACGCCCAGTTCTTCGTTAGTAACGAACGAAAGTAATTAAATAATCACAGTTTTAAAATATGTTTTGTTCGGTTGTATCAACGAAAATAGCAGTTTTATGTTTAAAGAAAATTTTGCATTCGAAAAAGGCAGATATGCTTATCTTGAAGATATACAATTTATATTTAACGGTCGATTGTATATACAAATATTTCCAATTGATATCTATCTATATGCATTAGCCCGAGTTCTATATAATTACCTATGTATTGGCTATTTTCACACATGTCATATTGCGAATGTATACATGTTTACATTTACGTCTAAACTCTCGTCTTTTGAAATTTATGTTTAAACAGACCGTTTCCCTTTTTTCCTTTTGCCACTAACTAAACATTTTGTAATTTATGTTTCAGTAAATCTCTACGATCGAAATCTATCGGAGCGTTTGCCAAACCATCCTGCTGTGCGAAGGCGGGGCTTCAATACATGTGACTAGACAGAACATACTCTGATTGGTCAATACCTTCACCTATACTTCCCTTGCTTTGGATCTCACCGTTTCATATTCCCATGTATTTAAGGAAAAGCCGACTTAGACTGAGACATTGCGAAAATTAAGAATCATATTTAACATTTTCGACAAATGTAACTTCTACTTACTGTGCGGGAAAGTTGTTTTTCGATATAAAGTTACGATTTTGCGTGTTGTGTGTCTTTGGGCTTGAAGTTATTCTCAAGGTTCAACAAACTGTGATACGAGCTGATCATCGTGTAGATAGGACTGCAGTACGGTGGCGCTATAATTAATTAGCCGTGTCAAACTTTCACAGTTTTAACTGGAGTTAGATCTAAGCGAAGTGCTCATTAAGTCATAAGAGTGTCACAGGTGTCAGAATAGGTAGTTGATTGCGCGAGCCTACCCCGTATATAGGCTGCGGATTAGTGTTCCAGAGTCAGTATAGCATTGCCTTGTCTTGTGTTAAGAAGTGCTGTAATGTAAAACCAAAGTCTCGGCTTAACGTTTAAGGGATTATATACAGACCGAGGGTTTTGTTGGAGACTCTGACTTTCTTCGAAGAAAACAAACAGATTTGAAGAGTTGAACTTTGGTGACACACGAGTTCAAGTGGCGTCTTGACAAGGTGGGCTGTTGAAAAGGAAAAAGAAGTTTATGTGTATGTCTATAAGAGGAGATTTCTTCCAGTTGAGGTGGGACTCTGAAGTGTTTTAGCTTGAGAATTTTTTTGGAGAAAATACTTTTGGATTTATATATTGTGTGGTGAAAAACAACTTAATGCAGCAATAAATGCTTGGATTTCTTGGAGTATAACTGAAATTGTAAGTATGAGTTTATTTCTTAATATTTATTTGTGACTAATTTCTGTCAAATACATGTTGTTATATAATATAAAAACAATTCGAACACTTACTTTTGGAACTGTCATATATTAAAAAAATAATGTAATAAATATATCATATGCATATTATGGATATATATACAGGTATCGACAGGTGTTGTGATAAACATTTAATCTTGCTTATGCTATATGCTTTAATCATGCACAAAAAATATACATATAGCAATTTTATCTGGGACAGTTGCAAACCCGACAAAGGAAAACAACACGCACCGCCGACCATTTACCCTCATTTATTATAATTGACAACTAATGCGTGTTTATATTTTCATTCGCTGAGGTCAGATTTGTTTATAATTTCACATCATTTAAATTTCTTATGCTCCAAGCAAGGTTCTCTATTCGTTCATAACGTTTCAAGAGTCATGTTTGATATTGGAGCAGCAACAAGCTTACCAACGCTCAACCCCGGACTGACAAGTGGGCTCAAACAAAACCCAAACATCCATCTAATTTGATGTATGCATTTCTGACATGAAGCACAAATCTTTTGCTTGTTTATTTCCACATATACACAATCACGGACATATTTCGGTGCCTTTGCTGTTACTGTTTGCCCTAAAATGATGACGACACTTAATACATAAAGATAGTATATACATAGAAACGATAAATAGCTCAACACACATTGTTCAATATGCCATCAAAACGAGAGAGACATCATTTGGCGAGAACCCACAGGACTGTATACGTTGATGTAGATAGCCACTATCTGGACCTCGACAGATAACAGAGGGACCATCGGTCAATTCGTGTGATAATTAGAGCAATTTGGGCCTAACTGACCAATAAATTGGTCATCTTAACGCATGAGGGGTGGGTTGCAAGAATTCCTAGGCCCAGATAAGAATTGTAGCATTGTACAGCTGACGAATTGTACAGATGTACAGATATAGGTCCGTCCACATATAGCCACAATGAAATTTATGAAATTAGTTTTAACATAGGCTACACAGGAATAGTAAAGGTACATGACATGTGTATTCACCCTTTTTACAAGTGGCATTGAAGATGCATGCACACTCATTTAGTGCCGATTTTTGTGTATACTGGTTTATCATGACAGGTTCATGTCTAGTAAACATGGCCTAGCATGTATGACATGTTTATTATTGCAAATCAAATAAACAACATATGTTATAGGCGCATGACAACACCAGTCCACATTCACATTAATATTTTTTTATTTAAAATATAATATAAAATATACTTTTATATGATTAACAATATGAATATTTAAATTCCATCTCACACTGCTATCTAAGTAACTGGATATGATTTTATTTGTATTTCCAACGGAGTTGGAATAAAATTGAACGTTCGATTCATTTTACGAATAAAATGTTTCATTATATTTTTGTTTTAGATAGACGCTCATGACCATTCGAGAAATGGCAGTGATGTTCGTTGCTATGGTGATGCTGTTGCTAGGCAGTGGATATGTTAATGCCGAGAGGAAGCAGTGCCAAGAGATTACGATCCCGATGTGTAAGGGAATTGGCTACAACTACACGTACATGCCAAACCAGGTAATTGTCTAACTATGGATATATACAATTTAGTTTGCATTTGCAATCTTATTTGAAATTAAATAGCAGTGTATGGTGAAATGAAATGAATACTCACGTGTATTATTTTACGCAAATGTCGAAATTTTCAAATTTTAGCCTGTATATTAAGGTACATTATGGTGGTTTGTACAATAACTACAAGACCGTCTGTTCGTAGATTTAATCTCCTTAAATAAGTAGAAATAATTATAATACGTAGTCTTTCAAAAAAATGTTTCTTCTCCTGGCATACGTGCTTTAACCTTCCATTTCTCTATTTAATATAAACAAACACACCACTATCCACCCGTTTCACCATTTGTAGTGCGGCTTGTACCGTTTTGTCAATACGCCCCATTACGTCGACCCTCAAAATGATATTTAAAAAAAGTTGACAGAGAACAAAGCTACTTGAGCTGTATGTGAATAGAGATCTTCAAGTCTCCAAATATTGATATCAACATGGCGTTTTCTCGATTATACATCGATATTGAGAAACGCCTCTTTTGCGGGGTACAGTTGTGTCGAAAATTGAGTCTGTACAACGGAAAAAGCGAACCATAGCGTACCAAAGTGTACTGTACATACTTTTATGAAAGCTTAAAAGAACTTAATTGGGAATCCCATTTACTGCTTAATGGTTTAACTTTGTTTAAATATAATCTTTATTTATATTTATGGCATTTATGTACAATGCTTTGTTTCGTCGTGGTAGGATATTTGAAAACACGTCCAATTAATAAATCCATTGATCCCTAAAAACATTTTCCAGTGTAACTTATTTTAACAGTTCAATTAAATGTTTTATTTTAATATAAAAGGCTTTTTTTAATACTCCCCAATTTAAGTGGACTCAAATGAACGTGATGTGTAGGTCTACATGTTGCAGATGCGGTAATATTGAATTAGTAGGGCTCTTGTTTACACAAGTCACTGGTGGAGGTGTGTTGGAGGGGGCGGGGGCGGGATAGAAGGGTCCGAAATATGACACCTATGATAATAAACAAATCCCTAAATCTAGCGCCTCTTGGCTTCCTTCATCTCCAACCTATTTAGATAATGTCTAATACTCCTTTGTCCACGTTATTTCTCGCTCTATAACTCACTTCGTTTTTTTACACAATATTTATGTGTTTATATGCCTGTTTCTATTTCAGTTCAACCACGATTCCCAAGATGAAGCTGGATTGGAGGTGCACCAGTTCTGGCCCCTGGTAGAGATCCAGTGTTCTCCTGACCTTAAGTTCTTCCTGTGCTCCATGTATGCTCCAATCTGTATGGAGAATTACAAACCCCACCTCCCTGCTTGCAGGTCAGTCTACGCTTCTTGCTATTTCATAATTTGATTATTATGATAGATCAAAACTTAATACAATCAAACCTTTATTTATAGACCGCACAATGACGGTTCATATGGTCATTTTCGACAGGCGGTCGTTGAATTCATATATAAAAAAACAACAAGAGGAAGTCTCCAAATATGTTTTTTCTGTTGTTGTACTAGACGTTTATACATAACAGCAGACTCAAAACTCACACATGCCGAAATATTAATCAACAATCAATACGTTTTATGTATTCTGAATATACGACTAAAACAAACTTGCCTATCAGCCACCTATTTCACCAATCTGTTTGTCTAACCGATCTCTCCCTCTATCCACAAAGAAGATCAGCCATGTGTTTTACTGTAAACACATGTTTTAGTTCAAGAGATCTTTTGGATGCACTAGAAATTCGATTTCCACACCCTTCAATTCACCGTGCAACTTCCCTTTGTTGACACAGCGCGCTAAGGCCCTACGAAATATAATGGTTGGCCTAAGTATTCTTGTGTATAGTAAAGACGTGGGTATTGAATAACGGGAAAAACGAAATAGGATTGGAGATCAATTGTGTTGATATTAAACAAGCGTATTTGTCAGTTTAATAAGCAATATGTGTTTCTGTACCTTATATACTTTAATTTATAATTTTTTATATAATTTATATTCCTTTGGGGCGAAATATTGAGAAACATAAATTAAACAGATCTGAGTGAGACGAGAAGGAACGAAAAATTATGGTATATGTAACAGTTTAAAAATCGGATGATGAATATATATACAAATATAAAATATATAAAATATTTAGCAGACAGACAATACTTTTATTTTTTCACTCAGGTACAAAATTAGTACAACATGAGGAAAAGAACAAAAACATAGCACATGACATTTTGGTTACAGTCTAAAACAGAAAGATGTGTTTGAATACATTTTCTAAGTTAATGAAAAGAGTCAAATAGCAACAATAATAGAACAGAAATATAGAGAATATATGAGTAAACATTCGTGTTTTTGCTAATCAGGTGTAGTGTTTGAGACAATCCCTAAATGGCTTCTTGTATAATCTCAATGTTTGGGTGGACACATTGCGACAATGGGCGAGCTGATCCGAATGGCTTCAGGTGTGAAATATCAAACGTGTCAAAAATGAAGTGACAGCTAGAGGCCCATTTGAGAAGATATGTCTTGCTTGTTTTAAGTTACGTACAAAAATTTCAAAATAAAGAGAACCACGTAATCGCTGTAAATAAGCGCAGTATGAGTACATGTAGAACTGTATACAAGATAGCACTGCACTTTCTTAAATATTGAGAAACGTGTTGGCTTAGGGACAATAAGGAAAACGAATGTATATCGACGCTGGTGACCATACTTTATTATTATTATTATTATTATTATTATTATTATTATTATTATTATTATTATTATTATTATTATTATTATTATTATTATTATTATTAAATCCATAACTTTATTCACCCAAAATGACATAATCACTAAGGTTTTTATATTCTTTACACAAACAAAACATAAAAATAATGTTATTATTTTGTATTTTTATTCACAAATTACATCATACACATCTGTTTCAGATCCGTGTGTGAAAGAGCCAAGCAGGGGTGTGCTCCATTGATGCGACAATATGGCTTCGTCTGGCCTGAAAGAATGGACTGCTCCAAGCTTCCTGTGTACGGAGAGAAGGGAAAACTGTGTATGGACCGGAATATCACAGAGGGATCATCTGGGGCTGGCGGGGATCAGACATCACACACTCAGGACCGGAATCCAGACCGAAACACGCCATCTCCGACAGGAAACCGCAAACCTGGAGGCCAAGACCCAGTGGTTCCAATCACACATGTCACATATGACAAAAAGGAAGATCCGAGTTCTTGGGTAGACAAAAATATAGTCGACACAAGCAACGATTACCTTGATACAGTCCTGCAGGGGCAACATAAATGCAGCTGCGGTGTTTGCAACCTGCATAAAATTCAGGAATCCAGTCAGTATTACAACCAGATAAGTACTGGTGGCTTGAAAAACTGCGCAATGAACTGTACAACCCCGTATTTCAACGAGGAAGAACGCACGTTTACCTCATTCTGGATCGGACTGTGGTCAATCTTGTGCTGTGTCTCTACCTCACTGACAATTCTCACATACCTGATTGATATGACAAGGTTCAAGTATCCAGAGCGCCCCATCATCTTCCTCAGCGGATGCTACTTCATGGTGTCGCTAGGATACATCATCCGTCTGATCGTTGGACACGAGGGTGTTGCTTGCGACGGTGGTCAGATCCGCTATTCTACCACGGGACCTGCATCTTGCGTTACGACATTCCTTCTAATCTACTTCTTCGGCATGGCCTCCTCCCTCTGGTGGGTTGTCCTGTCTTTTACCTGGTTCCTCAGCGCCGGACTCAAGTGGGGTTCTGAAGCTATCTCAAGCTACTCACAGTATTTCCATATTATCGCTTGGCTCATCCCCAGCGTAAAGACAATCGCAGTACTCGCCATGTCTAGCGTGGATGGTGACCCTGTTTCCGGAATCTGCTTCGTGGGCAACCAAAACCTTAACAACTTGCGCGGCTTTGTCCTGATCCCACTTTTCGTCTATCTCATCATCGGGTCTACCTTCTTGATTGCTGGATTCGTCTCTCTCTTTAGAATTCGTAACGTGATAAAGAACACGAATGGCGGCAAGATAGAAAAATTGGAACGACTCATGATTAGAATTGGTGTGTTTTCGCTGTTGTATACGATTCCTGCCACGATCGTTTTGGCGTGTTACTTTTATGAGCAGCATTTAAAGGAGCGATGGGAAAAAACCGTCGTGTGTTCGTGCTTGGAAAATGCCAAGCCAGACTTTGTAGTGTTCATGCTAAAGTACTTTATGTGTCTTGTGGTTGGCATCACTTCCGGTTTCTGGATTTGGACTGGGAAAACTGTCGATACCTGGAAAAAACTATTTCAAGGAAGATTGTGTTGTAAAGAAACGGATTACGCTTACTCAAGACCTCCAATTAAATATTCACCCACCACAAATTCTGCAGTGTCAAGTTTGCTGCACAAGCCACTTCCGGTCAGCCATTGTTAAAGCTTAACCGGAATTTTTTTTTCGAAATATAACTTACACAATTATCCTCAGACAGCCGAACACGGCGTTTCTTCATATATCTATTTAATTATGATTTCTTTCGATTATTTTAATTATTTTAAATGAAGAGATGCTTGTGGCGGTTTTTGTTTGTTAGTAAAGCATATTGTGATAATACATAATCCTATGTTATGAGATTAATATGCTTATGTAATTTGTACATATGGGTCCGATGAGTAAGCCAAGTGCAATAAATTGGAGGAATTAAAAAGTTTCAATAATTCACGTGAATATCCAAAAGCGGTGACACAATACTCCATAGTTTCACCGTTGCATTTATAAATGAATTGAAACCATATTAATAATATTTTGCCATATACCGTAGTTGTATATTTCAGTATTATCTTGATCATGTGTATTTATTTTCGTAATATAGTTTTATGATCGAACGTATACCGAAAAAGTGCATTTACAGAATGATTGATAAAATTCCACATTTCCAAATTATTTAAATTCACCTCATTTTCATTCATATCACGTTATCATTTCATCATTACATAGTATTACCCAGCTTTCATGAGTATACGTTTTATACATACAGTGTAAATGTTGTATTTATGTTATATAGTATTTTTCTGTATTTAAATTGTTATTCATTGTATTTTTGTAATTATGTTGCCATGGCAGTCGTCACGTGGTATGGTGTACAACCAATCACGATTTAGAAATGTGACGTACAAGGTGCTATATACCAGCTCCTGTAAAAGGTGCACAACACGAGGTATGGTTTGCAAACTGAATAAAATATTGTTCTCAACATTTGAGTTGGTGTTGCATTGTGTCCAGAGCTTACATTTAATAGTGGCGCCTAAGCTCAAGTTTTCATTCCCGATTTTTTTTTGTGTGTGAAATACAATGATACAGTTTATTCTGTTTATACACAGTCAGCATGGGTAGTAAGTGGTGTCAAGAAACCAAGGTAAACTGATAATATAATAAATAAAAAGGAAATATAATATAAAAGAAAGTAAAAACTGTGCAGTAAAAATAGATTAGGGAAACCAGTTCATTTAATGATTTTGCAAGTTGGAACAAATATGAATAATTTTACTAAATCTGATACTAATGTTATTAAATGAAGCTTGTTCTTTAAGAACCATTCGATTGATATATATATAAACGTAAAGTTGTCACAACGTAATAACAAATCTAACCCCATGCAGTATTATGTTCAACATTCAATACAAGGATAATAGCTTTATTCTTACACCACGTCCATTTAATACCAAAATATAGACATTCAATTTAAAAAAATGACCAAAAAGATATCATAGACCCACATCGCAAACACAGGATAATTTTAGCAACATATTCTAAATATAAATATTAAATATCACATGATTGCCCTTGTTTTCAATTCAATACCTCATTGCATATTTTCTAGTGTGATACGGGGTTTTTATTGATGGCGTCATCGGCATCACCATAATGCAGATAGTCTCATACCACTATTTCTGATTTCACCAAGTATTGTTGTAAAAATTCGTAATATCGAATGTTGACGAGTAAAATCATGTGATAAAAAGACACCCATTGCCATTTAATATAAAAATTTATAAACCTCGTCGAGGAAATATATTGATTTCTCTATATAATGATTTTAAAAAGACCCTGACAGACTGACAACTGGTTTATTTAAGTGTCAGCACATACATTAGAATTTTATCGTGAGCCCGTCATGTTGCCCACGCATGACTTTTGCCCACGCAAGAGTTTTGATCAATGTGCCAAAAAGTGGGCCCCTATCAGACATCCAATTACGGTTTTCGATTTACACAGCTAAGGAGCTTGAAAAAAAATGTTAGTTTCGTATTTTTTGGTCCTTATATAAGGTGAATATGTAAGTTTGTGAATTTCACCGCCTAACATTTATCCTAGATTCGCCTTATGGATGTAAGGCACTGGACCCATGTTTTAACCACAACTGGGAGTGTTTAGGTGAGTGTTTTGGTGTCTTTAAGGTATGGGTTTTAGGCCATTTTGTTAAACGAAAATGTGGTTGGAAGGTGTCTGCCTATGCCCATATCCTTTTTAGCATTGGTGTGGGAGTTGATTTAAGTATGGAGGGGTCCTGTGCCCTGTGTACCGCTAAATCATGTCTGGAAAAAGACCCTTTCTGATTACAAAAATACATATAAACCAAAACAATTTAGTATTGTCCCGGAAAATTTGCAATAATGTCCTCAAATGGTAGGTAACTTATTCCAAATTCACAGTAATTCAAAGCGTTATAACACCTTTTCTCGATTCGCGAATTACCTTTTCCTTTCTGTAGGAAAGAAGTGTTGTTGTTTTTTCAAATTAGGGAAACCACGTGACCACGTTTAAGATCGTGCCATATCATCAGGGAAATCAGCTTTGACGTTAATATCTATTTTTAGCAGAACTCCATATTGTGCTTGTTTACGGATATTGTAAAAGTGAACATTTAGGGCAATTTATTTCACGAGTTGTAGCTTCTAATACTTGAGGCAGTTCTAGGCCAAAGTAAAAGCGTATGGAGAAATAAAACATTGAGTCGAGATTCCCCAAAACGGTGGGGAACATACGGTTATATGCATTTGATATAGGCAAACTGTCCGATACCATGAAACAAATTCAATGGACAGACGATAATAAAATGGACTTGAATTTCTATCAGAGATGGAAAAAGACCGGTTTTATCCTTGAGGTTGAATTGTATCCCTTGTTATATAATCTGAGAGTAAGGTCGGAGTTGTATCTAAAGTCCAGTTGTTGTTGTTGTTTTGTTAAATAGTTCTATTAAAAGCAGATAACTAAGAATGTAAAATTGGGTTTCAATGTTTTGAGCAAAACAAAGACTCGCTTTGCCGAGATTCTTATTATGCGGTGGAGAAAGAAGTTTCAAGGGCTGGGGATGTTGTATGTTGTAATACGGCAATTTTACACTGAGTTGCGATGTTCATTTCCCGAGGTACTCCTGGTTTTGATGCCCCGCCAAATGGCGTCTGTCACAGCTAATCAAAAGTTACCCTCACCGGGTATCATAACATCCCGTGGCAGGGTACACGTTGCCCCAAATCCCGGGGGTTTCGTGTATATACACAAAACATGCGAACATAAACTGGATATATAGAACAGAACAGCTACTGTATTGAGACATTGTGCATTGTTATATTTACCAGAATTGTGAAAGAAAAATCATAATTATGTACACGTTAGCTCTTAAATCCAATTAACTTTTCATAAATAGTTAAATGTTGGTATAGTTTAAAACTAATTTTTGCTATTTATAAAACTAGTATGTGTACATAGTTCTCTGTTATAATTATTATTTTGGAATGAACAATGTACAATTTTCATAACAGCCTCACATGCACGCAAGTATACACTGTCCCGTATGTGTGCAATTTATTCGTCATAAGTAAATATGATTTAACTTTACCATTAGCGCAAAGTAATCAAAGCAAGAAAAGACTAAATAATTAAAAAGTAAATAAAGATAACCCTAGTTCTAGGGGCATATACGTTACCAATAAAGAAAAATATTACAATATGTTTTTGCATTTGATTACTCCGCTTTAAGTGTTTCCACGTTTTATGCGATGCTCCTAATTAAACATGACCTATTTTTTAGACCACTCATCATTTTATTAATTTTTAACTTTAAAGTTGGAATTTTGGAAAGTTTGGACCAAAGACATTTTCCATCAAATTCCAAATTAAGTCATTGTTACCTGAAAAGGTCTTGCAAAATGCTGCTCATTGAGGCCTAAGATCTGCGAAGCATAAATCCCCAGCTACATTGCAAACAGGTATTTCCTATCTTAGTCACGCTGCAGAGACATTTAACTTAAAACTCTGAAAATCACGTGAGCTTACTTTTGAGATAACGTTATATCGCTGACCTGGTAGTCCGCTCTTACGTCTATATCTGTTTAAAGCTGAGGTCGCTATCCTGCTATTTATAGATTCGGAAAGAATGAACATTTAAAGTGACTTTTTTCGCAGTTTGAACTGTTTAATAATAACGGTAGAGGTCAACGTCGCCTTTACTTGGATAAAAATATTAGTTAATGCAGACATTACGCCTAAATTACCCCAAAACAATAGGGAAAGTTGTAACATGCAGCCATATCATCATACAGGGCACAGAGAACTATATCATCATACAGGGCACAGAGAACTATATCATCATACAGTGCATAGAGAACTATATCATCATACAGGGCACAGAGAACTATATCATCATACAGGGCACAGAGAACTATATCATCATACAGGGCACAGAGAACTATATCATCATACAGTGCATAGAGAACTATATCATCATACAGTGCACAGAGAACTATATCATCATACAGGGCACAGAGAACTATATCATCATACAGTGCACAGAGAACTATATCATCATACAGGGCACAGAGAACTATATCATCATACAGTGCATAGAGAACTATATCATCATACAGTGCACAGAGAACTATATTACCATACAGTGCACAGAGAACTATATCATCATACAGGGCACAGAGAACTATATTACCATACACTGCATAGAGAACTATATCATCATACAGTGCACAGAGAACTATATTACCATACAGTGCACAGAGAACTATATCATCATACAGGGCACAGAGAACTATATTACCATACACTGCATAGAGAACTATATCATCATACAGTGCACAGAGAACTATATTACCATACAGTGCACAGAGAACTATATCATCATACAGGGCACAGAGAACTATATTACCATACAGTGCATAGAGAACTATATCATCATACAGTGCACAGAGAACTATATTACCATACAGTGCACAGAGAACTATATCATCATACAGGGCACAGAGAACTATATCATCATACACTGCATAGAGAACTATATCATCATACATGACATAGAGAACTATATCATCATACAGGGCACAGAGAACTATATCATCATACAGTGCATAGAGAACTATATCATCATACAGTGCACAGAGAACTATATCATCATACAGAGCACAGAGAACTATATTACCATACAGTGCATAGAGAACTATATCATCATACAGGGCACAGAGAACTATATTACCATACAGTGCATAGAGAACTATATCATCATACAGTGCACAGAGAACTATATCATCATACATGACACAGAAAACTAAAGCATCATACATGGCGCAGAGAACTATATCATCATACAGTGCACAGAGAACTATATCATCATACATTGCACAGAGAACTATATCATCATACATGACACAGAGAACTATATCATTATACATGACACAGAGAACTATATCATCATACATGACACAGAGAACTATATCATCATACATGACACAGAGAACTATATCATTATACATGACACAGAGAACTATATCATCATACATGACACAGCGAACTATATCATTATACATGACACAGAGAACTATATCATCATACATGACACAGAGAACTATATCATTATACATGGCACAGAGAACTATATCATCATACATGACACAGAGAACTATATCATCATACATGACCCAGAGATCTATATCATCATACATGACCCAGAGAACTATATCATCATACATGGCACAGTGAACAATATCATCATACATGACACAGAGAACTATATCATCATACATGACACAGAGAACTATATCATCATACATGACACAGAGAACTATATCATCATACATGACCCAGAGATCTATATCATCATACATGACCCAGAGAACTATATCATCATACATGGCACAGTGAACAATATCATCATACATGACACAGAGAACTATATCATCATACATGACACAGAGAACTATATCATCATACATGACACAGAGAACTATATCATACATGACACAGAGAACTATATCATCATACATGACACAGAGAACTATATCATCATACATGACACAGAGAACTATATCATCATACATGACACAGAGAACTATATCATCATACATGACACAGAGAACTATATCATCATACATGACACAGAGAACTATATCATCATACATGACCCAGAGATCTATATCATCATACATGACCCAGAGAACTATATCATCATACATGGCACAGTGAACAATATCATCATACATGACACAGAGAACTATATCATCATACATGACACAGAGAACTATATCATCATACATGGCACAGAGAACTATATCATCATACATAGCACAGAGAAGTATACCATCATACATGGCACAGAGAAATATATCATCATACATGACACAGAGAACTATATCATCATACATAACCCAGAGAACTATATCATCATACATGGCACAGAGAACTATATCATCATACATGACACAGAGAACTATATCATTATACATGACACAGAGAACTATATCACCATATATAACCCAGAGAACTATATCATCATACATGACACAGAGAACTATATCATCATACATGACACAGAGAACTATATCATCATACAGTGCATAGAGAACTATATCATCATACAGTGCACAGAGAACTATATCACCATACATAACCCAGAGAACTATATCATCATACATGACACAGAGAACTATATCACCATACATGACACAGAGAACTATATCATCATACATAACCCAGAGAACTATATCATCATACATGGCACAGAGAACTATATCATCATACATGACACAGAGAACTATATCATCATACATGACACAGAGAACTATATCATCATACATAACCCAGACAACTATATCATCATACATAACCCAGAGAACTATATCATCATACATGGCACAGAGAACTATATCATCATACATGACACAGAGAACTATATCATCAGCACTTCGAATGTGTGTTACATTATTTCCTGAACATCGAGCCAATCAGCGAATTGTATATGATATATACACATGACCTTGACCCCCGCATGTGAAGTTCCGAGTTATAGTTGTTTGTTGAGCTCCAAATGGTCAAACAAAAGTTGCATAGCACCGGTGACGCTTTTAATGCCAAATGGACCAAGTCCCTTTAATAGTGCGATTGCTAGGACAAAATAATTTCAATTAAAAACAATACGTTAAAAAAGAGTGACAGAACAGAAATTTTAGAAAGCTACTCTTTTGAGAGGTTTACAAATTGAACAAAACAAACTACCAATCTATTCATATATTTTTCCTCACATTCTAATCTTCGTCGAACGCTCATAACCATTATAAATGAAAACAAGAATTAATATTATCCGAACTCGGGCCCACCTTTTGCAATTACGGCTTTTCTGTTAAATTTTGTTTATTTAGAACAATGTGTTTTAAGCGTTCAATTTTGCATAAGGTTCAGTACAAATGACCCATTTATAAGGCTCATTCATCGTGCCAAAATAGACTTTGTATTCGGGTCCGATATTCATTTTCTCCTGATCTACTGAAATAGCGAGAAAACGATTCTGTTCAAACAAACGCATTCTTCAATGATTGATTATCCATAGTTGCCAAAAGTTGACAGCAATCATGCTGTATTGAAATTTACTTTTTCACTCCATGATACAGGACGCAATAAGTACATAACTGTTTGCGCATGATGAATGAAAATAAGGGCATGTGCACACATTCGGATATCTTCGGACGTGTTCGGTATCACATGTAACGTTGTGGCCTTGCGGCTAGATGTACCGTAAAGGTGGTCACTATAACTTTGTGCATACCAGGTATAAGTAAAGATAGCATATCCGCATTTGCCGATGTATAGAATAATGCATTGCTTTACTAATTATTATCTAGAGAAACAAGATTTTCAGACCTACTCCGAAGATAAGGTAGTGACAAGCATTCAAAATACTTAATTTTTCTTCAGTTTTATTTTTTCAAATCCATGTTTCAAAGCGATTGGAAATTTCGACTTATAGGATATCTAGTATGGTACATACAAGCGGGTTGATTTTTATTTTATAAATGAATCGCTAAGGTAAGAAAAGCGAAAATATATATATATATATATATATATATATATATATATATATATATATATATATATATATATATATATATATATATATATATATATAGATATATATATATATATATATATATATATATATATATATATATATATATATATATATATATATATATATATATATATATATACATATATATATACCGCATTCATGTATATATGTCTGTCTATTCGTCTGTCTGTCAGTCGTCGCTGTATCTTTTTATTATTCAGTTTGTTGACCTATATGTTTGTATTTTTGTTTAAGTTCAAGTTCAAGCTTAGATGGGGGTCGATCCGAAACTAAGGAGAGAAAAAGAACGATATATAATGTACATGTGAAGTCAAGTATGTGGTAAACCTGTAATTACATAAAATATAAAACGGACTGATGCCTGTAAAAACAAGGAAAGAACACACAAGTGACAACACTAACAAGCGAGGAAATACCACTCGCTGTGGTGTTAAAATGTGCTAAAGAACCCCGTATGCGTCCTAGTTAGACTTGGCATTTTAACAATTTTATTGAAAACAAATGTGAGCATTGGTTGACAAGTTTGTAATTCGGCGACCTTTGTACCTGGAGCCGTTGTCCGAGTCTCAGCAGGTTTCGATCCTTGAGCACTTTAGCGACTCAACTTCGACCGCTTCACCCAATATGCCCGACACATCCGACAGACAAAATAGTTCTGGCGTTACCCCGGATAGAAATAACAATGGAGCCTACTGCGGACATTGGTGAATCTCAACAAAGATCAACAAATCTGGGCCTCGTTATGACGGATTAGCGGCGTTTTATCGTTAATTGGGCACCCAATTATTGGCAACTGCGTCCACTACATGCCGCGACCAAGTCCAGTTCATTATGTTATAGCTATGGGTGGTCACATGTAATAATGAACGAGAGTCAAAGGAAGAGCGGCCGTTATGACCGATGGAGAGGGTTTCAAAAACGATGTACTTTATATACTTAATAACGTGTTGATCATGTTTACTGTATGCCATGAAATTCAGTATACTTTGAAAAAGGGATAAAAGAACATTCGGAGACAAACCATCATATTTTCCCCAAACAAAAATCCTCAAGTATTGTGATGATTTACAGTGTCAAAAATGAAATGAACAAAAAACTTATGGTAATAAAATGCGTGATTATTATAAAAAGGTGTTGTTTTTCTCCTAGGCAGACAATCCTCAATGTCAAACCCAACAGGAACCATAAGCCAAGGGCGTACGAATACAACCCTAACAATTTTTCCTGTTCGTAGATCCCTTGTTTATTAATGCTTGAAAATAAGTTAAAAGTTGCAATAACTTCTATAATTTTATCTGATCGAAGGAAAATAGCAGGGTACATGCTCCCGTGCAATTAAAGACAATAGTGAAGTTTCAATAATGTTGATGCTAAACTGTATAAGCAGAAGACAGGACCAATTTGTGTTCCCGGACAGACATACAGACCATATAATGTAGTATGGCCGTAATGATGTAGCAACATTTTAATCTACAGTAGGTATAGGAACGACTTTTTGAAAATAAAATTATTTCAACGATCTTATAGCATTTATTTGTAGCTATGGAGGTAAGAAACTCAATACAAAAAAAAATCATAAAATTTCTCAATAAATGGCAAAGTTATGGTCACATCTGTACCATCATATAAGCAAGCCATTTTCAACGTTTTTTTAAGTAAGAAGATATGGTTCCCAACATTTAAATTGATACAGTTTTATGAGACAGGCTGTTTTGTGTTGAAAGCTATGCATATTCATAATTTCAGTTGAAGTAACACATTTTTTTTAGAAAAAATATGAATTTTTAAGAAAATATGTGAAAGAAATATCATTATCATTCACAAAATAAGCAAAAATATGACCACCAAGACAATCAGAAACATTACTTTCTCAAAAATTTATGTAATTTGCTTTTTTTGTAGCATGTTTGTGATTAAATATATATAATAATGTATAATATATCACGACATGGAACAAGGCTCTGGTCAGCAAAGTATTTGCTACTTAAGTGAAGTTTTGTTAAACATATAAACTGCTTAACTCTTTTAAATGTACACAAGGGAAAGTATATTTTCAACTATGATTTTAAAACTCAACACAAAGTTCACTGTTTACAGGTATACTTAATCCGAAGATTCAAACAAGATTTAATAATTTAATTCTTATATTCACAAACTTTTAATAACAACCGAAATTCAATGCATAAAACCGCCGCACTTTTCTTGTGTTCAGAACAACATGGCGCCAGCCATAGGATTTTTCCAGGAACATAGACGCCGCGACCCCAAAGACCTAACTTTGGAGACATCACGGAAACCTACGGAAACTAGCGGAAACACCCGATTAGATACAGAATCGCTGTTTGCCGTTGTACTTAGTGCGTTTAAGGCTCGATTCGGGACGGAGGAAGCCCTTCAGCACAGAATAAATATTGATCTATTTGTGAAATCTAGATTATGTTTGGCTTTTGTATTAGTGTCCGGCGAACGGCGGCGGCAAACATGCGGATGTTGACATATTATGTGGATGTGTTGACAATTCGTACATATCGCAAACCGAACACACCAAAGAGCTCCGAGTGTCATCCGAATTTAAATAGGATGTCAGAGAAAATTAAACGAATAATTACTTCGGAGTCGTATTCCTCTCGACATTTTAGCGACTAATTACCCGCACTAAGGGATCTTTTGTGAAGAAAACGGGCGTATTTTAATACATACGATATCATACAATAAATAAGAGCTATTTGAAATGAAATGTTATATATATATATATGCTGATTTTTAAGAATTGTAGTACCAATTGTATTTGTCATGGTTGTGTTTGTTCTCGTTAAAGAAGTGGGTTGTTATAAAGTTAAACAAAATGGCTCTTGAGGGAAAAGCGTTTGTATAAAGTGGCTGTGAAAAGTAAAAGCTTTCTATGAAAGAAAACTCATATGGATTTTTTTTTTTTTTTAAATGCCATTTTTACATTTAAATGAAATGGCAGTTTAAAGCAACGCATTATTATACAAGTAAGAGCAAAACGGCAACTCGTGGCAAGACATAATAATTAGGTTAAGATAAAATGGATTTTAATATATAGGTACATGAAATGTTCATTTTAAGAAACGACGTTCCCACAAAATAAAAAAATGGATTTCATTAAAAGAATTCCTATAAATCCACAGAAAATGACAGAACAGTTACAACGCGTTAATGTTAATATATATATATATATAATGCGCATTAAACTTTAAAGCGGTCTTATGCAGATAAACGAGATGATAGTTTTTAAAGGCATCTCAAAAGCCTTATATAAGTGACACCCCCCCCCCCCCCCCCCCCCCCCCCATTTATTGCCCCACCCAGCATGTGAGGGCATCTGTTTTCTGATAAGCCAGGCTGCCACAGTCTGTAACGATGTGTCTGTCACACAGGTATTGTTCAAGATCCAAGTGTATGTATGCTATATCTGGGGGTTGAACAGAGTCATTCACAGTTTGTAAAGGAAACAGTTGTGAATATACCAATTACGCAATCCAATATATATATATATATATATATATATATATATATATATATATATATATATATATATATATATATATATATATATATATATATATATATATATATATATATATATATATATATATCTTTATTTGTTTTCTTTCTTACTTTGTTGGTTGATTTTGTTATTTCTTATACATTTTGTTATTTCTTTCATTCTTTTAGTTCTCATATATATTTAAAGTTATATTTTATTTTGATTTGTAAAATGTAACGAAACGTTTCTAACAAAAGCAATTTAAAAAGTCATTCATTGTCAGAATAATGTCCTTCAGAGTCATTTTGAATACTAAAACTTGTATCTCTCATGTATTTTCAAAATTAAATATTTAGCTATGAAATAAATACATAATCTTGCAGTTACAAAATTGACACCTAGTAATTAATGCAAAAAAGAATTTGTAAGGGATCATATAGTAAACAACCCACATTATCACTAACAATAATGTTTGTGGCTTTGTGTAAAACTAGCCTACTGTCTCACATCCATACTAGCAGGTAATTTAGTTTTGCATTAACCCATCAGAGGTATTACTGTGACAGATTAGTACTATGTTGGCTAAAGACTCCCTGCAGTGATGACCAGCAATTAGCAGGTCTGGTCATAGCATGTGGGGGCCTGGCTCAGTGGGATACCACATTCCTTTCGAGATACCTTTAAGCAAAGCGGTCGTATTCAGACAAACGAGATGATAGTTTAAAGCAAAGCGTTCTGGTGCAGACAAACGAGATGATAGTTTTTAATCAAAGCGGTCGTATGCAGACAAACGAGATGATAGTTTAAAGCAAAGCGTTCTGGTGCAGACAAACGAGATGATAGTTTTTAATCAAAGCGGTCGTATGCGGACAAACGAGATGATAGTCTAAAGCAAAGCGTTCTTGTGCAGACAAACGAGATGATTCAAAAGTCTAAAGCAAAGCGTTCTTATGCAGACAAACGAGATGATAGTTTTAAAGCAAAGCGGTCTTATGCAGACAAACGAGATGATAGTTTTAAAGCAAAGCGGTCTTATGTAGACAAACGAGATGATAGTTTTAAAGCAAAGCGGTCTTATGCAGACAAACGAGATGATAGTTTTAAAGCAAAGCGGTCTTATGTAGACAAACGAGATGATAGTTTTAAAGCAAAGCGGTATTGTGAAGACAAGTGAGATGATAGTTTTAAAGCAAAACGGTCTTGTGCAGACAAACGAGATGATAGTCTCTCTTTAAAGCAAAGCCTTCTTATGTAGACAAGCGAGATGATAGTCTAAAGCAAAGCGGTCTTATACAGACAAACGAGATGATAGTCTAAAGCAAAGCGGTCTTATGCAGACAAACGAGATGATAGTCTAAAGCAAAGCGGTCTTATGTAGACAAACGAGATGATAGTCTAAAGCAAAGCGGTCTTATGTAGACAAACGAGATGATAGTCTAAAGCAAAGCGTATGGCTTCCAATTGTCACTGTTACAAATATACAGGCGGCGGTTATCCTGGAAATGAAGAGGACATTCTTATTAAAAGAAAACGTGTAAATAACAAGAAAAAAATTGTATTATTGGCACACTATTTATATATGGATTTTTACGAAAATGTCATGGAAATAAAGGTAGAATATAAATAAAGGTAAATGTATTATATGTGTATGACCAGTGCGTCTCTCGTCAAATATGGCGTAAATAAAATATAATTATGATGACCAGTCTGTCAAAGCAACCCAAGCTGGCTTACTATATTTAAATTCAATCCAAATCTATCATTACCAGAGTTTATGGTATGCCTAAGACAGTACTATTTGCCAAAACATATATTTAACTAAACCTAAAAACTGTGTCACAAACTATAACTAAAGCAAATATATTTCTAATCTACATGTACATGGTTGTCTTAATTTGCAAAATTTGCAATTAATACACGATCTCCAAAATCGATTTTAAAATTTAGATACATTTTCTTCGTAAACTTTCATTTACTCTCTCCTGGAGTTTCTATAACAGATGTTTAAATGTTAAGCCTTCTCATGTTTGAAGAAGGTTTTACATTCACACATGCTTGCATTTATTGCACGACAAAAAATACACAAACTCAGTTAAAATATTTCCTACCAAATATCTAACCTTTCTTTTATAAACGTAGGCGAGGATTATCGTTGAGTAAATGTTTAGCAAGCCAGTTTTTAAACGAAACACAGCTAGGTGAAGAGATTTGGATGTTTTCATTTGGAATACTCGGATATGTTTTGAATTGAAATTCGTTGTCAAACTTCAATAAGTAAACATGGACGCATACTGAGACATTGAGCGAACGGCGCCTTAACAAACAAACTGAGTGAATGATTTTACATGAATAAATAATGGTGGAGGAATATTAAACACTAAATGGGAGTCTTCATATAAGATTTAAATATATATCGAACAATTGAACCGGTTTGCTCTAGGTCAGAAAATGTTGGATCACAAGTACCCGGTAATCATGGATTTGTAGTGAAGGGGTTTAGAAAGTGGTTTGACGCGACATTTATGCCGTCCACGCTGCAACTTCCAGTAATACTTTGGTCGCAATTTTAAGTCAACGATTCTTGTCCGGGGTATTAAGGCATATTCGGTAAGAGGCATGTCTATCGACCGTCGGGCGCATGTCAACAGCATGAAAACAAGTTCATTCAAATCAACAGTAACAGTTTATCTCATGCCAGCGACCATACTAAACATCAATCAGCGATTAATCTTCCGTTTCATTTCTACGACCATTCTTTAATTCACGCAAACAATCATTTTTCCGTTCAAGCCAAGTAGCCATTTTAGTTCAAGCCAACAGCAATTCTTTAGCTCAAGTCAACAACCCTTCTTTAGCTTCAGGTCAACAACCACCCTTCAGTTCAAGTCAACAATCATTCCTCAGCTTACGTCAACAACCAATTTCCATTTAAATTAAAAACAGTCTTTAGCTTAAGTCAACAACCATTCTTCAGCTCAAGTCAACATTTTTGTCATAGGTCAATTAAACAGCTCTTCTTTAGGTCAAGTCAACAACCCTCCTTTAGTTCAAGTCAACAAGAATTCTGCAGCTCAACTCACCATTTTTTAAGGCAAGGTCAACAACCATTCTTTTGGTCAATCAACAACCCTTATTAGCTCAAGTCAACTATCATTCTTTTGTTTAAATCAACAACCATTTCTAAGCTCAAGTCAACAACCATTTTTAGCTCAAGTCAACAACCATGTTTCAGCCACTGTCCAGCTTCAGAAAACAACAACTTTAGCTTAAGGTTATAATGACTCTTCTGACCAGGTCAACAACCATTCCTTGTGTATTCTTTACACTTAACTTTTGTTATTTCAGTAAAACGACTTCTACGAAATGTGGCTGTGACAGAATACAGTGTCTTGGTATTTGAAGCAAGGTCCAGTCAATGTAAAGAACACATGGATGTTCACTATGGGAATATTTATAGTTGAATCTCTCAATAATTAGTAATTATGTAAAACATAGCGTCTCCTAATTTGATTCAAGACTTTTAGTTTTTTTGATTCTGGTAAAATGTGTAAATATATTCCATGTTACACGAATAAAATATCATTTACTAATATCATTTGAAGACAACTATGAACATGAATATATTGTCTGAACTGTCGACATACCGGCAACTTTTCTTTTTGTAAGAACAAACCGTTATAAATAAATGACAATTCTTAACTAAGGACAAAAAGATTCTTAACAAAAGACAGTCATTTGTAAACAAAAGACAGCCATTTCTAAACAAAGAACTTCCCATTATAAACTGGGAAATGTATTCTAAACGTATGGCAAACCATTCTAAACAAAGAACTCCAAATTTTTAACTGGGAAATATATTCTAAACTAAGGAAATACCATTGTAAAAAAACTCCCGATTATTAACTGGGAAATATATTCTAATATTATGGCAAACCATTCTAGACAAAGGAAACAATACTATAAACTGGGGTAACTCGCTCTAAACTTAGGACAAATTATTCTCGACTAAGGACAAATCATTATAATAGACTAACTATGATAAACACTAAGGACAAACCATGAGAAAATAAGGAAAACCATGATAAAACTATGAATGACCATGATAAAACTAAGGACATACCATGATAATAAACAAACCACGATTAAACTAAGAACAAACCACGATAAAACTACAGGCAAACGCTGATAATGGACGAACCATAATAAAACTAAGGACCAAAAGTGATAAAACTAAGGACCAATAATGATAAAAACTAAGGACAAACCATGACAAAATTGGACCAAAAATGATAAAACTACAGGCAAACGCTGATAATGGACGAACCATGATAAAACTAAGGGCGATTCATGTTAAAACTAAGGACAAAAATGATAAAACTAAGGGTAAACCCTGATAATGGACGAACCAGGATAAAACTAAGGACAAAAATGATTAAACTAACGGTAAACCCTGATAATGGACAAACCAAATTAAAACTAAGGCCTTGCCATGATAAAAAAGGACAAAAATGATTAACTAAGGGTAAACCCTGATAATGGACGAACCATGATAAAACTAAGGACATACCATCATAATGGACAAACCATGATAAAAACTAAGGCCTTACCATGATAAAAATAAGGACAAAAATGATAAAACTAAGGGCAAGCCTTGATAATGGACGAACCATGATAAAACTAAGGACATACCATAATAATGGACGAACCACAATTAAACTAAGGACGAACCAAGATAAAACTAACGACAAACCATGATAAAACTAAGGGCAAGCCCTGATAATGGACGAACCATGATAGAACTAAGGACAGACCATGATAAAACTAAGTACAAACCACGATAATGGACACACCATGATCAAACTAACGGCAAACGACGATAAATCTAAGAGGAAACTATGATTTAACTAAGGACATTCCATTCTCAACATACCATTAAAAAAACTAAGGACAGACTAGAAATGATGTGTGCACAGACCAATTTTAAGGTAAGAAATAAACCAAATGAAACTTCTTAACGTCTGAGACTTTAACAAATCAGACATAGGACTCCAGATTATAGAGTGCAGAGTTCGAACCGCCGGCTGACAGACGATGTTAGTTTTTTTATCATTTACAGCATATTGTTTCGGGTAGTAAGTACATGAGTACTGGTTCTACCCAGGAAGTGGGCAGGCGATATATATATATATATGTATCGTGTATACATAAAAGATCTTGTCTAAATCGACAATGAAACAGATAGGTTAGCTGTAAATATCCTATCCGAGGGATTATTATCTAAGCGAAATGCCATCTTCCACTTTATAATTTGTAAATTACAATCATATGCAGGTTGGATAAACTGCACCTCCCTAAACTGTAAAGCAAAGTAAGCAGGTACTCCATCTTTATGATGAAAACTGGGGCTCTTGTTACACACCAGTCGCCATTGTGCGTGAAAATGGACTAATCTGGGGATAAATTTCTTGTATTCATGCGTCGGTAAAAGGCAAACACTCTGTCGGGAGGTTGTTAGGCTTGTATTTCTTTATTTGTATAACCGAAGCGCAAATTACTTTTGAAACGGGGTCATTCTTCGTATTAAAGACGCAATTTGTAATCGCAGTGACACTATATCCGAACATCGCCACTGGGTCGAATGTGGTGTGTGGCATGTATTTAGGCATCTTCCAAAATGGTGTTGTAGATGGCGCAGTAAAATAAATTGTTAATGAGGTTAAAATCAAACTTAAGACTTTTTTTGCATTAGACAGTATTGTTGTCTATTTAATAATTTAAAAAGGGTTAACATCATAATTAAGAATTTAGACTTTAGAAGTTCCTCGAATGAATTAAATTGAGGTTAAAATAGTAATTAAATAACCTTCATACTTTGGCATCTTTTAACAGATTGCAATAGAGTCCGACATTAAAACTGAGACGTCTTTGTTTTGGTGTTGTTTTTTTTGTTGTTTTTTCATATCGCGATATGAGACTGCCGTGTGACCTTCGACGGTCATGTGACCAGTGACCAATCAGCTGATGTAGACGATAAGATATCAACAAAACCTCCAAGTAAATAAACTAAAATGCTAGGAATACAAGAAATATCTATAACTATATGAATCAAGAGTACACGAACCTCTTAAGCTGAACTGTACATGTTATATTCTACAGTGGATACAATGTATTTATGTTTTAATCGCGATATAGGAGTCAAAACCTCTCGGGTGGGTAGGTGAAAGTGAAAACGTGTCAACTGGTAACGTCTTATTGTTTCATACTCGCAGTCAAAGGCTCGAACCCGCATGTTGCTTATTTCAATATTTTAGATTTTGTTAAAAAACGAATCGATTTAATTTTAGATATTTAACGAAAATAAACATTACATGTATCTGGTCAGTAAATAAATATTAAGGAATTGTTAAATAAATGAAGACAAACAGGTTGTGCAAGACGTTGAAAACAACGGCAATGTAGATGATAATGAGGATAATAGAGGATGATGATAATGGTGGTAGTAGAAATGACGACAACGATGATGGCATCGTGATTGGGATTTGTCGGCATTTTTGCCAATTTTATGCAGCGACATTTCTATCATTATAAAACAGGGGCACTTATGAGGTGCCCAGGGACTGAACCTGGCCGGTCCATTATACAGACACCGACGAGTCAGGCGTAATGCTGTCCCCTTAGCCCTGAGCGTTAGGAGGGAAGCCACTACTACCAACATTAAAGTCTTCGGTTTGACCCGGCCGGGGTTTGAACCTGCGACCCCCCGATCCGAAAGCCGACGCTCTACCAACTGAGCTATTGCGGCTGGTCATCGTAATTGATAAAGCGACACTTGTAAGTTATCTCATTAAATATTAAAGCTTATTTATTAATGCATATACACTCTATAGAAAACAAACATCTGGTTTATCATATATAACCATTTATTGAAAAATATAACAGTGTTCATATCACAAGTCTATCCCAATGTTGTTAGTTCAACATTTGATGTAAGCAATGATGTGGATGTATCAAAACATGGCCTTTTGAAAAACAATACATAACATTGTACTATAAAGTAACAAAGACTGACTATGAATTCCATTAACAGTGCAGGTGTAGAACAAGGGACCTTAAAATTGTAATATGGGAAACACACAACAAAGGGTAATTTTGAAAATAAAGTTCTAATAAGAGCTATCCGTAAACATCATGTCGTTTTCAAACGGGCATAACTCTGTGTTAAAATATTCTAGGGTTACATACCCCTTTAAAATGGGTTCCGTATTCCAAATTCGAAAACAATATCTTTTGACGACTTCATAAAAAATCTTAATCAAACTTAATAAAACGTTAACCGAAGAGGACACCAACAAGAGGATCCTAAAAAATAGCACGAGTTTTTTTTCTACCAAAAGTGCAGCTACAATCCAAAATTTAATAAACATCAAGCAAAACATAGACAAAAAGTATTTGCGATTTCATTTTTGAAAAACATGGTCACTAAAAATTTAGTAAATATTGAATAAAGATTGTACATAAATATGTTATTCACTTATATTTCAGCAATAAAAGAGTTATTTTGATCAGCCAGTAAGCATTAAAATATTACAATACAGTCATATGTTGAGTGTGAAAATATCCATAACAGAAGCAACACATTTTATTAAGCAAGTTCAGTATATTTGTTTTTGCCAAAACCAAGGGCACCCAGTTGTATGATAAAGGCAGTTTTAAAACAAGAAATCCCTCAAATATAAAATAAAACAATTAAACTACAACTACAGCCTATAAAAACCAATTACAACTATTTTCAATAATTATATTGAAGCTTTTAATATAAAAATAAAACATATATTTTAAACAAGACTACTGAGTTATTGACCACTGCAAGCAGCTATGACGATTTTAATGTGAGGTTAAGATAAAGCAGTAGATGATCCACAGTTCCCAATAAGTGTACTCTCCCATATTATGTACAAGATACATGCATTACTAACCCACATTTACAACTGCATAATATATCAGACTGAATTACAATTCAATATTTTCTGAAACTTAAAGCATTGAGGATTAGTGTGGAACAAACAGCAGAAACATTAAAAAAGTCGTAAGATTTTGAAAAGGGACACTTTTTTGTAATCTGGCCCCACTTTCCTTTAACTGCCCTGGCTTTCTTTTATCAGCCCTAACTTTCTTTTATCTGCCCTACCTTTCTTTTATTTGGCCTACCTTTCTTTTATCTGTCCTAACTTTCTTTTATTTGGCCTAACTTTCTTTTATTTGGCCTACCTTTCTTTTATCTGTCCTAACTTTCTTTTATCTGTCCTAACTTTCTTTTATCTGCCCTAACTTTCTTTTATCTGCCCTAACTTTCATTAATTTGCCCTCACTTTCTTTAATTTGCCCTCACTTTCTTTTATTTGCACTAACTTTTTATCTGCATTTGCAAATCAAAAAGCAATAATAAAAGACTAGTGGTAAATAATGGTTGTTCATTCATTCTACATGACTGTCCTATAATATTGTATCATACCCAAAACTCTGCCAAATTATTCTATCATTTAAGACTGATGTAAAACTACACTGTAGATTTGCATATACACAAACTGATGATGGAAGTGGCAGCAACAGCATTCCAACATTTAGTGCAGTTTACAAAGATATCATTTCTTGTCCAAAAGTGCAAAGTTGACCAAGAGTTTCCAAGCCACTATTAAAACTTGGCAAACTTGCTGATTTGCAAACAACAATTATATCTGGCATTACATCAGATAATAGTTTAATCTATATTATCATGTAAATGCAAAATACCATATTTTTCTCAACTAAACCCTATGTTGTATTTTCTCATTAAAATTGCAGAAAATTCGCCAATCAATAGAGAGAGTTTAATGACATAATATGATGGGAAAACAATGTAATAGGTACAAAACAGTATGTAACAAGAAGTATATGGCACACAAAACTGGCAAAAATAATAGCAATTGACCCCACAGTGTGCCAAACTGCACTCTAAACAGTGATATAGCTGGTTAAAGGTTCTTAAAAATAGGTTATGTTAAAATTTAAATGTAAACATTTGCAACATATAACAAGCATGCACCAAGACCCAGTGGTGCAGTTTGAGCAATTGGCTACCATCCAAAAGGTTTTAAACATCAACAAAAGCCAAAACTATTTTTAATTTTGGTTCATTTTATTTTAGCTTCAGGGGAAGTTACTCTTACAATTTTTCTAAAAAAAATTATCTATCAAATGATATGTCCATAATTAAGCGCTGATTTGTCCATAATGGTCTGTATATTGGTATTTTGTTTTTAACAGAAAAGTGGCAGATAGTTTGCCAGGACCTCTTTAAGAAACTGGTTAATGTTCATTTGTTCTAGGTTAATTTTTCAATGTATAATAATTGTATCCCCAGAACCACCAATTTCAAGATCAACACATTTGTTGTTGTTGTTGTTGTTACATTGCACTGAAAGATTTATTGTTATACTGACAAAGTCTAGCTAATTGTTGCTGAAGGAAGACTGAGACATGACTGCGTGAAACCACTGGCGCCTGGAAGGCCAGCTGTAATACCTTTACACATGAAGTTTTTATCCTGACTGTGAAGCGAATCCATACTGTGAAGGGCTTAGGCATAACATGTTGACCTGCCTCAATATCTCAATTGGTAGAGCGTCGGCTTGTGGATCGAAAGGTCGCGGGTTCAAACCCCACCCGGGTCAAACCAAAGACTTTAAAGATGGTAGTAGTGGCTTCCCTCCTAACGCTCGGGGCTAAGGGGACAGCATTACACCCGACTCGTCAGTGTCAGTATAATGGACTGGCCGGGTTCAGTCCCTTGGCACCTCATAAGTGCTGCACAGTATCGGCAAAAATGCTAGCAAATCCCATCCCGCATTATGATTACATGTTGCCAATTCTTACAGGTCTGCCATGGACATCCCCTTACAAACTGTACTTTTTGTCTAAAGATAACAACAAACTGATTATTCCTAATTTGAATGGCCTAAGAGTCAGAAGAAACAGCTGAAGTTCTTAACACTTTACATTTTGCTAGTGTTGCTTGAGCTGTGGGATGGGATTGGGATCTGTACTGATACTGTACAGTGACATTTCTATCATTATAGCACAGGGGCACTTTTGAGGTGGCCCGAGCGTTAGGAGGGAAGCCACTACTACCAACTTTAAAGTCTTTGGTTTGAACCGGCCGGGGTTTGAACTAACGATCTCCCGATCTGCAAGCAGACGCTCTACCACCTGAGCTTTTGCAGCCGGTTGCTTGAGCTGTCAAATTAAACAAGTGACATTTTTTATTTTTTTTTAAAAATGCATTCTCTGATTGGTCAGTTCACAAGAAATGTGTTGTTATTTTCTCGTTAAAGCAGGACTGAATCACTTCAAGACCAAAGAAACAATAAGATCCTATCTTGATAGACATGAACATTTTTGGCCTCAGTCCTGAGAATGCCAAGGACAGAGAAAGATAAAGAGCTGTCATTGTGGAAGCCAATCATTAAGATCTTTGATAACAATGATGTCTGTCAATTACTTTACTGTAATGAAAACAGCAAAATAGGATTTCAAAGAAATATATACAATACCAAAAAAACACATTCACTTGAGGTGACACAAAAGAATGTCCTGACATTAAAGAAATGATATGGCAACTTCTTTCATTGTAATACTTTGATGTTTAGCGTCCAAATGTTATCCCTATCAGATTGGCTGGATTCGAATAGTATTTGAATTCTGACCAATAATAACCTTGGGAATGATCTCAGGCTCAGGCTCAATATCAAGCCCTGGTCTATATATGTGATCGCGTAACAGAGTGTAACAGCGCAAGGTACTGGGAGAGATATTGTCTTTCTTCCTCCAACGTAAGGTTCAAATACTCTTCCTCATCCTCTGGAAGGTCCTTCAGAAGGTTTTCCACAGCTGCCCGATCCTCTTCCTTCTGCTCAGCAGCCTTGTCTGTATTGCTGCTGGAATCTAAGAGTTAGAAAAAAATGCCCAAAATATTTTATAAGGTGGGATTTTAGTTCTAATTATATTTTACCTCATTCAGAATATATTTGGTGGATTTTTGGAGATTTTTGTATCTCTACTTTCCAAATATTTGATGGATTTTAGTATTTATTTGTATTTGTATAAACCACTGAATTCTCTATTTTATTTATTTAATAGGACATAACTCTAACTTGTCACATAAGACTAACTTATCACAAAACACTAACTTATCTCCCTTATAATTTTTGTTTATATACCATCATACAGTAAAAGACATATAATATCACATATACAGTAAAAGACATACAATATCACACATACAATAAAAGACATACAATATCACACATACAGTAAAAGACATATAATATCACACATACAATAAAAGACATACAATATCACACATACAGTAAAAGACATACAATATCACACATACAGTAAAAGACATACAATATCACACATACAATAAAAGACATACAATATCACACATACAATAAAAGACATACAATATCACACATACAATAAAAGACATACAATATCACACATACAGTAAAAGACATATAATATTACACATACAGTAAAAGACATACAATATCACACATACAGTAAAAGACATACAATATCACACATACAATAAAAGACATACAATATCACACATACAATAAAAGACATACAATATCACACATACAGTAAAAGACATACAATATCACACATACAGTAAAAGACATACAATATCACACATACAATAAAAGACATACAATATCACACATACAGTAAAAGACATACAATATCACACACAGTAAAAGACATATAATATCACACATACAGAAAAAGACATATAATATCACACATATAGTAAAAGACATACAATATCACACATATAGTAAAAGACATATAATATCACACATACAGAAAAAGACATATAATATTACACATACAGTAAAAAACGATACACAATATTACACATTTCAATCCATCAAAAAAGCTTCAGACTACAGCAAACAATTCATTATGAGTAAAGAATGAGCATTACTATGTACATGTAACCCATATATATAACTGTGTCCATTGGCCTATTGCTCAGAAATGAGAGAGTATAAATACAAATTGAGAGACATTATTGGACAGTCATTTCTTTATTAATCCCTTTCACAAGTAGGGTACTTTTATCCTGCTTTCAAGCGTAAATATGCAGGATAAAGCCTTGCCGGATATACTTAGTGATATCCAGTCAATAGGTCACATGACCAAACCATGCTCATGAATACACTGTTTACATTAGTTATGCTCACACAATCTTAATGAAACGTGTAATTAATGTTTTTTTGTCGCTTTTATGTAATCATTCATGGAACATTTTTTTAATATTTATGTTGACAAGGAGATAAAAAAAAATGAACGAGGTTCATGTCTGAAGAAAGAAGGAGTAAAGCGGCTATTGTTTTTCCATTCTTTTTTCTTCAATCTTCCTCGTTTGTTTACAGATTTCCTATTTTTATTTTTTTATATAATAGATAAAAAGCAGGATAAATCAAATACATGGTTGGCGCTAAAGCTCGCCAATATATTCGCTTCTCGTTCACTGATAAAATTTCTCATTCTTGGCACCAACCATGTATTCTCTATTTATTTGGATTTCTTGGTTTTTTATGTTGTTCTCTAGGCTGTATGTTAAAGTTCATGTTTGCATTTAAATAGTCAAATCAATTATCAATAAAATCTTCTTGTTTAAATAATGTGTGTTGCAAAAAATTATGGGGTTACAGCTCATAGTCATGAAAAAGTAAGAAATTTCAATTTTTGTTATGGCACCATCTCCAAAAGAACATACAATTTATCCCAAGGATTCCAACTAAAAGGACCTACCTACTATTTGGACTATGTCGGATATTATTTGACAAGGGAGACAATTTTCATTTCACCATTTTTCCCCATAATGAACTGTTCAGCTGGTATAATCCATGATATGATGTGCATGGAAAAATCATATTTTCACCAGATTTAAGGCCACTGGCTATAATATGGTTACCAGACAAGAATAAAATATCATCCTGAAAGTGTGAATCCTATACTGCAGATATTTTAAAAGGAATATCAATTTTTACTATAGTTACTTTATACTTCAAAAACAAGAAAACCATTACCTTGAGTATTTGGCGTGACAGATTGGGTGGATCCAGATGGCACAGGGTCTGGTTCAGGCATGTGACCTCCGGAATCTATCAGAGCACTAATAGCCCCTTGTACATCCCCACGGTGTGTGGTCAGTGCACGCCGAGCCATTTCTGGTTCAAACCCCAAAGCTGTTACCTAAACACAAAAGATAAAAATAAATATACTAATAAAATTGCTTTTTGAAAAAATAATATTACTAATTTTTGTGAGTAAATTCTCTGATAAAAATCGTGTAAAATGCATTATGGCAGGAAAAGCAAGCTAACACAAACCAGTTTAATCTCTGGACTAGTTTTTCCCACAGATACGCGGTATAGAGGCTAAATTGGGGTCGTGTCCCTTGATCTGTCTATGTAAAGATTTGTCAGCACTATTTCTTGGATAAGGTTCACAAGATTTGGAGGCAATTTTACAGAACTGGGGAGTACCTAGTTGCACTTATTGTTAGTACATAATGAATATTGAAATTTAACAGAGTTATGGCCCTTTGTTAACGTCATTGAATACAGTAAGTGTAGCAAACCTATAGATGAAGGTATTCCCTATCCACAATAATAATCTTGTTTTACCTTATTTTAACAGTGGTTATTATTATAAGGTATATTTAAATAATTCAGAAGTTGTTATAGAAAAGGAAACTGAATTTTGTACTAAATATATGCCAATGTGCAGTAAAGAAAGATCACACTAAATACTTAGACTTATCAAAGCCCATATGGGGTTTGGCTGAGAACTATGGAATATATTGCAGCATACAATAAAATTTACTTTATATATTATATTTACCTGGGCTATCAAGTCATCTGTCACTGGAACATCGGTCTGGGGTTCTGGATCTGGCAGACTCAAAAACTCTGGATGTTGCTGCAGTACCTGTCATCATCATCATGATCATGGTCATCATGATCATAATCATTTATGTCATCGTCATCATCAACATTATCATTAATGTCATCATCCCCATCATCATCCCCATCTTCATCACCATCATTATCATCAGCAGCAGTGTGATCAACATCATCCCCATCATCATAAATATCATGTTTGTCACCATTATTTTTCAGCATCATCCCTATCCCTATCATCATCATCCCTATCATCATTATCATCATCATCATCATCATCATCATCATCATCATCATCATCATCATCACCTCACCACCATCATCATCATTATTATTGTTACCATTTTCAGCAGCAGCAGCAACAATATCAGCATCATCCTTATCATCCTTATCATCATCATCATCATCATCATCATCATCATCATCATCATCATCATCATCAAAGCATGCATCACAGCAGCATGGTGACCAGCCACCTTACCTCAAGAGCAAGACTGACATCATTGTTAGATTGCCTAAGTGCCTCTGCTGCAGCACCTTTCGGAAAACCCATCCCAACTAACATCTCATAGTGGGCTGCATTCACACTGAAATAGTCGCATCATTGAACGTTTGAGTTTTTATTTCCAATATTCAGTAAGTTTTTTTTATATCTTTATGCTTATTTTTCTACTAATAGTGGAGAATGAAGGTTATATGGGATCTGTATTTTCTATTTAAATAGTTGCGCTAAGGGATACAGTAGGCTAATAGTATCCATTGGATTATGACGGTGATGGTAGTCCATTAAAATGATGTTCAAAAAGGAGTTTTGTTGTTTGCAGTCCTATTTAAAAAATGCACTCAAAAGTAACTACACATTTTAGATGGCATGTCTTTTAAATATTCACATTAAATTACTCTACATGTACAAGTTACTGTGTATTTTATTTAGCATAATTTGAAATTATTTATTTTGCATGTACAAAATTTAATTTAATTACTGCTTATTTAACATGGCAATACTAACATAGTTTTCTAGCTTTTATTACTAACAACTAACTTAATTTGAAATTACAAACAAAAAGTTTCTATGCAAGTAAAGTTTACAGCTCAAATTTGCATTATTAACTAATATTTTATATGCTTTGAGATTTGCCGGCATTTTTGCCGATACTGTGCAGCGACATTTCTATCATTTTAGCACAGGGGCACTTATGTGGTGCCCAAGGACTGAACCTGGTTGGTCCATTATACTGACACCGACAAGTCAGGCGTAATGCTGTCCCCTTAGCCCCGAGCGTTATCAGGGAAGCCACTACTACCAACTTTAAAGTCTTTGGTTTGACCCGGCCGGGGTTTGAACCCGCGACCTCCCGATCCGCGAGCTGACACTCTACCACTCGAGCTATTTCGTTCGGTTAACTTAAAAGGGGTCCTGCAAAGTACTGTTTACTTTTGTCTAGATATTTGTTTAAAGAGTAAAAACATCAAAATACAAACAGGGCATTTTATCTCTACCGACCCAGCTTAGTTAGCTATTGTTAAACAATAGGTGCTTGTACAAACTTACAGCTGAACGTTCAAACATCTATAAGGAAGCAGAAATCTCCAATCATGTTTTTTTTTTCATGTTTGGAGAGAATGTCCATTTAGAGAGATTTTTTTCTCCACAAAATGACTTACCACTGAGGCGGTGTTTAAGGTTGGCTTCGGAAAGACATAAAATATTTATTAGTCCCCTACCAGTGTTCACACCGGAGGGGACTATAGGTTTACCCTCCGTCCGTCAGTCAGTCCGTCAGTATGTCTGTCTGTTCGCTAAAAATTTGGATCCTTTGATAACTTAAAAACTATTAAGATAGGCGCATGAAACATGGTATGTTAATAGGTAGCAATGTGTACAATATGCACGCGCAACATTTGGGTCGCTACCTTGAACGTCAAGGTCACAGCATGACCTTGAAGCAAAATTGTGTCCGGCCCATAACTTCGTTATTTGAAGTCGGATTTTAAAACTATTTCACAGAAATGATCACCATATTGAGATGATGTGTCGCGGGCAAGATTTGGGTCGCTATCTTGAAGGTCAAGGTCACAGCATGACCTTGCAGCAAAAACATGTCCGCCCCATAACTTTGTTATTTGAAGTCGGATTTTACAACTATTTCACAGAAATGATCACCATATTGAGATAAGTCGCGCAAAACATTTGGGTCGCTGCCTTGAAGGTTAAGGTCACAGCGTGACCTTGCAGCAAAATCGTGAAGTTTTGGATAGTGCATCCAGGTGCACTTACCTTAAATGATAGTGCATTAAGGTGCTCATACCTTAAATAAAGGCCAAAAATAAATGTCATGACAAGTTAACAATTATTTAGGCCAGGTGAATTAAAAAAATTTATGTGAACCCCAACTACTGTATGGATGGGAGGAGACTATAGATTAATTATAAATGGCAATAAACAGGAGCATATGATAATTAAAGAACTTTTTGAGAGACCGATAGGGGACTACTGTATTGCCAACAATACTATCAAATGCTTGTTTAGGTAGAAATTATGCCTAAATTCCCACAAATTGCTGATTTCTTTCCTCATTGTACATTTCAAATACTAACAGTGTTTTAGAGGTTAAGAATTACAAGTTTTAGGATAAGAATTACAATAAATTTAAAAAAAAGCAACACATCAAATTTCACATAAAAAATTCAACAACTATTTATAAACGAATTGAAAGTGTAAACAGAAGATTATTAAACTTAAATTCATCACACACAGTACCTTTCACCATTTGCAGTTTTCCCTAGACTTTTTGACAATTGCTTTTGCCGTCTTTCTTCTTTCTCTTTCCGGGCAGTTTCTTTCTTTTCCTAAAGACAAAAAAACATTGTTGCACAAGGTATAACCAATAGCTATGCGATAAAGACTTCTGCCTGAGCAGCTATGTTAATTCAAGTCCCTGTTGATAAGACCATTTTCATGTGGGTAAGGATTCTGTTTGACTGGTCTGCACCGTGCCAATAGTTCTACCATTTTCTCCTCCCATCCATAATATTTGGAATTTAAAAAATATCACCATAATTAAATGCAAAATGTCCAGTAAAAACAACAAACAAACAAAGTGAGTAGGTAATCAAGAGCTGTCTGGACACTCAATTTTTCTTATTGCTAGATAGTAAAATTAAAAATTGAAAGTCCATAAAAGGGACAAAACTCTGAAATAATTAATGTAAGTATTACATGCTCTATGAAAACTGGTTCTACTTTTCATAAGGAACAAGTATTCCAAGTCTGTAGTGAAATGTTTAAAGAGATGGACCTTAACCAATGGCGCCGTCAACAAAAGGAGAGTGACAACAGCTCAACATTCCTCAGAAAGTGGAGTTTATACAAAAACGTTAGTTTAATATGTTTTACTCACATACTTTATTTATTTAATTATTTGGGTTTTAGGGCACACTGACACTTAACAGGTCATATGGCGCCGAATACAAAGTTTAATGTGAATATAGCATAATCAGGTTAAACAAAACAATGTGAGTATAAGCGTATACATTGTGACAGGTTGCTGATATCAAATGCAAATACAAACAATATTGTTCCGCTGGCGGATTTATGCATATTTTTTGCATAAAATCATACTTTAGTCTGAGTAAAGATAACTTCGAAAGAAATATTCTTAAACAATAAAAAATGGGAAAGAAATCACTCTAAATATTCATTCTTTTCAAATCTATTAATATGTATGACGGTGATCTCTGCTAAAAATAGATACTGATGTCAGAGTGGACCATTCTGATGATGATCAAACCTGATCTCAAAAGTAAATGGCCACATGATTTTCTTAGGTTAAAAACAGCTACCTCTTCAATGTGCCTAATTTAGGAAATACCTGCTTCAGATCACAGTGATCTTTGGCACCAATGAATAGCATCTTAGATCTTTTCAGGTAATATTGACATATTTGTTTGTTTTTTTGAGGAAAAATCTTCAACCCAAACTGTCGGATACACCCGTTAATAAAGAGGATAATAATTTAATAGACACAAAAGGAATGTTCTTCAACAAATTATTTCCTTGCCTCAGTGAGTCAAATTCCCATCAAGGCATGTCATCAACTCTCCTGTGGGATTGTAAAGTTTTTAACCTTAAAAACAGTTAAATTTCATAAGGTTAAACCATAGAAACCAAAAACAACTATAACAAGAATTGATAAAAGAAATCTGTTATAAGAATTGATCTCCCCTTTGCTGACATTTAGTTATTTGCCATGAAGCACTGGAACATTTCCTGGATTTTGCATGCATAGCCACCTGTGTCCATAAAGCAAATAATGCCAGCATAGAGAGAAAAGACCATTAACCAAGGGTTACTTCACCTCGCGCCGTCTCATGATATGTGCCACTGTCCCTTGCACATCTCCACGGTAAGCCCTCAGTCCGAGTCTAGCTTCATTCTCAGTAAACCCCAGCGTCATTACTGTCAATACAAAATAAATTAAAAAGTAAACATGAAAAACTGAATGCTGCAATCAGTGGGCCTCTTGACTACTGGTAAACCATGCCACCACTACACCACATAGAAACTGACTGCAGCAATCAGTGGGCCTCTTGATTACAGGCCAACCATGCTACTACTATATCACATAGACACTGACTGCCACAATCAGTGGGCCTCTTGATTACAGGTCAACCATGCTACCACTATACCACATAGAATCTGACTGCAGCAATCAGTGGGCCTCTTGATTACAGGCCAACCATGCTATCACTATATCCCATAGACACTGACTGCCGCAATTAGTGGGCCTCTTGATAACAGGTCAACCATGCTACCACTATACCACATAGACACTGACTGCCACAATTAATGGGCCTCTTGATTACAGGCCAACCATGCTACCACTATACCACATAGACACTGACTGCCACAATTAGTGGGCCTCTTGATTACAGGCCAACCATGCTACCACTATACCACATAGACACTGACTGCTGCAATCAGTGGGCCTCTTGATTACAGGCCAACCATGCTACCACTATACCACATAGACACTGACTGCCACAATTAGTGGGCCTCTTGATTACAGGTCAACCATGCTACCACTATACCACATAGACACTGACTGCCACAATTAGTGGGCCTCTTGATTACAGGTCAACCATGCTACCACTATACCACATAGACACTGACTGCCACAATTAGTGGGCCTCTTGATTACAGGTCAACCATGCTACCACTATACCACATAGACACTGACTGCTGCAATCAGTGGGCCTCTTGATTACAGGCCAACCATGCTACCACTATACCACATAGACACTGACTGCCGCAATCAGTGGGCCTCTTGATTACAGGCCAACCATGCTACCACTATACCACATAGACACTGACTGCAGCAATCAGTGGGCCTCTTGATTACAGGCCAACCATGCTACCACTACACCACATAGACACTGACTGATGAAATCAGTGGGCCTCTTGATTACAGGCCAACCATGCTACCACTACACCCATAAAAAGTGACTGCCAAATAGAAAGTTACCATCGCAATCAGTGAACGGTCAATCATGCTACTACTACACCACATAGAAAGTTACTGTCACAATCAGTGGGCCTCTTAATTAAAGGTCAAGCATTTATTTATGTATAAGTTTAAATTGGATTTGTAAGTTATTTCAGTTATTTAAAAGGTTAAATTTAAACAAACATAAAACTGCAAGAGAAGAAGCCAATATAAAATTCTGTCATTGGGATCAGTAACAGACAAACAGATAAGCTGATGGGCAGACAACAACCCATTCCAGTCTTCCCCTAATAGAGTTAGAACCAAGGTATTTTATACCACAACAATATAATTAAGCCAAAGTCTAGAAATATCACAGGTATATATATCTGAGAAATAAAAATGATAACAGATAGTTTCCACATAAGTGAAGATCCCTTATCTTGGCAGCCATCTTTGATGGTAACTTCAAGGGATGAATTGTATAGAAACGTAAATTTTATTTTATTTTAATTTCTTCATTTGTGGTCCAAAAAATAAAAGCTATACACCATTGGAAAGCTCTTGAAATTCATATTTTTAGAATGCAATATTTTTTAAAATTGATAAATGCACACAGAAAAAATACACAGAAATAAATAAAATTATTGGCTCATCCTTAAGCAAAATGAATAGTGTATCATTTTTGGATGTATTATATCTTCCATTTTAAACTATCAACATATAGTTTTGATATTTAAAATACTTTATAAAAGCTGTTAAAATTGATACAAAATTCAGTAAAATAGACTGAAAAATAAAACACACAGTGGTGAGATTAATACATCTCAAATTTCCAGACTTCGGCCTGCATTAGCTTCTACCTTCAAAGATGGCTGCCATAAACTGTCTTATCAGTGGCTATGACATCACATGGAAACTATCTATTGTTGCGATATCCAGCTCTTCTTGTTAGTGAAAAAGTCCCACACACCCAATGTTAGGTGTATCACTGGTTCACAGAAGGTCAGCTGTAACAACTCAGCACATAAATATTTTTGCTGTCACTTTTATGCCAAAGGCTGAGGAGTTAAAAAGTCAGTAATTTTAAGATCAATGCACTTCAAGTCAAGGTCAAATACATTTTATAAAAAGGTCTAGCTACAACTTCTCAATGAAGTTCCCAAACAAATATCTGGATACTCCCTTTGAGGAATAAAATTATGACAGTTATAAGGAAATAGTGCAAAACAGTGAAATTTAACAATTGTCTCCCTTGTTAGATACTCTCCAAAGTAGTCCAAATAGTATCTATGCTTGCCATCACTATTCTCGCGACATCACTAATCTTGCGGTATTTACGGACACATTGTTAGCCACCGTCTACTGCTCGAATGCAGTAAGCGCTGTTGACCTATTTTACTTTACTTCTTTCAAGACTGGTTTTCCTGTGAAAATGGCTGGAATGTGGGTAAGGAACTGTTGTTGTTTTTTTATAAAACAAAATATCTATTAAATTATGAAAGTGTCATAACTTTATTAATTTTCTTTAATATATTTCAATACATTGTGTGTTTACATTTTATCTGCTCCTCCTCTAAATCTGACAGCTGTCAAATGCATGCAAATGAGCTGAAGGTTACATGATAATATTTTTTTCATAGTATGTTAACATTAGAATTGCCTTAAATTATTTCAATTGATACTTTTTTTGTTGTTTTTTTTTTTCATTATTTTTGGAGGTTATTTTAGTTAGTGTTCTGTTAAATTATAGTGGTTGTTGATTGTTTTAATTTTTTTCAGAAGTTGACGATAAGAGGGAATAAGCCATATGACAGGGACAACTTGAAAAGAGCTTTTGAAGCTAACCTATCAGGGAAGTCAGTATACAGAGCCTCAAGGGTATTTGAAGTGCAAGAGCCTACTCTGACAGATAGGACAAGGAACAATATTTCAGTGGATTGCAAGCCTGGGCCATCAACACTGTTCTGTGAAGAGGAGGAAAGAAGACTGGTAGACCACATAGTGTATATGGGAAACATAGAGTATGGATATACTATTGGTGAAATACAGTTTATGGCTGCAGATAATGCCAGGTCTACTGGGAAGAATGTGAAGGCCAAGGAAGGTCTTAGTCAGGGGTGGTTCAACCACTTATTGGAGAGACGGCCTGAGCTGAAAGTGGTCTCACCACAAAAACTGAGACTTTCAAGAGCCAAATCAGCATCTAAGGCACTATTAATACATATTTTAAAGAGCTGCATGATATCATGGAAGAACAGAACTTATTCATTTCGCCAGAGAGAATTTATAATGTGAATGAATCAGGGTTTTCAAACAGAACAAACACCTCCCCAAGATTGTGTGTGGCAAGAACTAACACAAAACCACAAGCTGTAACATCTGCATGTTCAAAGAAAGTTACGTATGCCTCTGTTTTATATCTTTCCAGGAAATAAATGGTGTGACAGTTTGCTTGAGGTTACTCTACCAGATTCTACAGCAGGAATGTCAGAAAGTGGTTTTGTCAACAAGAGCCTATTTGAGACTTACCTAACTGGCCGTTTTGCAAGACACGCAGGACTTATGAAAGAAAATGGCAAGCCAAAGACTCTCATATTATATGATGTGCACAAATCTCATATCTCTCTTACAGTTGCAGATTGGGACAGGGAGCATTCAGTTCTGTTGTTTGTCTTGCCTCCATACTCTAGCCATATCACACAACCATTAGATGTTGGTGTGTTTGAACCAATGAAGCATCATTATAATAAAGAGTGCAAGTCATATATGCAAAATAATCCAGGAGTATCTATCACTCGGTATGAAATAGCAAGTCTCACAGCAAAACCCTATCTCAGAGCATTTTCTCCTGGAAACATAACTCCTGCTTTTCGCAAAGCCGGTATCTATCCTTTTAACAGCAGCATTATCAGCCCAAAACAGACAGCACGGGCCACTATTTACCCTTGGCCGGTTGATGATGCAACTGTTTAAGAGCCTGCTGATGCAATCACAGATGCCTCTAGTTATATTCCACCTGCTATTGACTTCCTAGACAGCAAAAAAATATTGACAGTTGTACAAAAACCAAAGAAAAGGTTTGTCCCACCTTATAAAGGTTGTAGGAAATTTATTGTCACAGGAAATGCTATTGAACTAGAAGCTCGAAGTAAAAAGCAGGAGCAGACATATGCATCTCCCAAAACTTTGGTTGGAAAAAAAAAGCCTCCACAACCTTCCACATCAGGTGCAGAAGCAGATGTTACAATGGTGGATGTTTCCAGCAGTGACGCATCTGGAGATAATGATGTATGATGTGTCTGCAAGAAATATTTCCCTCCACAACTGAAGAGCTGTTATTGTAGCTTGTAATTGTGAAATGTAATCGGAACACCTCGGATAATTTACGAATCATCTCTCGCATGTATGTAGGTAGTCGGATCACCTCCGCCTTGTCCCTAAATGGGACTACTTTTGTGACAGTCAAAACAAAGATGGCAGCTTGGATGACAGCTCACTACAGTACGATGCCTGTTAAACTTCAATTTGTGGTGGCTTCAAATTTAAATCATCCACTTTTAAATTACCCAGCGCAGAAGACACACAGCTGCTATTGTTGATGTTTTGTGCGAACTACGTTTTAGACATATTATTCTTCTGACTTACGGTGAACAAAACGATTGTGATTTCTGTTAGTATCATTGCACCAGATACATCTTAGGACGGAATTAACCGAGGAGATCTGATTGTGTGAAATGGGTCCAATGTGACAGATGTCAACATTGGGTGCATCTGCCTGCAATATTGCACTGAAGTCAGAGTGCTAAGGAGAGGCAGCACATTGTATTGTGTACACTGTTTGAAGAGAAGAAATTTTCCACAAGTACTTTTCATGTTATGTTTTTGTTCTTAGTAACAAACTGTTGACAATTTAATGACATTTCCCACTTGATGACTTTTTTTAAAGAACTGTTACTCATTTACTGCTATGTAACCCTTTATTATAATCAAGAAGGGTAGTGTCCCTTGATAACCGCAAAAATAGTGATGACATCATTTTATCAAATGAGACAAGAATCAACATTTTTGTAATCTTGAAAGCCTGCATACAGTCTAAACTAAACAATCATAAAAACTTAAGTTAAGTATTAGGGGGAAACTAATCACCAATGGGCCTTGTTACCTACCTGCTGTCAGCTTCTCTTCGTCTACCTCTAGTCGTTTTAGTTCCGACTCCGCCTGAAATATTTGTTTAGATAAAAAAAAATCATTGTCTTTTTAATCAATTTTTCTTTTGTCCTCACTTTTCTTATTTATTATACTATAATAATGCAAAGAAGAGATAACATACAGTCAAAACTGCAGCATACCGGACCATTTTTGTTTTGGTATCACCTCATATAACTTGATGGAAAGAAAGAATTTCGTAAAGTTACTAGTGTTATCCTTATTTTTGTTGATTTTTATTCTTCTACAATTGACTCTTTATATTTTAGATTGCAATTTACAGCCTATTATAAATACCACTGCCAGTTCTATCATTCTTCCTGTTTCCTTTTCCTTTATGCTTTACTATAAAAACATTTCCAGCTGTTTGATTTGCAATGCCTAGAAATAATACACTTGATTGGATGATAATCCGTCCATCGGAGCCAAGAAATAATACACTCTATTGGATGATAATCTGTAACTCGGAGCCAAGAAATAATACACTTTATTGGATGATAATCAGTAACTTGGAGCCTAGAAATAATACACTTGACTGGATGATAGTCAGTCACATGGAGCCTAGAATTAATACACTTGATTGGATGATAATTAATAACTTGGAACCTAGAATTAATACACTTGACTGGATGACATCGGTCACTTGGAGCTTATAATTAAAACACTTGATTGGATAAAAATCAGTCACTTGGAGCTTATAATTAAAACTTGAAATAGAAAAAGGCAGACACAATAATAAAAATAGAAATGAAAGACTGTGCAGAAACTGTAATCTAAATCAAATAGAAACAGAATATCACTTTTTGCTTAGATGTCCTAAATTTTCACAATTACGTTCTCTGTACTTAAAAAGATACTACTACACCTGGTCTACTAAACAATAAGTTTATTACTTTAATGAAATCCAAATCAAAAGATATAAAAAGAAACGTTTCGAGATACATATATTTTGCTAACAAAATGAGATTTTAATTTCCATTTCTTCAACATGCTCTTAAGATAACACCATGTCCTTTCTTTTGTCACTGTATTTTTACATGTATTTTGACTTGCTGTAAAACACCATGTGTTTAAATGCAATAAACTGTTGAATTGAATTGTAAAATAATTAAAACACTTAATTGGATAAAAATCAGTCACTAAGAATCTAGAATTAATACACTTTATTACATGACAACCAGTCACTTGGAGCAAAAAGGTAGATAAAAAGTTTGTGCTTTTATATATACAGATGCGTGTCAGCATTTTTTTCACACCTCTGTGAGACAACAGCTGCTCTTATCCTCTTTTGCATTGATTGACACATTAATCAAAATTGCAACTTGTCATTGTATGTGTTGTCTCAAAACTGAATTAAGAAGGTAAAGACAAAAGTCTAGTAAAAAGTTCTAAGCCACAATAAGCACGTCCATGTTGTTTTGCTCTTAATTCCTTTCTAACCAAATATTTATCATGGAAGTTAAAATTTTAACAATTCTATAAATTTATGATTGACTGGCCATCCACTGGAGACTCATTATAACATTAATGGACTGTAAATAAAAAGATAGTGTAATTGACAATCTTCTAGATTGAAAATATTAATTTGTTGAAGTTTCTAATGCCATTCTTCTATTAATATTTATATACATACACAACAGTAAAAAACAAAAGACAACAACCTACCTGCTCAACAACAACAAACCTGCTTAAAAACAACATACTTGCTCAACAACAACCTACCAGCTCAACAATAAACCTGCCTAACAACAACCTACCTGATTAACTACAACAACAACCTACCTGCTCAACAACAACCTACCTGTGAGAGATATGTTTTAGCGTCTTCTAAGCGATCTTGATGGAACGCAACAATTCCTTGAAGAAGGTGTAGTCTAGTAAACAGAGCAAGTTCCTCGCCCGACGTACCCTAGAAAACACAATAACAAGTACACTGTAAATACAATCATTCTAATAAATATTTTTTAACAGATAACAAATGAATACAACAATAATCTAAAGTGGATGAAGTCAGATAAAAAGTGCAACTCCTTTTTTATGTATCTTGGTATATACAATAACAAGAAACAAATCCATTCTTGGTGTACTTTTACAATTAATAAGAGAAAGTCCCCTTTAGATACTTCCTAAATCGTAGTAGGTTCCTTTATTTGGGTTACTCAGTGTTTATTCTTGTACTCTTGTAGTGTCCATTGACTTTTGTGCTTGTTTGTTTGTTAATTGGGTTTATCGTCCCACCGACAGTATTTCAGTTATCTGGAGACAGTGTCCGGTTGAAGCAGATATAGCGCTGCCTTCACTGTATATAGCCATGCCGTGAACATGTGGCATGGTACCACACCCTGTCACAATATCCTGACAATGGGCCAACCAGTCTTGAAACAACCCTTATATTTGCTTGAGCATTAGCAAGGGAGCTATACCACTACCATTTTTAACGACTTTGGTATGTCGCGGCCCGGGATCGAACCCGGGGCCTCCAGTACCTGGAGCCGACGCTCTACTGATTACGCTACCAGTACCTTGAATTGTGATACTCAGATAAACAACCATTGAAAGACAAAGCTACATTGCAAAACAAGTTCCGGTTTATGTTTAAGAACATCTCTATGTATCAACAAAACAAGTTCCGGTTTATGTTTAAGAACATCTCTATGTATTGGCAAAACAGGTTCCGGTTTATTTTTAAAAACCTCTCTATGTATTGGCAAAACAAGTTCCGATTTATGTTGTAAAAAATCTCTATGTATTGGCAAAACAAGTTCCGATTTATGTTGTAGAAAATCTCTTTGTATTGGCAAAACAAGTTCCGGTTTATGTTTAAGAACGTTTTATGTATTGGCAAAACAAGTTCCGGTTTATGTTTAAGAAAATCTCTATGTATTGGCAAAACAGGTTCCGGTTTATGTTTAAGAACATCTCTATGTATTGGCAAAACAAGTTCCGGTTTATGTTTAAGAACATCTCTATGTATTGGCAAAACAGGTTCCGGTTTATGTTTAAGAAAATCTCTATGTATTGGCAAAACAGGTTCCGGTTTATGTTTAAGAACATCTCTATGTATTGGCAAAACAGGTTCCGGTTTATGTTTAAGAAAATCTCTATGTATTGGCAAAACAGGTTCCGATTTATGTTGTAGAAAATCTCTATGTATTGGCAAAACAAGTCCTGGTTTATGTTGTAGAAAATCTCTATGTATTGGCAAAACAAGTCCTGGTTTTTGTTTAAGAACATCTATATGTATTGGCAAAACAGGTCCTGGTTTATGTTTAAGAACATCTATATGTATTGGCAAAACAAGTTTCGGTTTATGTTTAAGAACATTTTATGTATTGGCAAAACAAGTCCTGGTTTATATTTAAGAAAATCTCTATGGATTTGCAATACAAATCCTGGTTTATGTTTAAGAACATCTGTATGTATTGGCAAAACAAGTCCCAATTTATGATTTAAATAGAATGTTGTCTACATGTATATTACTATAATTTCACTTGTTCCACTGTAGAATTAGGTTACCCAAACAAAATACTTAAGAACTATTAAAGTCATAGCTGTATGACCAATCATGGCATTGAAAAATATATCCTAGAACATTGTAACAATTTTTTTGTAAAAGTAATGCCATACAAACATCTTTCCATTATGCCAATCAAAACATCCTGCCTTTTTTCAATTTTAATACTCTCAACTTTTTTATAAGATTAGCCAGAGTTCCTAGTACAGTTTTTGAAAGGTGGAGTTTCACAGCATCATTTTAACCTTACTTTGTGCTTGGTATTCAGTAAAATTAAAAGACAACTGATTGTCTTTTTTTGCATCTCATTCGTAATTATATAAAACCTATCACATTTATTGTTGATAAATAAGGAATTACGTCGGCCAAGTGGATGATAAGCAGTGATTTTGACAATTAAAAAAAGTGTGATAAAAGAATATTTTTTATGTGAATCTGAGTTTTGCAAAAATTAAAAACGGTCCCAAAAGATACATGTAGGTTGAATAATGTAACTATATTGATCAACCCTGCTTACCCCTGGGAGTTAATTGTAACAGCTACTGTTCAGCATAATGCTATCAACTGAAATTCCATTTCATAAAATTCCCAAATAACAAATTCAAAACTGAAACAGACACAAAGCTTTAGTGCAAACAAATACATAGACAGGTAATAAATTATTTAATGCAAACATACATTAAATGATACTGAAATAAATAACAATAACACCTTAAATTTAATTGCGCAAATTTCTCTTACTTTTACAGCTAGAAGTCTCCCCAGGTCCGACCCATAGCTCTTGTGGAAGAATAACTCGGCTGTTTTCAGCTTTTCAGCTAGGAGAAATAAAATAAATATTGAATTTATAGTGTTCATAGTACCTAATTCTGAACAGTTTTATAAACTTAACAAAGTAACCACCTGGGAATAAATGTAAAGGTGTCCTCCAATAAAATGTACAATATTTATTTTATCTCAAAATAGCAGGAATTGTTGGTGAAAAATGGTAAAATTACTTCAAGTGGACATAAGTTACAAACTACAGAACAAAAAAAATGCATTTAATGTTCATTTTAACTTAATTTTATATTACAAATTGGACATAAATGACATATATAAAACATCACAGCTTACTTTACAAAATGTCATGTTTATGATGTCAAAATTATGAAGAGTTATGAAAATTACATAAGATAAGCCAAAAGTGCATAACTGATTAGTCAATTAATTTTCATAAAACCTTGTCAGCCATCAAGTGATTCATTTACATGCAAATAAAATGTTACAATTCACAAAAAGTGTTTTCTACTGGAGTATACATCAAGCCCTTTGTAAACTTTAGTTTTATGTGCAGGCATTATTCTCAGGCAAGCAAGAAGATCTTTTTCAAAACTAGAACTGTAAGCCAGGTGCATCCAAATATCCCCACCCTGCTTCTTATAATTAAAACTTCCCACCCTGCTTATTTTCATTAATACCCCCACCCTGCTTCTTTTCATTAATACCCCCACCCTGCTCCTTTTCATTAATACCCCCCACACTGCTCCTTTTCATTAATACCCTCACCCTGCTCCTTTTCATTAATACCTCCCCTGCTCCTTTTCATTAATTCCCCCACCCTGCTCCTTTTCATTAATACCTCCCCCGCTCCTTTTCATTAATAACCCCACCCTGCTCCTTTTCATTAATATCCCCCACCCTGCTCCTTTTCATTAATACCTCCCCCACTCCTTTTCATTAATACCCCCACCCTGCTCCTTTTCATTAATACCACACCCTGCTCCTTTTCATAAATACCCCCCTGCTCCTTTTCATTAATACCCCCCCTGCTCCTTTTCATTAATACCTCCCCCACCCTGCTCCTTTTCATTAATACCTCCCCCACCCTGCTCCTTTTCATTAATCCCCACCCTGCTCCTTTTCATTAATACCCCGCCCTGCGCCTTTTCATTAATACCCCACACCCTGCTCCTTTTCATTAATACCCCCACCCTGCTCTTTTTCATTAATACATTCACCCTGCTTCTTTTTATTAATGCCATCACCCTGCTCCTTTTCATTAATACCCCCCACCCTGCCCCTTTTCATTAATACCCTCACCCTGCTCCTTTTCATTAATACCTTCACTCTGCTTCTTTTCATTTATACCCCCCACCCTGCTTCTTTTCATTAATACCCCCATCCTGCTCCTTTTCATTAATACCTCCACCATGCTTCTTTTCATTAATACCCACCCTGAACCTTTTCCTTAATATCCCCACCCTGCCACATGCGCCAGAATTAGGGGAACCCTTAAAATAATAGCAAGAAAAATAATAGAAAGAATAATAAAAAAGCAAGTATAATAGCAATATTATTAATAGTAAGAATAATTATAGCAAGAATAATAATAGCAAGAATAATTATAGCAAGAATAATTATAGAAGAATACTGGTAATAACACAATAATAATTGAGATATCATAATTACCAGCATCTGGTAGGTCTTCCACTTGCTTTAGACACAGATAGCACCAAACAATGTCCAGACACAATACAGCATAGTTGTCCACATGGTCCAAAATATCCACACTACACTCTCTACAGACAAAAAGAGTTTTTGATAACAAACTTCTTGGTGTTTATCAGTCATGTAAGAATGTTCGGAATTAATCTCTGTTTTGAATATAACAATATTAATTTAGACATTATTTGCTACTTGATATTATTATAAGTAGAAGATGGTTCTATCTAGTCATTTTGGATGTATTTTTTTCATAGTTTCTGACTCCTTACCTTTTTTCAAAAATGACAGCTGTATGGTTTCAGTTTAGTCACTTTATGGTGGTATCCGACGGTTTACCTATATCAAATACATCTAGCAATATCTTACCACTGCTTAAGGGAATTTGGGCAAAGTTTTTGCATAAACTAAGAGTTTATCCTAAGTAGACAGTATTGAACAATACCTTTATTGTTACACAGTAAAAAGCATGAAATAAAACACTGACAATTCATTCTTTCCAAATCTATAAATAAGCACAATAGTGATCCATGCTAAAAATAGATATCAATGTCAGAGTGGATTAACTGGTGGACAATGTAAGGTGATCTAGAAAGTAACTAGTCACGTGGTTGTCTTAGTTTTAAAATAGCTCCCTGCAGCATGGCTCAGATAGGAAATACCTGTTTGCAATGACAAGTGAGGATTTATGCTTCACTATTTACAGAGATCTAGTGCACTTTTTCAGGTAACAATGACTAACCTGGTTATTTGTGAAAAACCATATTTGTCCAAACTGTCGGATACCACTTCTAAAACAGGTAGAGCATGTCTACACATAAGGGAGACAATACTGAAAGGAGATTTCTGGAGGCAGGGAGAGGGCAAGAGTTAGACTGAGAAACAAACAGAGAAACAAGAATTAATGGTAAAATAGTCCATTGAGAAAGCAATGCGAGAATTATTATGTTTTATATAGATTTGATTAACCACATCACATTCCTCCTTGAGTTGTTTATATTTACCGGTATAAAAAAAATTGCTAAAATTCTGATATTTAAAAAAAAACATACAAGTTTATCTTTGTTATTTTTTTAATAGCATGGCTATTAAGTCAGAGGAACTGACACATAATCAATCTTGGTGCTTCTCTACATCCATCCAAGGGTGCTGACCCAGTCATCTCACAATGATCATACCCAATGAACCAGCAAACTGCTTCCCATCATCGTTACAATCTGACCTCAGTCGTATCTTCCCACGTCTGTTTTTACGTTATAGCTAGGGGAAGTTGACCATGTGATAAAAATAGAGTTACGTTTCTGGGTTTTATTACCAAACAAAAAATCTTTCCCTTAAGCTGATAGTCACTGAGGCAAAAAAATTAAAAAATCAAAAAAATTTGCTATACTTGGCAATGTGACATTGCAGAGCTACAATGTTAAATGCATGCTTATAATTATGATAACACTAAGATATAAAAATACAGTAAAACATGTTAAATAACTTACTCAAATCCAAACAGAAAATTACCTGAACTCCTTATCGGCTTCAAGTAAAAGAGGTAATGCAAGGGGAATAACTCTGTTCTTCAAGGCTTGCTTCCCTTTCTCATGAAGTGACATTGCAAGTGTTAAAGCCTTCAAGAGAAAAAAAATGGTAATCAATAATAAAGTGTTGAAGAACTGAAAAAAACACCACTATTTTAACTATCTATTATTTATTAGCTAGTATGTTATTTTAATGAATAAACATATTATCAGTTATTATTTTTTATCACATAACCTTCTGCGCAAGCGTAAGGTAACTCTTATGCTTTATTTTTGGTAACACACTAGTTAGTTATCGTAGTCTGACATCATTAAGTAAGTGTAGTGTATATGCCATCTCCTGATCACTTTATTGTCACCATTTTATGCATTTTGTTGGACAATTACATTTTAATAAATAATAAAGAACATTTTAGTCATGTTAATAATCTGTTCCCTTTTTATGGAAAATGGTCGAGTAAAGAGCGGAACTATTTTTGTGCGGATTCTCCTAAACAGAATTATACATGTCAAGGCCAAATGTTTATACTGTAAAAAGATGATGCATTGTTAACAAAAACAACTGATGTTTTGGTTATGTGATAAATAGAATCTAATATTCGTGTAAATTAGATACTGCAAATATAAAACTCGTCTTAAATGATACGAAACTCGGCAGAGCCTCGTTTCGTATGTATTCATCCAACTCATTTAATATTTTCAGTATCTAATCAACACTCATATAAGATCCTCTAAATTTATTATAAAATTATTATAATTATAATAAATATTAATATACAATAAAAAGACACCATGAGAATAAATATGAAGAAAAAAACACCCCACAGAATGAAAGAACAAGGAATGTTTCCTAAAGTTCATAACACATAATTTACATGAATTAATTATAAACAATATTACAAGAGCTATTCACCTATTTATGTAAATACTTACATCACTGTCCAGAAAAATACAGAACAAGAAATGTGGCCATGCAACGAAACCATGTTGTCAACGACTCTGGCCCCAAATCCAATCACAAGCTAGGTCTTCATGCAAGCTTGCTATATCCAAAGTTTCAGCAAGATTGGTTTATTGGAACTAAAGATATTGACCGGAAACTTTTTTCATATTTTTAGTAACAGTGACCTTGACCTTGATTCTACTGGCCCCAAATCCAATCCCAAGATAGGTCTTTATGCAAGCTTGCTATATCCAAAGTTTCAGCAAGATTGATTTATCCAAACTGAAGTTATTGACCGGAAACCCTATGTTTGACCTCGCCCATGGGCCATACCCCAATCTTATAACCAGGATTTTCGCTGAAACCGGGTTAAAAATTAAAAATAGCTTTAAGTCTTAAATGACAACATCTGAAAATTAATGCTCTTCTGCATTGTTTTGTTCCTTAGAGGGGCAATTGATCCTATTAAAAGTCTTGCCTAGTACCAACATAATGTTGTAACAAAATCACAAACAAGGGAGATAAATATCTGTCAAAACTATAAAATATAAATAATGTTTATACAATAATCACTGACAAGGGAGATAGATATCCTTCAAAACTATAAAATATAAATACTGTTTAAACAAAATTACAAACAAGGGAGATAAATATCTTTCAAAACTATGTACAACCTTCTTTTCATGCAGTGGTAGATTGATGGGTCTTCCTGTCTGGTCTGCAATCTGTACATCCATGCCACCAATGTCTTCATCTACAATGTAACAAAACCCTTTCATTCATGCATACACCATTTTACACATGTTAAAAAAGAAGATGCAGAATCCTCAGCTCTTAGATTTTTTCCAGAAGTTTGGATATATCATAAAGTTTTAGAAACTTCAATATCTGCAGAAGTGCTTTGGAAATACAAGTTAAAAAAAGTAGATTGTGTAAATTAGAATTTTGGAATAATAAGAATTTAAAAGATCACATAATTATGAATGAAAAGCCTTCCAATCCAATAGTTTAACCTAACTTGAATTATACATCTGTATATTATAAAAACAGAAATAAGATCTGCTCAATAATCTCTTCCAATCTTTGTGTAGCCTTGTTCCGACTATACCCTTATCAAAAAGTTCCACGCGATAGTTTCAGAAAATTGTATTTATGCAATGTTAAGGGTATTTTTTAAGACTCTGCCAACCCTAAGTGTAATTATCAGCTGATAATTTCATGTGTTTTGGGAACAAGATAAGTATTAATAGATTTTACAGAAATAAGTGTACAGGGAGATGATTGATCTAAAACTGACTTATCAGATCCTGTTTAGCAGTCTAAATGTAAACAATAATATACTGCAATACTGCTACACTTTGCCTATAGTGTCTCAGGAGCTGTGTGCCACATGTTTGAGTTTATTTTACACTAAAAACCAATTCACATAAATTCTTTCTTTTACTTATATGAGGGGAAAATTTGCTTGTGTGCTGCCATTATTGCCATGACTGATGAGCCCTGGAAATACCCTTATATTAGCTTGAGCGTTAGAAAAGGATCTTTATGTATACCACTACCTATTTACATGAAATTGGTATAGATGGTTTCCACATTAGTAAAGATCCCTTATCTTGGCAGCCATCTTTGATGGCAACTTCAGGTGATTTTCAGATGAATTGCATAGAAGCATAAATTTCATTTTCTTGTAATTTCTTCATTTGTGATGAACAAATAAAAGCTATACACTATTGGAAAGCTCTTGACATTCATATTTTTAGAATGTTATATTTTTAAAATTGATAAATGCACAACGAATTGATTCACAGAAATAAATCAAATTATTGGCTCCTTAAACAAAATGAACAGTGTAACTTTTGGTTGTATTTTTTTTACTTTTTAAACTATCTAAATATAGTTTTGATATTTAAAATACTTCATAAAAGATGTTAATTGGATATAAAATTCAGTAAAATAGACTGAAAAATTACACAGTGGTGAGTTTAATAAAGCACATATTTACAGATTTTGGCCTGCATTAGCTTCTGCCTTAAAAGATGGCTGCCTTAAACTGTCTTATCAGTGTCTATGACATCACACGGAAACTATATCACTGCACATAACTGAACCAGAGGCCTCCTGTACAGACAATGCTCTACCGATTGCAGTAGCAATTCTCATGATGGGGAGTTACTTTTTGTTTTGTTATTCAAATACATTACAGTTACCAATTATGATCATTAAGGTGACATCCAGCAATTTTGGTGGAGAGAAACCCCAGACAAATGTCTGGGTAGAACCACTGCAAGTCAGTAAGAAGATACTCCTACAACAATTCCTCCCCCCAGCAAAAACCCAGTGTTAATTCTATGCCATTATTTATAGAACAAGAGGGCCATGATGGCCCTTAATCACTCACTTGATGACACAGGCTATTAGTAGGCTCAAATCTGGCATCAAGTAATTTAGAGTTATTTACTTTAGAAATCTTGGTGAAGATTGGACCATTAGGTTTATCTAAAATGTGACCTACTTTTTGACCCCACATGACCCAATAATATAATCATCCAAGATTTGATGCAGACAAACAATCTGATCAAGTTTGGTGAAGTTTGGCCAATAAATGTGGCCTCTAGTGTGCTCACAAGATTTTTCTAAGATTTGACCTAGTGACCTACTTTTTGACCCCACATGACCCAGTTATGAAATCATCCAAGATTTTATGCATGCAAACATTCTGATTAAGTTTGGTGAAGATTGGGCCATAAATGGGACCTCTAGTGAGTTCACAAGCTTTTTCTAAGATTTGACCTAGTGACCTACTTTTTGACCCCACATGACCCAATAACGAAATCATCCAAAATTTCATGCAGACAAACATTCTGACCAAGTTTGATGAAGTTTGACTTATAAATGTAGCCACTAGTGTGTTCACAAGCTTTTTCTAAGATTTGACCTAGTGACCTACTTTTTGACCCCACGTGACCCAATAATGAACACATCCAAGATTTTATGTAGACAAACATTCTGACCAAGTTTGATGAAGATTGGCCTATAAATATGGCCTCTAGTGTGTTCACAAGTTTTTTCTAAGATTTGACCTAGTGACCTACTTTTTGACCCCTCGTGACCCAGTTACGAACTCATCCAAGATTTCATGCAGACAAACATTCTGACCAAGTTTGGTGAAGATTGGGGCTACAAATGTGGTCTCTAGTGAGTTCACAAGTTTTTCCTAAAATTTGACCTGGTGACCTACTTTTTGACCCCAGGTGACCCAATAATGAACTCATCCAAGATTTCATGCGGACAAACATTCTGACCAAGTTTGATGAAGATTGGATAAAAACTGTGGCCTCTAATGTGTTCACAAGCTAAAATGTTGACGTGGACGACGGACAACGAACGACTGACGCTGGACGAAGCGGTATCACAAAAGCTCCCCCTGAGCACGTTGTGCTAAGGTGAGCTAAAAACTAACAATGTCTACGGTTAGTGTTATTATAAAGTTAAGTTGGATAAGGATGAATACTTGATATTAATTTCCTACAACACAGCTACCTTTTCCCACTGTGTCTGAGAGGACATGAGCCGCATGTTTCAGTTTGTTTATCTCTGATGATAAGTGATCTTGCTTCTCCGCCTCCGCCTTGTTTATTGTCAAGCACAACACCAGAATCTGTCCACCATTCTAAAGCAACAAAAGATGTTTGTAATAACAGACTTTAATGAATAGTCACCCATGAACAAGGCCTATATGCAAGTAGTTCCTTTCATTTGTTTTACTCGGTTTTTATGCTTGTGCTCTTTGGAGTGTATGTTGACTTTTCCGCCTATCTTATGATACATCAGCAATAAACATGTCTAATTTCTTTTTTAAAATAACATATCTCTATAAGTATTCAAATTAATTTTAAGCTTATATTTATGCAAAAGTAAGAAATTCGCTGTTTGTTATTGCAATATCTACAAAAGAACAGGCGCTTAAGTCCAAGAATTTCAACTACAAGGACCTACCTTCTGTTTGGAATACCTCGGATATTAACTAAAAAGGGAGACAATTTCCATTTAACCAATGTACCCCATTCATATATGCTCCCCTTGTTTCAACCACTGATCCCACAAATCACAGTCAAGGTCACTTAGACATTGACCTTCATGCCAATGACCCTTAAATAAACAGTGGTCATCTACTCATCAATGTAACTACCAAGTATGAGAAATAGGGGTTCAAGCAATCTTTGGTTATCTATTAGGCAAAAAAGGGTTCTGCTGAAGAAATGACAGTTGAATAGAGGATTTGATACGAGGGTTCATTAGATACTAAAAATATTAAACAAGTTCAATGAAATTATACAAAACTAGGCTATGCCAGGTTTCGTATCATTTTAAATGAGTTTAATATTTTCAGAATCTAATGAACACAAATATTAGATTCTATTTATCACATAACCAAAACATCAGCTGTTTTTTTTTTACAATGCATCATCTTTGTATAGTATGAACAGTCGGCTTTGACAGGTGTAATTTGGTTTGGGCGAATCCGCACAAAAAATAGTTTCACTCTTTACTCAACTATTTTCCATAAAAAGGGAACAGATACATTTATAGCATGACTAAAATGTTCTTTTTTTTTATTATTTAAAATGAAATTGTCCATCAAAGTGCATAAAACAGCGAAAACAAAGTGATTAGGAAATGGCAAATACATTACACATGCTTGATGACGTCGCACTACAACAATTAACTAGTGTGAAAATAATGCACGAGTGTTACCTCACGCTCACGCAGTAGGTTATATGAAAAAATATGTACCCAGGCCCATCACTATAAAAACAACACTAAGCTTAATAAGACAAATCAAATGGACTATGTTAATCTAGTGAAGGATTAAAAAATAAGAAAAAGAGAGAGATGGCCTTGTAATAAATATACAAGCTTTATGATAGCAAATATCAAAGTTAAAAATGGCCATTTTCCCCTTGTTTAACTAAATTCTGTGAAATTTTATCCTCCTCAAAGGCACCAGGCCCCATCCCCTTTATCAGAAAACCCCCCTGACATAACCTCTCACCCATAGCAAATATGTTATTGTTTCTCAGGTTTATCCTGAGATATTGGGTTGTTTATAAATACAATAAAACAATCCCAGAGTTTAGAATTTTACAATTAAAACTACTTAAAGTTGACTCCTCACATAAACTTTGTTGTTAATATATTGTGTATTACACAGTTTACCGGTACATAAAAGAAATGGCAGCTCCTTTTACCGTGACATTCTGTTCATGTAGCGTAAGATCATCCTGCACAACTTTTCCTCTGCAAATCAGCTTTAGGTGGTCTGGGGTCTGATGCAGCAACTCAGCCACTGCCTGTCGTAGGTGTGAACCCCGGCTGGACAGGTCAATTTCCAAGGACTTGCCTACATCCTGAATAGAGCATTTAGTTCCAAATAAGGTGAGTCTGCAATAGTGTAGCAATCTATCCCATAATTCTCAAACAAAGTTAATACTGCTTGTTCATTACCCTCTAAGCAAAGATACAAAGATTACAAAGGTTGCTGAATCATTTTCTGGCAATTGTTTGATTTTGTTTGGTTTTTGAGGAGCATTGCATTTTGCAACAACATAATTATGGTCATTAAAGCTATGTCCAGTTTTTATTGGAAGAAGACAAACTCTAACAAAAGGTCTAGATAGAATCAATGGCTCCCCCAAGCTCAGCTTCAAGATCTTTGATTAGGATTTGGATTAGCCGGCATTTTTGCCGATATTGTGCAGCGACATTTCTATCATTTATAGCAAAGGGGCACTTATGAGTTGCCCAGGGACTGAACCGGGCCTGTCTATTATACTGACACCGACGTCAGGCGAAATGCTGTCCCCTTAGCCCCGAGCGTTAGGAGAGAAGCTTCTACTACCAACTTTTAAGTCTTTGGTTTGACCCGGCCGGGGTTTGAACCCACGACCTTCCGATCCACAAGCCGACGATCTCTCCACATAAAAGTTATCACCCAAGCTGGGCTTTTTCCCATGGGGTCATGGATTCAGTGGAGTTTCAGGAATGTCAATCTACCCACTAGGCTACAGATATCTTCTTCTAGCAATTGAATAATGAACATGGCTGCACACTGTTATGGCAAAAGTAAAGAAACCATTATAAGTCAAGACTATGTCTTCTACAGCTGATTGTTTATATTGTAGTACATAAACTAATTTTGAACAGAATATGTTTAAATAATATATGATTGTATAAAGAAATTACTTGTACACAGTATAGTAAACATTACACATGAACAGTGTTAAGTTGCACCAGTACCTGAACCCCAATAAGATTTGAACTGCGTATCTTCAGAGTTGCTTTCCCTGACTGCTGGAAGAGTTGTCTCTCCCTGAGTTTCTGGACAGCGTGGAGTCTCAGTTCCTGCAGCATAGTAGTTATCTTCTCACTCGACATTCCCATTTCCTGAGTGTACTGGATAATCATGGCCTGGAACACAAATATGCTTGCTTAACATTTTCTTTAGGAAAAGAAACAGGTGCTAAAACTCTGAATATTTACTGTAATGTCATGTTCCTTTATTGCATGGAGGGGGTATCCGATAGCAGGTCCTTTAGCCATTGAACATTCAAGATAGATTAAGTTTTGCTTCTATTTAAACTATCTGATCATTTTTTTATAAATTCAGGGCTGGAAAAATATTGTAGCCCGACGTCCCGGACAAGTCTAAATGCGGTTTCGGGCTTCTGGTCATTGATCATTAAGTAAGTCCCAGACAAGTCATACATCGGCAGTTGGTTAAGTGACAAATTAACTGTGGTTTCTAATTAGCGATGGAAACAATCAATTTCATGCCAGGACATTTATCAACACATGTAAAGGCAGTACATCAACAATGCACGCACCTGCCCTGAAGCTGCTTTTCTCTCATTTGGCCATTTGGCTTCAATTCTTTTACCACTAAGCCAAATATGAAAAATGGCCACACCCCTGCAGGCCATGTTTTATGACAGATCAAATTTCTTTGAAAACTGTTTACAAAGGTCCAGCCATGAAACATAATACTTTAGGGAATTATAGCAGTAGGCGCTCCTTTTGAAGGAGAAAGAACCAATGTACTGGGAAGAATCACTGGCACACAGCAGATCAGCAGAAAACCTTGTCACGACCGAGACTCCAAAATCTGAGGTCAGAGACGGTGAAGTAAGATGAGATGTAAGCGGCAACTTTACCGACTTCTTTCAATAACTCATCAACATCTGAGGGCAGACATGTTTCGATGATGGAGTATGTGTTTGTATACGTGTATATAAGGTGCGATATGATCCACATGCTCAGTTAAATCTAAGGGATTAAACATTGAGATCTTTGTTAGTCCAATATGTTTACCACTTGCACATTTGAACTCATAATGCCAACAGCTTTTATTGTTTCATGAGGTGCGCCAGGGACTGAACTGTTCGGTCACATTAGCCTGACACTTGACGAACCAGTTCAAATGCTTAAACTTAAGTCCTGAGCATCACATGTAGAAAGCCATTACTACCATTTTCCAAGTCTTTTGGGTGACCAGGCAAGGTATTGAACCGGCTACCACCATATCAAGCAGGCGTTCAACACTGACCAATGCAGCCAGTTCAGAGTCTATAATTTGAATATATGCCCATGAAAAAAAAAAAAAAACTCACCTGAGGAATATCCCCTGGCTGGTCCCTTTCCAGAGTATATGGTGGCTCCCAAAGTTTTACCTTGTCTCGATTCAACTTAGACACCAGCTGTTTTTTATATAACTGATCAGGATCCATGATGCTGAAAGGTTGAAATAATAATGATATTTAAGATTAATAAAAATTAAGAAATAATAAAGATACTTAAAAATAATGGACTGTTCCAAACCAGCTTATTTAAAATAATCTGAGAGTGGCAATTCATGCAACCTCAAGCATGCAATGTGTTATGGGGTCAATTTAATGAAAGAATAATGCACACTACTTAGAACTTCCATTTGATTTGGGGGATGGGGTGGGATTTGCCGGCATTTTTGCCGATACTATGCAGCGACATTGCTATCATTATAGCACAGGAGCACTTATGAGGTGCCCAGGGACTAAACCTGGCCGGTCCATTATACTGACACCGACGAGTCAAGCGTAATGCTGTCCCCTTAGCGCCGAGCGTTAGGAAGGAAGCCACTACTACCAACTTTAAAGTCTTTGGTTTGACACGGCTGGGGTTTGAACCCCTGACCTCTCGATCCGCAAGCCGACGCTCTACCACCTGAGCTATTGCGGCCAGTTTGGTTTGGGGCATGGACACCTATGTCTGTGAGTACAGAAGACAATTTGTTGTTGAATACGAATTTATTTGTATACAATATAATAATAACAAGTGGAAACTCACTTAGCATGTAAGATGTACAAAATGTGGTTTTCTTTAGTAACAAATTGACAGTAAAGCATTCCTATAATTCATGTGTTCAAATAAAAACATTTAAACATTTGCTGATAGAAATAACATGTATGATATGATTTTATATTTACTCTTAACTTGCCTTAATTTATAAGATAAAACTCAGAAACATTAAATATAAGTATGATGTACAATATATCATAGTAAAGCTAGAAACCATCACAATGTATATTGTCAATGGCATTTTTTACAAAAATAGAACTTTGTTGTATAGACAGAAGACTCATAAAAAGTTCTTTTTTATCATGTGTTTTCAGTGCGGTATTGTTCATGTAAATCTAAAATCATTGTGCCAAAAATGTGGGTAATTTTTTATCAAATTAAGGGATTTAAAATTTATGTGTTGTTTACAGTTGAATACTGACATCTAAGCTACCAATCATCATCAGCTGGAAGCCATACATCTTTTTTCTACCATTCACGTTACTTTTTGAGTTTGTTGATGGGTTCTTACAAATGATATAATCAAAATATATAAAACATAAATGTTTTAAAAATTACCTGGGGATGCTAGATTCTACTGTTTCTCCAAATATCAAAGTTGACGATACTAATTATTCTGGTGAGCCTTAATGACCAAAGTTTGTTTCAAACTGGTCAGCACACTAAATTTATATTATAAAACAGCTACATAAACAAACAACAAAATAAATTCATATACATTACCTTAATTAAGATCATTTTGATTTATGTTATTAACATTGTTGTTGTTTTTTGTTTGTTTTTTTAAACAAATACTTATATATACTCAGAAACCACCGGTACATGTATATAAACATTACCAGTAATAGGGCCAACAACTATACTATTTAATCAAAAGATATACTTCTTCTTCTCTCCTTCCTTATACAAGACAGGAATCCAAGACTTGATTGTTTTGTGTCCACAGAATAGGGATGGGGCAAGAATTCCCCATTCCAGGTAGCTGTACATTTAAAATGTTGGCTATGTACAATTAAAACTTTAGTACACACGCGAACTAACTACGCTGAGATCCCATGAGGCTGTCGCATATTCCATTGTAGGTCGGACCAATGAACACTACGTCCTTTCACGGACTGCTGTGCTGCAGTCTCTTAGGTTGCGGCTGAGAAATCCAAGGGTACGGGATGTCTTGGCTGCTGATACTTGTGTGTGCTTCTCCCAATTGCAGGTCATCACTGAGGGTTACGTCTAGGTATTTTGTCCCATCGACAATGTGGAGACGCTGTCCATGAAAGTAGTAGCTGGTCTGAAGACAGTGGCTTTTACTTGCTGTAATCCTCAGTACGGAGCATTTATTGGGATGAAAGCTCATCCGCCACTTGGACTCCCATTCCTCCAGAGGTGGGAGATCTTCTTGCAGTTTGGTGGCATCCTGGTCATTTCTGATATGCTGATACAGAAGTGTGTCATCGGCAATCAGATTGGCTTGTGACAATTTATCAACAGAGGGAACATCATTAATATAAACTAGGAATAGTTGGGGTCCTAACACAGTTTTCTGTGGTACTCCTGAAAGGACTTTAAGTTCCTCCGATGAGCTCCCCTCTACAATGATTTGCTGTGTTCTGTTATTTAGGAAAGAGGAAATCCACTGAAATGTGTTGTTCCGAATACCGTAGTAATTCAGTGTAAGTAAAAGACATTGAAAAGGGACTGTAGTATAATGTCAACTTGATCTTTACCAGATTAAAGGCTCTATGCTATGCCTTGTATAGTAGAAATGAGCTGAGTCTCGCAGGAACGTTTTGAGCAGAATCCATGCTGGCTAGGAGTAAGTATGTTGTCGGATTCTAGATGTGTGATGGTAATGCTAAAGATTGGTCTTTGTTGTAATCGGCTTGCCCGAAGCCCGGGACAAGTAACTTTGATTTCAGGCATGTTAAAATTCCTGAACGCTGGTCAGATCGGGCAAGTGATTTATCCGTAAACAAAAGCCTGATTTATTGTTAACATTGGTGAAAAATGAGTAAAAATTTCCTGAAATCTGCAATAAAAGCCTATCGGTTAAGCCGTCTTTAAGCACATACTGTATCATTAAAATGCTTTTTGCATGAATACTAAAGTATGCAATAAGTCATTTGGAAATTTGACAAAATGGTGAATTGCAACAATGTAAAATTCACAAAAAGAATTCATAATTAAATTTTCATCTTGCAATTACTGTTTATATATTTATATAGTAATTTACTCTCAGATGTTACATACGAAAATATGATCAAAAAGATTTAAATGGATTTCCATTTTGCACATTCCGCTAATGAAATGTACTTATGTCATACCGGAAGTTGAAAACTTTACTGTGATAGAATTTGTCTGCAAAACATTGTAATATGTTGAATTTGAAGTATACCGATGGAGCTCAGCAAAAAAAAAAAAGAGAAAACCTGAGCCCAACAAACAAACAAAATCTATAAGTAAATAAATAATGTATGATGGCAAATGCCAGCTTTTGTTTAAAACACAATGGCAGAAAGACTGGCCTTGGTTGAGATACAATGAAGGCACCAGCTAGATGTTTTGCAATGATGCTTTCGGGCTAGTGAAACCAATTTCTGGCAAGTGATTTTTCCCAGTGGCTTGCCCAAAGGGGCAAGTGTTTTGAAAAAATTAGGGCGAAGACGGTAAAGATAATATGTTCTAAGAGTTTGCTGACAACAAAAGTGAGTGAAACTGGCCTATAATCAGAGGCGATGTTTTAGGGTGCAATCTGCGATTCCTTCTAATCTGCAGGTATCTGCTGTATCTAGTGACTTTTAATAGATGGAGGTCAGCATTTGCACTATTGCTTCTGCAGCAAGGATAAGTAGTCTATTTAGAAAGCCATTAGGACCAGTAGCTTTGTTAGGCTTGAGTTTTTTTCAGTAATTTCATGACGCCAGGAGTTGTTATTTCAATGGGTTTCATGGATTGGATGTTACTATGTCCGAGATCAGGAATGTTGGAGAGGTCCTCTAAGGTAAAGACTGATTACATTGGGGATAAAGGATTTCAGCTTGCTGTGACTACTGCTGTGCAGAAAGACATCTTGGTTAAGTTAAGGTGAGATTCCAGCTGGTTTCTTTTTTTTGACTCTTTATATATGAATAGAACCGTTTTGAGTCGCTGGTCAGATCCTGATCGACTGTGGCTTTGTTGTATCGTATTCACTCATGTAAAGGTTGAACCCAAGTAATTGCCACACCCCCAAAATGACCGCAAAATTTGAAGAAAAAATCCTAATTCAATGTAAAGGCCGCACAGTTTATACAGCGGAGCTCCGCTATATATCGCCATTTTGATCAACCGTCCTGTTAATTTCATATGGAGGTTTCGTTTTATTGACAGGCTGTATGGAGTTTAACATCGATATTTCCTGTCTATGAAATGCAACTTCAAAGAGATTGTTGGCTTGTATCAAAGCTGTGATGTTTTATTGGCAATGCTATGAAATCCTTTGATCTGCATGGTAGTGTGCACGTGACATTTTAACTGGGTGAAATTGTTTGATGATACAAACATTCAGAAGTATGATACAAGAGATAAAACTAGGAAGTAATTTATAAATTATGGAATATGTTCACGTTGGTTAGTGTTTTAATATTATAATGCATTTTTAAACACAATGTTTTAACTAAATTAGATCGCTACCGAAAAAACATAGAACGGCACTATCTCGTTCATATTGTCCATCAACCTCCTACTTAGAGAGCTTAGCTAGTTATATCACAAAGTAAACGCATGGCGTACCAAAAATTGGCAGAATCGTTCTAGAAAAAATGTCCCATGGCCTTACACCTACAAAATGGCCGCACCCCAAAATCCTGAATGATAAAATTGGGTAAAAAAGTGTGGCGATTACATGAGTGAATCGATTGTTAATGTGGGCTCTGCTCATCTCTCTATGGGTCTCAGCTTTCATAGCTTTGTATCTATCCCAATCTTTTTTCATGCTGGATGATTTGGCCTTTGAGTAGGCTCTTTCTTTGCGCCGACTTAGGCGTCTGGTACTTGTCGACACCCAGGGATGTATGTGGTGTGAGGAACTGGTCTTGTTGGGATGTGCGTCTCTATGATGCTCAGAACTCCAGTTATCCTAAGGATGTGAAATGGCTGTCTAAAAATGATTTGCATAGCTCTGCATGGGCTTGTTTGATGTTAAATTGATCTATCTTATTCCAGGAGTAACTTTTGTCTAATAGGTCTTGGGCCAATTACTTTATGGTAGTATCAAAAAGGACTGTGTCAAGGTCACTTTTGAGCTCATTGGTGGTAAGGGTCTACACATGTCATAATGGCTGTGTGGGAGGTGATATTCTCGTTCAGAGTAGGGAAGTCTATGTATGAAGCAATGAACATACATTGTATTGATGGCAGCTATGCATAATAAAGTTATTACATCATTTCTGAAAGTCATCAGGGTGAAATAAAGCTGCTGTTGTTGTTGTTTTTTAACATGCTTATTTAGATAACAACTTTTTCATAAATACTGCAAGGTTAGTGATGCCGCGAGAGTGATATTGTCCAGTAACCTTATTTGACGCTCACCTATTTCGACGCAATTTTTATTTTCATTTTAAACCTTGTGACATATTTCCTCTGACATAACTTCTCGCGACATTTGTTGACCAAACACATATTTTGACAGCTCAGGCAGAACAATATGGTAAATCAGAGACTCCAAGGTAAAGATATCTAAAATTCAAATTAACTCACATTATTTCACCGAATTTTCTTATTTCCATAATAAGTGAAAGTTAGCATGTTGTTGTCAGTGATATTTAATATAAACCGCATACCAAGCATCCTTCTATAAGAAAGCCCATTTCATTATGTCATAAATCATGTGAAAGTCATGTGCTAAAACTGTTAGACTATCTTGAGAAACACGGGTCTTGTAAGACGTAAGTTTCCAAACGATAAACTAAGGAACTCTCGATCCTTTCAGTGCCAGTTGAAACATACATTTAGGAGGATGAAGAAAATTAAACTGAATTTTGTTGTGTTGGTGGGTTATTTACACCAGAAGATGTATGCTTGAGTACGTCTCTTGTGTTTGTTAAATGGGTTGGATGCGATACATGTCAACACTGGGTCTATTTGACCTTATCTATCTGCTGTGAAAGTAGTCAGAAGGGGAAATGTAGTCAAGTGTCTACATTGCGTTATTGATATGATTTTATATGAATGAATGCTGAACATTTGTAAAATGTAAATAAAAATACGAAACATGCCGTTTTTCTTTTATTTTCCAACATTTATATATTGCTATTCCATACGCAAAACAACTTGGACTAAATGTACACCACGTTACTTCTTCCCAAGTGTTAAATTACTACAAACGAGAAAAGCCAATCAAGGGCGTCTTTTCTAGTGTCTCTAAAAAATGTAATGGCGGCTGGCTGCTATTTGTAAACAATCGGTATCATGAACAAAATCATTAAATACAAGCGTTAAAAAGTGACACTACTTGATAAACAAGCATTTGATAGTATTGCGGGCAATACAGTAGTCCCCTATCGGTCCCTCAAAAAGTTATGGGCCAGACACGATTTTGCTGCAAGGTCATACTGTGACCTTGACCTTCAAGGTATCGACCCAAATGTTGTTCGCGACAGGTCATCTCAAAATGGTGATCATTTCTGTGAAATAGTTTTAAAATCCGACTTCAAATAACGAAGTTATGGGCCGGAAACGATTTTGCTTCAAGGTCATGCTGTGACCTTGACCTTCAAGGTAGCGACCCAAATCTTGCTCGTGACACGTCATCTCAATATGGTGATCATTTCTGTGAAAAAGTTTTAAAATCCGACTTCAAATAACGCAGTTATGGGCCGGACACAATTTTGCTTCAAGGTCATGCTGTGACCCTGACCTTCAAGGTAGCGACCCAAATCTTGCTCGCGACATGTCATCTCAATATGGTGATCATTTCTGTGAAAAAGTTTTAAAATCCGACTTCAAATAACGAAGTTATGGGCCGGACACAATTTTGCTTCAAGGTCATGCTGTGACCTTGACCTTCAAGGTAGCGACCCAAATCTTGTGCGTGCATATTGTACACATTGCTACCTATTAACATACCAAGTTTCTTGCGCCTAGCTTTAATAGTTTTTAAGTTATCAAAGGATCCAGATTTTTAGCGGACAGACAGACAGACAGACTGACGGACGGAGGGTAAACCTATAGTCCCCTCCGGTGTAAACACTAGAAGGGGACTAATAAGGGTTTGCTTGACATGCTTATGACAGTAAGTTTATAATTCAATAAAGTTCACTTTGCAAGAAAATATATGTGACCCGCTCTGAGAAAACGGGGCTTGTTGAGTTTTGACGTCATTTGAGAAAATGTGAAAAAACGTCGCGCGAAATTTGGTGCCGTTATTACTTACTGCACATGAGTAACTAATTCATTAATTGGCCATAGTTAAGATGTATTTTAATTCTTTAAACTAGCATTTTATACTGAAATTATAACATAATTATTTCCAAAATATGCCTGAACGTTCACAAAATATTAGAAAACCAATAATTGTAAGTCAAATAAACAGTTTAAATGTGCACATGCACCAAAACAGTGATTAACTCAATACTCTCCCTTTATTGAAATTTGCCTGACGAATGAAATCTCACGGACCACCGTTAAACATTATTTATAAAACATCTTTGGTTCTACTGACAAAGAATGCAACTTAAAATATGTTGAAAAACATAAGTAATGTTCAATTTAATTCATAGTTACATATGAAAACTGTACATGTTATATTACAGTTTGTGTTATTTGCTACTGTAAAAAAACTGCACCCATTTTGCCATCTTTCTTAAGGAACCCCTAAAGCTTAGAGGTATAGTTACCGATTTCTTACTCCTCTAACAGCTTAGCCTCTCACCATGTAGCTTTGCGACCTGTTAGGGGCAAAGGACTTAATGTGGGAAGGTCCTCCAGCTGAATTGAGGGTGCGCCGGTGGTTCAACACAGACATTTTGTCAGGGGTCTTTCTCCACCAAAAAAGCTGGACATTGCTATAATGATCATAACTGGTTGCTGCAATGTACTTTGACAACAAAACAAACAAACAAACCATCTTTCTTTTCAGACTCCAACTGATAGAATGACCATAATGAGAGAAGATGAAAATGAAAAAGCAGCAAATGTGTGATGTGTCCTCTTTCCCCACAATACTCAGAAATGGACGGCGAATAAGAAAAGAAGAAAACCTCAATTTCGTTTAAAAACTTCAATAATCCCCATTTTCTCGTGGCGAGTCACAATTATAAATGGCTTAACGGCGTCGAAACTAGTGACGCTAGGATATTATCGTTTTACGTCGACTCTGTGTTGGTGTATTTTTAACAAATATAGACATAGACAAACCTGCAATGTCTTCTTTAAAATAACAGAAACGCCAAGCTTCTTGTACTTCTAGTACATACTGTTTGGTGTAGTGAAGTATGTCAAGCACTTTTTTATAATTAAGACGAAAATAGTAATGCTGTCAGAGAGCGAAACGAGTGAAGCGGCTTTTTCTCACGCCTTACAGTGTGCATAACTCTCACGCATTTACGTTACATTTGCATAATCCCGCCCCACAAAACGAATAAGAGACATATAAGAGAGATAACTATTGTTAAATATGCTGTTAATAACTACTCTGAAGCCATTTAAACATGAAAAACATAGATTTATGCAGACAGAAAGCAGTTTTATCATGATTCTAAATTGTCTCACGCTCGTACATTTGCTTAATCCCGCCCACTGCAATAAATGACACGTACATAGGTAGCATATTTGCCACTTAAAATATATATAATTTGCTGCTATGAAAGTCGACTGATGTCTGGTTTATTTTTTTTCCTACACAAGTATACGTGTATATATTACACAAAAAGCATGTGATAACTCTTTGTCTCTGTCTCTCTCTCTCTTTCTTTTCACTTTTCTTTGTGGGTATACATACGTATTCATTTCCTCAAATGCTTTCTATATAAGTTTTAATTGAATAACAAAACTAAACACAATCTGTTTTTGTATAAAACCTAAATTTTCCGGGGCGTGCCTACCGTTACGCACGTGCGTACAGTGGCTTCCAGAAATTGAAAAAATAAAAACGCCAAAAAACGAATACAAATCGTCGCCTAACCCGGGTTAGGCACTACCTGCAAGATTTGGTGGTTTTCATCATTCATAATTACAAATGTCTAACTTACACCCATCTTTTCTTGTTTGACTATATACATATATAGTCTTAATTTTACTACTATTACTTGTTTTCAGGAAAAAAAAGTTTTGTATACATTATGAAGCGTTATAAAGACACCTGAAAAAGTATGACGTATTTTCTTTTTCAAATGATAGTTATTGGCATTTTTTTTTATGTTTAAAAACGCCCCAGAATGCACCTACGGCGTTATGTAGTAAAAAATTTTTCCGGGGGAGCATGCCGGACCCCCCTAGCAGGACTGCGTATACACAAAAGTCGTCTAGGCACGCCCCTGATTTTATACATGGAAAATAATCAATTTAAATTTTAAATAGGAGTATTCAGCACATGTAAATAAAGTCTGAGAGATTATAGTCATATCTCAGGCACTACAGTTACATTTCTAGCATTACATTTCCAAGCGTAACAGTCACATCTCACACAGTAGTCACAAATCGCGCATTCTAGAAACATCTAAGCAGTAGCGACAACTCTTACGCTTTAAGACCGAATGTCAGTAGTAAGGTCCCATCTCACGGAATAACGTCCCATCTTATGTAGCAGAGCAACATCTCGCAGTAACTTCCCATCGTAATAAAGTCCTATCTAATATAATAAAGTCCCATCTCATCCTGTAACAACACATATAACGTAAAAGAGTTCCATCCCACGTGGTAGAGTCCCATCTCAATCTGTAACGTCAAATATAACGTAAAAGAGTTCCATCCCACGTGGTAGAGTCCCATCTCATCCTGTAACGTCAAATATAACGTAAAAGAGTTCCATCCCACGTGGTAGAGTCCCATCTCAATCTGTAACGTCAAATATAACGTAAAAGAGTTCCATCCCACGTGGTAGAGTCCCATCTCAATCTGTAACGTCAAATATAACGTAAAAGAGTTACATCCCACGTGGGAGAGTCCCATCTCATGCTGTAACGACACATATAACGTAAAAGAGTTCCATCCCACGTGGTAAAGTCCCATCTCATCCTGTAACAACACATATAACGTAAAAGAGTTCCATCCCACGTGGTAGAGTCCCATCTCAATCTGTAACGTCAAATATAACGTAAAAGAGTTACATCCCACGTGGTAGAGTCCCATCTCAATCTGTAACGTCAAATATAACGTAAAAGAGTTCCATCCCACGTGGTAGAGTCCCATCTCAAGCTGTAACGTCAAATATAACGTAAAAGAGTTCCATCCCACGTGGTAAAGCCCCTTCTAATCCTGTAACAACACATATAACGTAAAAGAGTTCCATCCCACGTGGTAGAGTCCCATCTCAATCTGTAACGTCAAATATAACGTAAAAGAGTTACATCCCACGTAGTAGAGTCCCATCTCACGTGGTTACGTCAAATATAACGTAAAAGAGTTACACCCCACGTGGTAGAGTCCCATCTCAATCTGTAACGTCAAATATAACGTAAAAGAGTTACATCCCACGTGGAAAAGTCCCATCTCACGTGGTTACGTCTTATCTCGCGCAGTAACGTCCCATCTCACTTTGCAACCACCATCTCATGCAGTAATGACTCATCTCACGAAGTAAGTAAGGTCACATCTCACGCAGTACATTTCCATTTCACATAGTACGTAGAGTTCATCTCACACAGTACAGTGCCATCTCACCAGTAACCTCTCGTATCATGTATCAAGATCTGATCTCAGGCATTTAGGTCCCATTTTACATAGAAGAGTCTTATCTTTCGTAGTAGAGTCTAATCTCAATTAGTAGAGTCTCATCTCACGCACTAAGGACCTATCTCCAAGCATTAAGGGCACATATCACGAAGTAACGTCCCATCTCACGCAGTAACTTCCCATCGCAAGCAATAACGGCACATCTAACTTAAAAGAGTTACATCCCACGTGATAGAATCCCCTATCACGTAGTAGAGTCCCACCTCACGCACAAAGGTCACATCTCACTAAGTAAGTAAGGTCCGATCTCACACAGTAACGTCCCATCTCACGCAGTAAAGTTCCATCTCAAGCAGTTACGTCCCATCTCACACAGTAAGGTCAACTCTCACGCAGTAAGGTCCCATTCTCAGGCATTAAGGTCACATATCACGTTGTAAAGTCCCATCTGACACAGTAATGTGCCATCTCACGCAGAAACATCACATCTCACTTAGTAAGGTGACATCTCACGCAGTTACGTCCCATCTCAGATAGTAAGGTCGCATCTCACGCACTAAGGTCCTATCTCACAAAGTAAAGTCTGATCTCACGCAGTAGCGTCCGTCTAATACAGTAAGGTCATATCTCACACTGTAACGCAATGTCTCACGCAGTAACGCCCCATCTCACACAGTAACGCCCCATTTCACGCAGTAGAATCCATTACAGACCCTTCCCACGCACTGAACTAACATTTCACGCATTACAGTTAAATGCCTTGTAATACCATCACATCTTACGGATTAAACTAGCATCTCACACATTGCATTTTAATACTTCTGTTATTCATTGCAGTTTGTACTGAATGTGCGATAAGTGCCAAAAATGGCATCACCCTTGCTGTTTGGGGTTAATGCAAATGAAGAGCCAGATGTTTTCATTTGTAACGAGTGCTGCATTGTACGCTATGCTTAATCGTCATAATTACGGATTTCAAAACTAGTTTATTAAGGAGCTTAACTCTGGAATTGACCATAGTATTTAGGAAAATTAATGTTTAGCCTTCTAAAGTCTGATTCTCTAATTATTTGAATGAATAATTAAAGGTGCCAACCTTAGGATAGAATAATGTATGGATACGTGTGTTATATGGAAAATACACATTTACACGGCTTCGTCCCTCATTTTGTAAAAAGCATACCTAAAATATTACTTGTATTGATATTTTGATGCTTTGTAATAGTAACTTAGCATATGTAACTGATTGTGTTAATCTTGTTTCAAGTGAACTTGAGTTCATATAAACCCTTTAAATGTGTGTATGTGTGTCTCTTTGACCGTTTAAGGATTGCATCAGTTTATGCTTTCTTTATCATTAAAAAAATGTTTAATAAATTATTTTGATTTACGATTTAGTTGACTTTTATTTGAAGGAAAATTTCGTTTAATCAAAAATTTATGTGATAATAAAAATTAGCGCTATGATAATGTCTTATTCCGAGTTAGCCCTCAAATGTGTTTCTGAAACGTAGCAAAGGACTTTAATGTCCGAAATGTAACTCTGGTGTTTTATAGTTTATTCTTATTTATCACATGATTTACCTTGTTTTCCATTCAATATACCCATGTAATATTTTTTTTTGTATTACACTAGTGTAATACAGATTTTCTTGCAATTTGATTGGCTAGCAGCTTCGCGTGACTATTTGGTATTCATCCGCCGTGTTTGTAAACAAAATGGAAGACAATGACAGTTCTTTTTTTGTCAGTTCAAATGTCACAATTGATTATTGGTATCAATAAACTTACACCATCATGAAGGTATGGCTAAGGATGCTGGACTTGCATCCGAAAGACGTCTGACTATCCACAGCGCCCGAAAACATTAAGTTAAAAAATGATCGGAAAATAACATCCCGGCAAATCAGATTATGCATATAACGGGTCACGGGACACCGCAACATTCAACCAATTAATAACTACCCTCACTTTAGAAATAATCAACGCAAAATGATATCGAACATCCTCATAAAGTCTAGCTGTTCTCACCAGCATGCAGGTACTCCTCCAGTGAATCAAGACACGTATAATGTTCACAACGCGATGCTAACTTCAAGAGGCTCGTTTAATATCATTTTGCCTGAACTCGTTTAATAAATGTTTGTATTAAATAACAACTCGTGTCAGATCCTCTACGTATGACATGTAACTGTAGTACCTCTGGCAATATTGTGTGAAGTATAGCTGTACAACCAAACATATTACTCATATTTGACCATGCTACGTGAAATGTGACTTTATTTAGCGAGAAGGGGTTTTTACTGCGCCAGATGGGACGTGCTGCGTAAAATGGGACTCTACTACGTGAGATGGAAGTCAAATGCGTGAGATGGGATTATACTACGTGATATGGACGTTCCTGCGTGAGAAGGTACCCTACTGCATGAGATGGGAAGTTTCTCTGTGCGATGGAACCTTACTGCGTGAGATGGAAACTTATTACGTAAGAAGGAACCTTACTGCGTGAGATGTGACCGTACTGCGTGAGATGGAACGCTAATGCGTGAGATGGGACCTTACTGCGTGAGATGGGGCGTTTCTGCGTGGGATGGAACCTAACTATGTGAGATGGGAACTTACTACGTGAGATGGGACGTTGCAGCGTGAGACAGGACCTTACTACGTGAGATGTGATGTTAATGGTGAGACAGGACCTTACTGCGTGAGATGGAACCTTACTGCGTGAGATGGAACCTTACTACGTGAGATGGGACATTACTGCGTGAGACTTAACGCTACAGCGTGCGATAGGACATTTTGCGTGCGATGGGACGTTACAGCTTGAGATGATACCGTACTGCGTGAGATGGGACGTTGCTGCGTGAGTTGTGGCCGTACTGCGTGAGATGGGGCGTTACTGCGTGACATGGAATCTAACTACGTCAGATGGAACCTTACTACATGAGGAGGGACCTTACTGCGTGAAATGGGAACTTACTACGTGCGATGGGACGTTACTGCGTGAGACAGGACGACACTACGTGAGATGGGACTTTACTGATTTAGATGGGACGTTACTGCGTGAGATTGGACCTTACCGCGTGATAAGGGGTGTTATGCAAATATTCCTATAAGGCAGTAGCTGGGCACGATAAAATAACCTTCTTTGTGTAACAACATAAGTCTGATCGTATTTTTTGAGTTCATAAGTACACAATTAGATACATATTACCTCCTTATTTGATCTTTAATAAGTTAGTATACATGTATATTGCGATCCTCATTTTGTGGGCGGGGTTATGCAAATGTAACGCAAATGCGTAAGACATAAGCGAATTAAACGGTGTGAGAAATAGTCAATTCAGTAAAACAAGATGACAACAGAAAGCGCGTTTGTTTACACCTTAGCAGCCGAATGTTCGCATTTTAAGCAATGCGTGGAAATTTAAAAGAATATTACAGTAAATGTGTCATATTTATTTATAACATTTAATTTGCACTATGTAATATATCTTCTATTTATCTCATTTTGTAGCATTGAAACATAAAACTGATGATGGCCACGCCTTCTTACGAATATGTATCAACGGTTTAGTGCCAACGCATAAGGTTTGATAATTCCGATAACCACACTTTCTTACACCTATTTATCGTAACGTATCCATGCCTCCTTATAAATATTGATACACGGTCTTTCATAAACACATAAGGTCTGATAATTCCACCTAAGCTATTTAAATTAGTCCTTTACATATGGGGACATAGCATTAAATTTGCTTCAATTAAGTTATATGTGACTTTGTGTCTTCAAAAACAATTTATTCCAATTTATTTGAAATCAACACAAAACAAAACACAAAACGTAAATATGAGTACGATATTCCCGATGACTAGTCATCTTTATAAACACTAGATACATATGTACGCAGTCTGCTAAGCCCATCTTCCCGCCAGGTTCGATGTGTAATAACATCAACACGTGCAGTCTGATAACACCCTTGCATCGGAGTGTCATTAAAGTATACAATTTAAGAAAAATAAGAAAAAGCAGATCAACAATGTTCATAATATGATTTTTAGTAAATGAAGACGAATGAAACATAAATACAATGTGATTTTTTTAGAAATAATTTGATATAATTTAACAAGTATACATGTTTTTAATTAATTTCTTAATTAAAGATTTAAGGGCGCGGTGTGACTTCTAAAGGCGACAGATTATTGAACAAGGGCAAAGGGTGGTTAAAGGGGGTGGGGTGTAAATGGTAGTGTTATAGTACCATACCTTTGATCTTCTGACAAATACTCATCACTATTAGAACAGAACAGAAAAGTCTTTTATTTGTCTAAACGTGTACATAGTTGCAAGATAATTACAATTAATGTTACCCTCATTGATCATCAAGTCTTCGCAAAACCACATACAAACAAAGACACAAATGAACGCTTGCACACTAATACATACACACGTACTCAATCGCACTTATCAAAAAGAAAAAGACACACAAACACTCCTCACACCACTTCACATATCCCACGCTTACGAACAGTGTACACGTAGTTGGAAATATGCAAAGTTACAATAGGTAGATTTTATTATAATATTATCATATATAAATATTTTTTTTAATTTTTAGTTATAAAATAAAAAAAATAAAAAAGAATATTTTAATCAAGATGAACTCATTGTGTGAGAATAACGCTGTTCTTTCGATATTCTAAAGATTCCTTAATATATTTTGCAATGTTTATCAATATTTCCTTGTTATCAGAATTAAAAATCTCACAAAATTTAATAAAACTTGGTTTGACGTAGAATTTTCTATGTATAAAGCTCTGTTGTTTATATCATTTAAAGGTGGTATCCGGTAGTATGTACTAAAATATTTTTATTAAACATTGAAAAACGTTGTTACTTGAACAGATCTCGCAAAGTGCTGTTTATTGATGTCCTACACCTGTCTGAAAAGTGAACTATTTTTTAAAATGTATTTCCTATCTGAGCCACGCTGCACAGTTAGCTTTTTTAAACTAAAAAGGCCACGTGACCTCTAATGTTTAAGCTCATCTAAGTCATCCGCTGTGACGTCGATGACTATTTTTAGCAGGAATCCCAATCGTTCTTTTTTATAGATTTGACAAGAATGAACATTTAAGTGTTGATGAACGAGTTTAAAGTACTGTCCTTAAATTGAACTACATTTGAAAGTTGTCAAAGCTTCGACTAAAGTATGATTTTTGTCTGCATAATTATGTACAAACTCCCCAAACAGAGGTCAGATATTGTTACATATATTAGATATAGGAAAACTGTCGGATACCACTTTTAAGCGTTTTCCAAAGTTAAAAAAGTGGAAAAATCTAAATTTTCCGCAGGGAGGTAAGAATTAGCTTAATAATCGTTAGAGTAAGGTCCCTTTACGTATATGTTTTAAAGGTGGTAGCTGGCAGTTTAGTACACCTAATGCACTTCACAATATATTTCTACGGTTTCTGGGAATGTATGCATAATTTCTGCATAGACTTATACTTTAGTCTGAATAAAGACGATTTGGAACTCTACCTATATGTACGATAGTATGGATTGTGGAAAAAAATAGCTCTTAAGTGATCATTATTTTCAAATCTCTAAATATGCTCGAAAGTGACCGCTGCTAAAAATAGATGCCGTCGTCAGCACGGATTACTCGGATGACGATATAACACGATCTCAAAAGTAAGTTGTTACATGGTTTTCTTAGTTTCAAAATATCTATCTTTGCAGCGTGGCTCAGATAGTTAATACTTGATTGTAATGACGATTGGGGTGCATTGCTTTACTTTTTCAGATCTAGGGGAAAATGAACAGCATTTTGCATTTTCAGGTAACAATGACTTATTTGGTTATTTGATAAAATAATCAAACTTCCCGCAGTGATTACTTCCCTTGACAGTACATTATATCACTGCCACCAGCAAGTTTTTCGCCCAAATACAGGCGGATAGTTTTTTAATTTTTATTTTTTTCTGGACTTATCTCCTCAAAATATAGTATCTTTCCTTTAAAAATATTAATTTATCAAATAAAAAATAAAAAGTAACTTATAATATGAAAAAATATGAAATTATGAAAGTCAAATTTCACCTTACTGTACAGAATACAACGTACTTTACATACAGAAAACTAAACATGGATGATCACCTCCTCGCTGATTGTGCAAGCGAATTTCAGTCGACATTGCAACTTAAAGACAAACAAATTGAATGTTTAAACTATGTTCTTAGTGGAAGAGATGTAATCGCCAATCTTCCGGTCGGGTACGGGAATTTTGACTCACTTTCTTTTGTGGCGTGTTTATGGAGGCCGCCATGTTTACTTCACGTGATACTCTATCGTCACGTGATCCTTGCTGGGGGCAGAGATTTAAGTAGCAACGCGTGACGTAATCGCTGTGAGGAGATTGTAAAATTATTTGACCCAAATGAATACAACCTTTAATGTATGATGTATGAATTTAGGGAAAATACACCGTTACAAAAAGGAAATATAAGGTAATATATAAATAGAAATAATAAATCCAACGTTTTGTAAGCCGACAAAGACTTTCGGCAAGCTACCCTAGCCACTTGTTGCTACCACTGCTTTCTGTTGGCTTGAATATATTAAACGTTCTGTTTTCCGAACATCCGGGCAACTATCTAACCTAACATTATTGGGCATATCAGATCGCATGTGTTGGTGATATTAAACATAAAACCTATGTGTTGATGGGCTTATCAGACTCCATATGTTGATGTTATTAAACATCGAACATGGCGTGCTGACGGGCTAATCAGACTGCATATGTTGATGTTATTAAACATCGAACATGGCGTGCTGACGGGCTAATCAAACTGCATATGTTGATGTTATTAAACATCGAACCTGGCGTGTTGATGGGCTTATCAAACTGCATATGTTGATGTTATTAAACATCGAACCTGGCGTGTTGCTGGGCTTATCAGACTGCATATGTTGATGTTATTAAACATCGAACCTGGCGTGTTGATGGCCTTATCAGACTGCATATGTTGATGTTATTAAACATCGAATCTAACGTGTTGATGGGCTTATCAAACTGCATATGTTGATGTTATAAAACATCGAACTTGGCGTGTTGATGGCCTTATCAGACTGCATATGTTGATGTTATTAAACATCGAACCTGGCGTGTTGCTGGGCTTATCAGACTGCATATGTTGATGTTATAAAACATCGAACTTGGCGTGTTGATGGCCTTATCAGACTGCATATGTTGATGTTATAAAACATCGAACTTGGCGTGTTGATGGCCTTATCAGACTGCATATGTTGATGTTATTAAACATTGAACTTGGCGTGTTGATGGCCTTATCAGACTGCATATGTTGATGTTATTAAACATCGAACCTGGCGTGTTGCTGGGCTTATCGGACTGCATATGTTGGTGCTATTAAACATCGAACCTGGCGTGTTGATGGGCTTATCAGACTGCATATGTTGATGTTATTAAACATCGAACCTGGCGTGTTGATGGGCTTATCAGACTGCATATATTGATGTTATTAAACATCGAACCTGGCGTGTTGCTGGGCTTATCAGACTGCAAGTATTTGTGTTTTTAAACATCGGACCTAACCTGTTCAGTGACTTATCAGACAGCATGTGTTGATGTTTATTGAAGATTGAACCTTACCTAATGATGGGCTTATCAGACTGCAAGCATTCATGTTTATCGAAGACTGAATCTTACGTGTTGATGGGCTTATCAGACTGCAAGTATTAATGTTTATCGAAGATTGAACCTTACGTGTTGGTGGGCATATCAGACTGCATCTGTTAATGTTATTAAACCCCAAACCTTACTCGTTTGTTGGTGGGCTTATCAGACAGCATATGTTAATGTTATTAAACATCGAACCTTGCGTGTTTATGGGCTTATCAGACTGCAAGTATTGATGTTTACTGAAGATTGATCCTTACGTGTTAATGGGCTCATCAGACTACATATGTTAATGCTATTAAACATCGAACCTTATCTGTTGACTGGCTTATCAGACCTACGTATATGTTATGTTAAATAGTGTTTATAAATAGGACTGATTATCGGGAGTATCGTACCTCATACTTACGTTGTATGGTTTGTTTTGTGTTGATTTTAAATAAATTGCACTAAATTGTTTTTGTAGACACAAAAGACGCATACAATTTAACTGAAGCAAATTTAACGCAGAGCTTTTGGATCAGACCTTACGCGTTTGTGACAATGTATAAATATTTATGAGGAGTCGTGGTAATCAGACCATCGGACCTTACGCATTACATTACTGCACTAATTTATATTCTAAAACTAATTGATGCGGAGTCGTCATGTATACATATAATGATAAATAGATGTTATCGGAATTATCAGACCGGACGTGTTGGCATTAAACCGTTTATACATATTCATAAGAAGGCGTGGCCATCTCGCCATTGGACCTTAAGCATATTATATATACATTACACGGTAGTTGCTGGTTCAATTTCCCGCGCTAACCATTTTAACAGCACGAAAATCTCGTGAATAACGAAAAAATCATTTATCACGGCGAAATATTTTCGAAAAGCACATGTTCTTAATTTATTTTACAACTGATATTGGAGCGTGTGCAACTACCGTGTAATGTATTCATCAGTTCGGGGTTAATATTCACAAATAATACTAATTTATTTCAAGCCTATAGAGAGTACGGTCATGTGGTCGTGAACCTTGTTCGTCACGCGGTTGTAATTTTACCGTGACACCGTTTAGAAACCAATCGGAACACCTCGAATAATTCACAGTGGTTGTCCCAAGGACGGAATTACCCGAGGAGTTCCGATTATTTAGAAACATGTGCAGCCATTAACCTCGTGCAAGATCAAAATAAGAAAACAAAATGCTGGTCTTATTCGAAACAGCCGCAGGATACGCGGTTTTTAAGGTAGAATTGAATAATCTTTTATAATTGCACAGTGTGTCATTGTCTTACATCGATGTCATGTAATATTAAGTTAAAATAATTGACTTCAATTTTTGTCCCACGTGGTTTGTGTTTGGCTTTTTAAACACGTGTTACCTTAATTGTTTTGAAATTGAAGATGTATCCACATTTAAACAGTTTTATGATGTTGTTCTGTAATTGTTGATGACGCAGTTTTTTCAGGTTCCAAAGAAAATAGTGGTTGTGAATCGAGTTGCAAAAGCAATTCACCCAGGAATGGGTTTGAAACAAATATCCAAGTCAGATGTTCAACCATCTGAGCGGCCTAAGAAAATGTCAATGGGAGGGATGCATTGGGGGCGTACAAACTACCACTTTGTAGCCTGTAACCATGTCTAATCAGAGACATATCCTTGTCGGCATTTTTGTCAATCAAGCAGCAAATAAAAAATGTATGCAGGATAGGGGTTGAACCCACTACCTGTCATTAATTCCAACCACATTGATTTATCGTCAATATTTTTTTGTTGATCGATTATTAATACACACTATCAAATGTTGATTCTTTTGACAGGAAAACAAGAACAAGGTTGACACAAGCTATCAAAAAAGTCTAGAATTTCAAAGGTAGCCCTAACAAGTCGGGTCCACCTAATTTGCATTTAAGGCCCTTAAAGTCCCCAAAATTGGTTTTAAGGCTCTAAACAGTGTTTTCACTGGACCTAATTTTTTTTATCAGGCTTCGAAACTTTGACAAATGCACCTTCTTCGTCATCTTCTAAATGAAGAAACATTATTTGGTACGCCTTTGTGTATTTCTGTCATTTGCCATGGAATATCAAGAGAAGGTGCCGAAAATAATTATTGTCTTTCTGATGACAAATAAATCGGGAGGATAAATAATTTTTACTCTTACTTTCTTCAAAAGTGAACAGAACAATACCATCTAATATGTTTGACCAACTTTTACATAGGAGAATGGGACCAAAGTTCAGTCCCCAAAACCGCATGAAACGAGGCCTGCATTCTGATATAACAGTCTGTCTAATATTTCTTAAGTATGTTTTGGGTCAACTTTATGGACATTTTTTTTTTTAATTTTTTTTTGTTTTTGTTTTTTGTGACAGCCATTATGACTTCTGTCTGATAAAAGTAAATAATTCATATCAGCATATATATTCATATCAGCGTAAAGAATTATGAAAAGCAAATTCGTTATGTGACGGCTTTTCAACCATTCAGCTTTAGACCAAAACTTAACATGGAATATAAAAGAAACCCTACTCATGGAATGGAAAGCTGCATTGTCTAGTTTTCCTTGTTTAATTTTGGCAGAAATTGAAATGTTAAAATATATTTTACATTTAATTTCAGCTCCTAGATGAAAAGAAACTACAAAAGACAGAAAACCTTTACCTGGATTTTGAATCTCCAGAATCGGCAAGCAATGTGTAAGTAGTAGCATTGTGTGTTCAGTATTATACTAATATCACATACCCTTTCAATTTAAAGCATTTTGATTGGTAGAGCGCTGGTCATGTTTGAGTCATTAAAAAGTGATATTGACTCGAGAATGTTGCATTCGAGCACCAAGAACATAAATACAGTCATGTTCTTTCTATGCATACTATTGCTACAATAACAAAGCGGCTGGTAAAAGAAATAAACATTCGATGTATCTAACAATGATTTGGTTACATTAAGGGAGACTATAACTTAGAAAAGGACAAAAGGTGTAACCTTGTCAGCAGTGAATGATTTTTGTGTTAATCTATTGAGGAGAAAAGACTGAGAAAATGAACACTGGCGAATTGGATCAACATATTGAAATGTATTATGTTTAAATGAGAAGCGTGGATGGCTTGTACATAAGTACTAATGACAGCACATAGCTATGAACTGCAGACAAATATCTGGGTAAAACCACTTGCTTACAGCATGACAACGTGAAGATCCACCCACATAGCAATAAACAATACTTTACTAGAGTAAATTTCTAACAACACATCTTTTTCACTATGTAAATGCAGTAGACCCTATTTGAGCAGTTTCAAATATGGAGGTAAAAATAACACATTTTCTATTCCAGTTGTAAAAATGCAAAGTGAAAAATTCCTTTACTCACCTTTTATTATCTTGTGGAGATTTTACTCAGTTTCTTAAAATTGCTTTCTGGAGCCCTGATTTTGGGAATATTACCTGACTCCAGAATAGTTATAAAACAATATTTATTTGTCAAGTGACTGAAGTAGTCTGTTATGTCATTTATATGCCCAGGGGTGAGAAGTACAACATACTTTTTGTGATTGGGAACAGGACCCTATATGGGCACACAAAAAGCCTGTCATAATTCCTGTTTTGGTTAAGGAATAAGAATGTTTCTAGTCTACAAAAAGAAATCTGTCTATTGCAGTGTTCGTCTTAAACACTTCAAGAAGTTTGAAGATACAACAGAAGCATTGGCAGGTAAGATGTGTTTTTTTTTTATATTTGCTTGATTTATATATATATATATTAAAAGATTTTCTCAGTAGAAGGAATCGTAATGATCTTTTCTTCTGTCTTTCTTTTTTTAGAAAATGCTTACATAGTATATTGTTTGATACTTTTCTAGCTGTCACTGCCACTGTGGAGGGTAAGATGAGTAAGGCACTGAAGTCTCTGATGAAGAAAGTGGTTGCCAAGGAAGCTCATGAAGAACTGGCTGTTGCTGATGCAAAACTGGGCAATGTTATAAAGGTGGGGGAGAGATACAACACCATACTCTATGATTAAACAAAATCAATTTTTTTGATGAAAAATTCTCTGAACAGAGCGCCTGCTTTTGCAGACTGCTTCTGTTTGAAATGAGAGTATGTGTGAAGTAATAGATGGTCACAGGTGAGATTTTTGTTCTAGTATTATTTGTCAAGAGACCATTCACAAGTAGCATTTTCTTTTAATTATGTGTAATTGCAATGCATATATAGCCATTTGTTTTTTTAATTGTGTATACTTCCTTATTGAGTATGTATGATTTGTTAATCAGTTTGTCAAAGAAATGCTATTTTTTTTACTGAAATGGAAAGATATAGTAGGTATATTCTCCTCTTATTTTTTATAATAAAAAAAAGTTTTGTAGGACAGATACGAGGTAAGTTGTTATACCTGCAGAATTTTAAGAAGTTGTAAGAAGCTTTCATTTTTTAGGGATATTCAGATAAATTCCATAAAAAGTGTTACAATTTTTGAAAAGCTTTTGTTTGAAGATTTTATTAGGGGGAAAAAAGAGATGTCATAAACTTGCATCCCATATCTAACAACTTAATTGAAATTGAAATTTAATCCAAAAATTTATTGAAAGTTAGTTAAAAATGTTTTGTCAGCAGTAGCATTTGTTTTTACTTATTAATATGCAAATGTTTCTATATTATTTGCAGGAAAAGTTCAACATCAGTTGTGTGGCCAACTCGGCCATCCAAGAGCTGATGCGTGGAATACGTACACAGATGGACAGCCTGATCTCACTGCCTGGCAAGGAAATGGCATCCATGGCTCTAGGTCTTGCCCACAGGTAAATAGATTTAGAAATTCAAGAAACAATCACACTCATAGGTAAATAGATCTAAAATACAAGATATACTTATACTGACAGGTTGAATAGATTTGAAAATACAAGAACGTTACACTCACTGGTAAAAATATTTGAAAATAGAAGATTCAGCCAAGCTCACAGAAAAAAAAATGAAAGTACTAGATACAGTCACACATGCCATGTAAATGGATTTCAAAATACAAGATAGTCACAGGTAGATTTAAAATACAAGATACAGTCACACTCACAGGAAAATGTATTTAAATATTCAAGATACAGTCACACTAACATGTAAATAGATTTCAAAATACAAGATACTCTTGCAAGTAAATAGATTTAAAATACAAGATACAATCATACCCACAGGTAAATAGCTTTTTAAATGGGAGATACACTCAAGACATGATTACTTGTCCAGGTCCTTATCTGTACATATCCCCGGTCAGAGAGCCTGAGACAATGTCAAATGCTGTACTGGCTGTTTTCCAACTGTCAAAAATAGTCAAAATATTTGTGTGTATTTACAGTTTGTCACGCTACAAGTTGAAGTTCAGTCCAGACAAAGTCGACACGATGATCGTGCAGGCAATATGTAAGTTATTATAATACTACATGGTACTTACTTCATATGTCCTTAAATGTTTAGATTAACAGAATCTATTGTGAGGTTTAAGCAATGTCCAAGTCTGACAGTTGTCCAAAAAATCTATTAAAAGTTTATCATCTTGCGTAAGAAAATACCTACTTGGAAAAGTAAGTACTAACTCTCATCTTGTTAAAGGAAGTACCAACTTGCATTACAATATTTGTGCTTATTAAGTATAGTTAGACAATCTAGTCACTCCAGTTACAAGAAGCCCCATGTTCGATTCGAGTCGCAATCAAATATAAGGGTAGTTCCACAACTGGTTGACCCGGTGTCAGGATAATGTGACTGGGTCTGGTATCATGCCAGGTGTTCACAGCATACTTTACATAGTAAAGGCAGCGCTACATCTGCTTCAAGTGGACACCATCTCCATATAACTGAAATACTTTTGGCTGGATGATAAACCCCATTAATAGGCAAATAATGAACAGGATTTTTCAACCAACATGAATTGTAAGAATATGACGCAAAACAAATTTATTATTAAAACATTTACTTGAAGGAGAGAGGCTATTGACCTAAATATACATATATCTTACTTTGTGTGACCTACATTTTCAGCCTTATTAGATGACCTAGATAAAGAGCTGAACAATTATGTGATGAGAGCAAGAGAATGGTATGGATGGCATTTCCCTGAGCTCGGCAAAATTGTGCAAGATAACCTTGCATTTGCCAAGGTTGTCAAGTTAATGGGTAAGTCTAGACTTGTTCATGTATTCTGTTGTTTGTTTTACCATTGGCTGTCTTATTTGAAAATGCTTTTGTTTCTGAGGACTTTTTGCATGTTTAAGCTCATTAAAATATATAATAAGACTATTAGTTTGGCTTTAAATTTCAGTTCCCGTTTCTGAGAAGAAATCAAATATATCACAAAATCAACCAAACCTTATATTGTGGAGGCACATTAGAATCATACCCTCCCTTCATCTATCCAAACGCTATTCAAGGAAATGTAACACTGCCTTTCACAACTTGTACTTGTGGCCAAGTGATAAGAGTTGATCAGTCCCTCCCAGCTGACCATTGGTTCTGTGGTGCTACTTAGACATTTGACATTATTCCTCCACTGAAAGGTAAATAGCGACAATAGGAGCATAGCTGTTTCAATGAAATACGCTGTATATTTTAAATTATATCTTAATTATAAAACTTTGATTTCAGGATTTCGAACAGATGCTCATTCAACAGATTTCTCCGACATCCTGCCGGAAGAAATAGAACAAGAAGTTAAGGATGCTGCAGAAATCTCCATGGGAACGGAAATCTCTGATGAGGATATCTTGAATGTTCGCTATCTGTGTGATCAGGTTAGTCATTGTGCTGAGTCTTTAGAAAACATAGTTCTAGATGGCCTTGAAAATAATTGGCCAAAATATTTTGGTCAATCATTAATTGTCTCATCAAAATTGTTGTTCACTATACATATTTATTATGTAATTACTTAGGCATATGAAACACGTACAACTAAATGTAATACCTTAAATCATAATATATGTAGTCCCAAGACGTTCATACCTTTGGCATGCTATTAAGTATTGATTGTATGTTTTGACAAATGTTTAGAATTTCTATTGCACTTCAATAACCATTGGCACAACAAGAATAAAGGAATCCTAATAATACTTACTGGCAATGGGTGACATGTTTCAATGGATGCTTATTGCACAATCGGACAGTAATCGGTCATTTTGGCAGTGTTGATATTTTTATTTATTGTACTAATGTGATGTTTGATCAATTATATAAACAAAAACTTTTAAAAAAATTAGTGCATGACATGTATACTTTGATATTTTATGACATTTACACCTGAACACTGTTGCTGGTATAACACTGGCGTCTTGTGCTTAGGAACAGTTGGTGACTACAGGGTAAATGGAAACACCATGTAAAAGTTTAATTTTTCACGAATGTTACCAAGATGTGTCATGTTGCTTTGGATGTTGAAAAGTAATCTTCCTTTCTTTGCTCTGTGTGACTTATAGACCTAGTTGAGAACATTTATGTAGACAGCTGAACTGTAATTCTAATCCAACGTTTTTCAGGCGTCTTCCTCCACTGATAATCATTTTTATGACCATAATTGTGTTTGTCAATGTTTTAAACAAACAAGCCCCTCGTAACCCCTTTATAGGTCTGCTATAATATAATTTTGGCCTGTAAAAACAAAATAAATCAGAGCACTTTATTTTAAATTTCTTCTCACTATCCAGTTTATCATAGAAAAATTTCTTTGTTCCAGGTAATAGATATCACTGACTACCGTGCACAGCTATTTGACTATATAAAAAACCGCATGGTTGCAATAGCCCCAAACCTGACTGTCCTGGTTGGTGAGTTGGTTGGTGCACGGTTGATAGCGCATGCTGGATCATTGATGAATTTGGCGAAACATCCTGCAAGTACCGTTCAGATTCTCGGAGCAGAAAAAGCTCTCTTCCGAGCCTTAAAGACAAAACATGACACTCCAAAATATGGTCTGATCTATCATGCCTCTCTTGTGGGTCAGGCGAGCGTCAAGATAAAAGGAAAGGTAAGGGAACAATTTGTTTTTCTGTTTTCTCTGGTATGTTTGAAGGTTGTTTTTGATTTTTTTAGGTCATGCATAGAAAAACAGTGTTTCAATAGTTAGGATGACTTTCAAAGTGTTCACGGCATGCTATACACAGTGAAGGCAGCACTATCTGCTTCAAGTGGACACCGTCTCCAGATAACTGAAATACTGTTGGTGGGACGATAAACCCAATAAATAAATAAATAGATATTCATAAAGAAATAAAATACGAAAAGAACAGAATATGACAGCCAAGTCTTTTTGATTAATTTTCTTTGTACATTTTTTTGTGAATTATGCTGCATGCATTGGGCCCATCTTTGGATATTTTTAAGTACCGTTTTCATTTTTTTAAGCACAATTGACACAATAAAACATCTTTTGCAGATATCTTAACCATTCTTAAGGGTGGTATCCGACAGTTTGCCTGTGTCAAATACATATAACAATATCGAAATAATATATAATTAATAATATAAACTGTATTGTTAGACAGAACTAATTGTGAAAACAAAATTACTCTGAATGTTTATTCGATCCAAGTTTATAAAAAATCTCTATAGTGGTCTCGGCTGAAAATAGATATCGATGTCGGAGCGGATTACCAAGATGATTCTATAACATGATCTCAAAAGTCAGTTGTCACATGGTTTTCTAAGTTTAAAAAAAGCTATCTCTTTAACGCAGCTTGGATATGAAATACCTTTTTGCAATGACGTGGTGATTTATGCTTGACTGTTCACCCAGACCCAGGACATCAATGAACAGCAATTTGCTGGAACTTTTCAAGTAACAATGACCTATTTGGTTATTTTGGTTGAGAAAGAAATTTTGGTCCAGACTGTCTGATACCACCTTTAACAAGTTACTTTAAAGTTGTGACCATTCTACTGTATACAATTGAGCTACCTTCATCAAATGATGAATAAAAATTCCCCTACATTGAATTCTAGGTTCTGAATTAGAACATATTGCAGATTGAAATCTCTGGTGAAAATTATGTTAAAATAGGTGTCTTTATTATTAAAATACTTTTATAACTTTTGTTGAAGTATAGTTTATAATGTAGTATCCATATCCCGTCACATTATAGTTCACTTTGTATGCAAAGCCAAAGGACTTAAGTGTTGTTATGCAGTAAAACTGAGAAATAGAAAGAAGCCTTTAAAGGTGTCTTTACAGTGTAACAAATCCATTGAACTGTTATATATGCTCTTTTTTAGATGTCTCGAATGTTGGCGGCAAAGGCATCTCTAGCTATCCGTGTGGATGCTCTTGGAGAAGATACAAATGCTGATATGGGTATCGAACATCGTGCAAAACTGGAGAGAAGAGTTCGGGAATTGGAGGAAGGAAAGGTATGAATTTGATTTTCTCTTTGCCCATTTATTCAGGAAAAAACAAAAACAAATTGTGAATGTGTTAAAGTTTTATGATTATAGATAATAAATATTACTGATTTAATAACATTTTCTCTACTTTTCTTTTTTTTTTCAAAGGCCAGAAGAATAAGTGGACCAGGAAAGGCTACCCCAAAATGGGAGAAATATGAAAATAAGAGGTAAGTCATGGTCAATTTTCTGGGCTGTGATAATGGTTTTGGGTACAATCTAAACATATTTAAGGCGCTTCTTTGCCAAGCACTAAGTCACTGACTTGTAACTCCTCAGCCTCTCGCTGTATGGATTTCAGTCCCATCTTGGCGAACACTTAACAGGGTGATGTCATTTAGCCAGTGGTTCCTTCTGGACATTGGGCTAGGATTTTCTTTGATCAAATACAGCTGAATGCAAAAATGATTTTGTGATTTATTGGGGAAAAAAACAACCTATTGCTTAGTTAGATGACCTGGGTAAAAGTAACCAAATTGTATGCCAACAAGTCATTATTTATTTAATAAAAAATAATTTTAAGGTATTTTAAGACTTTTGACTTTTGTCATAAAAAAAAGATGGGGGAAAAAACAATTAGGGAATTAATTCTATCATTCAAACATTAATTTATAATCACTATGATGTTATGTTTATTAAGACTATTAAGAATTGGTAGTAGTGGCTTCCCTCCTGACGATCGGCGCTAAGGGGACAGTATTACGCTTGACTCGTTGGTGTCAGTATAATGAACTGGCTGGGTTAAGTCCCTGGGCACCTCATAAGTGCCCTGTGCTAAAATGATAGCAATGCCGCTGCATAGTTTCGTAGATCTGTAAATATAATCTTTTATTTGAAAGAATTGTATTTCTATTCAAGTATCTTTTCCTTCTTGCAGTCAAGTACGAACCTATAATGATGGAATAGACTCTACAATTCCTACCTCTGGCAAGAAGAGAAAGTTTGGTGGTGGTGATGAAGAGAAACCAGAAGTTCAAGCTAAAATAGTTAAGGTGGAAGAGCCTGAACAACCAACAGGTATGTATGTTTTTTTTATGATGTCAAATTTTTTTTTAAATATATTTTTATAGGACATTTTATGATTATAATGGGACAATATTAAGAGAAATGTTGACAGTGCCTGGTAAATAGGCAAAGATACAACAATACTAAAAGAATGGGGAACATTTTCTTACTCCTTTTGAAAACAATCTTTGGTAAAAAAAAAACAATATTTGTGAAGAGAGAAAAAAAGTTATATGTTAACAGCATTTGGTTTGCTTAAATAAATAGATCTCAACAGACCCAGGTTTCTTACAGTGTAAACAACACTTCTTCATGTATTCCTAATCCTGGTACAGCAAGAGCTATTGAAGCAGTTAAAGTTCACCTTTAATCACTACATAGTGACAACTTTTGATTCTCCTTCTTACATGTATCGTTTACTGGAAGTATTTATTTTCAATATATTTAAAAAAATCCAACTTAAAAGCAGGCAAAACAGTTTTAAAATGCCAAGCGTTGCTGTATTAGTTTATAGGCAAGTTATTGGATAATATCCTTTGGTACCTTTTAGAAAATGGAGACAGTGCTGAGGGAGAGATAAAGAAAAAGAAGAAGAAAAAGAAGAATAAGAGAGAAAGTATGGATACCACACAAGAAGCAGAAGGTAAATTTTTGCAATGTTTTTTATCCATCCCCAAACAAGATCTATTTTAAGCTCACCTGAGATTATGTTTTGGAGGCCTTATAGAAAGATTGTTATAAAAAAAATACTGATCGTCAAAGTGCCTTGCCACTAGGGCTAAATGTCTATGGCACTTAGGGGAGGATATAGGGCCATCATGATCCTCTTGTTTGTTTAAAAATATCCATTAATGCGGAACCTGTTTGACAGTATATTCACTACTTTAAAGTTATTATTGAATCTAAGTGATGTTTTTGTCTCTTGTTTTGAATGGTTTTGTTTTTCAGTTTTATTAAAAATCTCTTTTCTTTCTCTTGACAGTATCAGTTTCAGAGACACCTATAAAGAAGAAGAAAAAGAAGGAAAAAGTCAAAGTGGAAGAGTCAGATTGATAAAGAAGTCATCCATCTTATTGTTCATTTTTTCATTTCTTGTAAATATTCCCGCATTGTGTTCATCTATAAACTGGGCCACAATGTAAATAAATACCTGGACAGATATTACTTCTTTTAAACTATAGCTCATTCAGTTGAGGTTTATAAAATTTATTGCTAGGCAGCCCTGGTCAGAAACTGTTGTCAAGTACCTCACTGGTCAGATTATATCTCTTGTTTGACTCAACAGTTGTTGAAGGCTGAGATTTTGAGCTAGAAAAAGTCCGAGATCATTTTCCACAAATCTTATTGGTCAGATTTTAATAACAACAAAAAAATGTCCCAGCCAAATAAAACTTATTATATTTTATGGTGCTCATAAGTTATATTGAGCAGTTTTTCAGCAATTATTTCTAATGTGCTATTATACATAATAGTCTAAACATAAATACACAGCAAACTGTGAACTAAAATAGAAATAAAACAATTCGTCTGGGTTTTCATGAATAATGTATGTAGAATGTATTTTAGTTTATTGTCAAGGGAATTATTCGTGTAACAATAATATTTTTGTGCTTTTTGTTTGTATGAATTTTATTTTGTTACCGGCTGTACAGACTAAAAGTAAGACTGTACAGGTAATGAGAAGTTTTAATGTTTTTAAGCATTTGTATGGTTGAAATGACATTGCCTAATGACAGTACAAGACACAATAACTTATGCAGGCTTACTTATACAGTGTACTTGTATCTATAATGGTCAATAATTTGACTTGCTCTGCAGTAGGAAAAGGACTGTCTTGGTCCTAAGGGAAAAAAAATTGTATGTTCATGGTAACTCTAATGAAATCTTACCACCGAGTTACTATTCAAGAACATGACAGTTTTGTGTAATGACATTTGTCTATGTGATATTGTTGGTCAATGGTTGACCTTGCTGAGTAAGATCTTTTTAAAGTAATACTTGAAGCTGTTTTCATTTTATTGTACATTGTCATAGAACTATCACTTGTTATGAATTACTTTAATGTGTACGAAATATACATGAAAAGGGGATATAAATGTTCTATTCAAAAAGTATGAACTAATTTGTAATGCCCTTTGTGTGATTTTTTTTTAAAGTTACAAGAAACAAAGGTTTATGCAGAGGAGGTAATGTACATTTTTTTAAAGAATAAAATCATGAAAAACATTTTGAGTTGTGCTATTTATTTTCTACCAATCTTTACCTGTGGTATTGCCAGTAAACCATTACATCATTATAGAAATATTACTTAAGTTTTAAACTTAGATTCATTAACGCAATCGTTAAAGAATGGGGAGTGCTTGTCAGGAGTAGCGTGAAAACATCCGGCTACCAATGGGTATGTACGCAAGTAACAATTCTTACGTTTCAGAGGACAGTTATTAAATACAGCTGCATGGCAATCGGACAAAGTTTAAAATAAAATTGACTAAAAAGATAGTACAAGTAATGTTTCATTTCTTTATGGTGTAATGGCTGTCCATAGTTTGTTATTCAAACTCTTTTCAACAATGTGATGCCATAAAGGATTTTCATTCAATTTGGCCAAATAAGTTAGAAAAGCATTTATATTATCCCATGCCTTGAATTAACGTATTGTACGTCAACATTTATGACTTACAAATTACTACCAAATGACACACTGTACATTTCACTGCCAATTATGAGATGAGGGGAAAAGTCGCGACCAGTAAACATACATCAGCAGCTATGTTTATTCATCAGCAGCCAAACGTTCAAATCCTGTTATTTAACTGCCCAAAAAAGATAGAAGAGTGCAATTGACCTTGAAAGTAAGGTGTGTTTTTTTTTTCACAAGGTGGCGAATGAAGGTACCCTGAGGTCTGTAATGTGTATTTAAACATTGGCACTATATGGTATGATAATGCAATAAATGTATTTCGAAATATTTTAAAATGTTCATATTTTTATTTCAACAAATTCAATGAAATTGTTAAAATGTTTTAAAACTGATTTTATTGCATTGAAAATATTTGAACATGCTTACATTAAACGGATCCTTGTTGGCGACTACGCAATCATGAAATTCTCAATGGACACATTCTATTTTAAATGTTAATAGTAACTGTAGGTTAAGCTGCCAAACTGGACTTGTGTGTAGAATGGTGTCTCGTTTGCATATACCAAAAATCGCATTTAGCTGTTCACTTTTGCCAAATACTGACTGATGAGAAAATACAAAGGGCTCATGCTCAGATAAATGCCAAGGCAGTAAATCTAGGCAATAAATGAGTAAACACAAACATGTCTAAACATCATACTTTTTAAAACAGCAAATAAAATATAGTTGTTCATAGTATTTGTTACATACATGAGCAATAAAATTATGTTAATCCCATAAGAGTTTCTTGTAGGCCAAGGACTGTGGTAAATCTTGCCTTGATGGCGATTTGAAATGTTTGCCTTGGAATGCAATTACTATTTATATAAGTGGTTTAAACAGCTATTGCCGGTGTACAAAAGAAAACAATCCAATCTTCTGGTATTTGTTTATATCAAATACTACATATAATTTAACATCGTTACAAATGAACAAATCGTTCATACACTTGCAAGGTATATCAAGTCAGATTTGTTAGATTTTCAATAGCAATAGAAACTTCAAACATTTTTATTTATAGTACAAAAGATAGGCAGAGGCAGTCTGCCCCAAAACAATCAATATCAACTATCATTTCTTACTAGTGTACTTTTAATATTAATATTTATTACAATTACTCGAGGTATATACTTCAAAGGAAAAAGCATTTGTGATTAGCTCAACCCCTTTTACGATATATTTAGATTTTAAAAGATTAACAATTTAGTAGCAGCACATCTTAGTAAGGCACATCTACATCTGTAAGATTGAAAGATAACTAGTTATAATTATGTTTTATTTATTATGACAAATAAAAGAGCGTATCACTTAAGTTACTTTCAAACAACATTTAAAAAAAACATCTTGTTCATTTGACTGACTGTACAATGATCTGCACATAATTGGTGAAAGCAAAAACAAGTGTTCAAGACTTGAACTAAATATACATGAAATCAACATTGTGATATTGGACGGATTACACTAATAAATAAGCAGAAATGTAGCTGTATAAAAACATGTTGGAAAAGTTCAACAATAATTCTTAATAATCTTGTTTGCTGTAATTGGGTAGAATGTGTTAATTAAGGCAATATTTTAAGGTTTAACAATCTAATAATGAAAAACACCATTTATTCTGTTTGATATCATCTCTCGAAACCATATTCTCATATCTAAAACAATGTAGCATTATCCTAATAAAAATTGTCACAAGATCAATTACAGAGCATCAGATATAGTATAATTGTCCTTACAATTCAATGCAGATATTTTTTATGCAAGTTAATTGAATTCAATTTAAAACCTTGGTAAAGTGAAACTAATACAAACAAATACAATGTGCAAAACATTGTAATTTATACACAGTGTAAATACAGTTAGATGTATATCACAGATTTTTAATACACAGTGTAAATACATTTAGATGATGTATATCACAGATTTTTGATACAATAATAAAAGTGAGTTATCGCTAATTTTTTTAAAGGTGCCAACAATAAATCCATCCTAGTAGTAATGTAAAATTCTTAACTTTTCTTTTTATGAACAAAATATGTCAACAGTAAAAAAATAAAAAAATCATTGGCTTAGGCCTTGTCAATTCATACATAGCAGGTAACATATAAATTTACTGAGTATCCACAAAATACTGCTTGGGTTAGAACAGATAGTATATTACCACACCAAACCAAAATATATGCCAGGTTCATAGCAATATCCACTTTAGAAGTCATGTGCTTTTCAGATCACAGTAACATCTGCCACCATGAAAATAAACAGGTGATGGGAAAAAGGGTTTGACAAATAAGATTTTAACATTATAATATTTTAATCCCACTATTATAGTTCATTCTAATGATAAGGTCTAAGTGATGTTTACATTTTCAAAATAAAAATGTTTTGATATTTTTACATTTAAATCATATGGAACATTTGTACATTGACACTGTTTTTCATGTACACATACATGGTCACCACTATAGTCGCATACTTTTTGAGACAGCAAGTTGTTACTGCAGCACAGCTAAACCTCCCCGATGTGAGGACTGTGGGTATCTCACTGAACTTGATTACGGCTCACTGCCATCCTCTCATCAGCTGCTTTCAATATATCCAACAGCACAAGAATAGTGGAAATCGTAGTTTCAACAATTTTTATATCCATGAAATACTGTTCAATATTCAATTTTAACCAATAAAATAATCACATGCAATAAAACATTTTTTCAATTTTAAGACACTTATTTTTGCACATCAAGTTGAATGCAACCAACTTTGAATGCTTTCATTAATGTCAGGAACAATCACATAATCCTGGTCATAGTATAAGAATGCATTATTCAACAAAAAATATCACACACACAAAATCACATTTTTTGGAACAAGGAATTGTAAAATAAAGCCAAATAAATGTTTCATTTTGACACAGTTGTCATTTACAATATATTTGCAGAAACTATAATAAATAACAATGAAAAAAAAAATAGATTATGAAACAGTTTAAACCTGCCATAACTATCTGTATTGGGTTTTTTTTTACACAAATGTATGAAACATCAAAATTCAACAAAGAAACAATACCTTTAACAATGTGCTTTAAAGGTAATGTATTAAGCATTACTTTAAAGGCAGCTCGTTTTTATATGGTATTACATAAAAAATTGTCATCTTAACATGCAAAAAAAAAGTAGAATAAATTCACACACAAAATAGACAATAAGTACAAGTAATTTATCATCCAATGTTAATTTAATTTATACCAGAAAAAGTTGTATTTTAAGACAAATTAATAAAAACTGTTTCATTTATTTCCATAATTTACAAATTTTTTATCCGCAATGTCAACCATAATAAACTCAAACAATATAATCTTACATATAAAAGCAATAAACCAATTGTTTTAATTTCAAAGAACAAGTCCATGACAATATCGCAGTGAAAAGCATTTGACATTTTATTTGGGTTGTTTTTAAAATAACTGAACCAGTTATAATGTCCCATACAAAGTCAATCAATAACTCTTTGTTTTTAGATAAATTTTAATGCTTGGAGGCATGGCTCAGTGAAGACCCGCCCCTTTTGGGCAGGGCTATGAATCTGGGACGAGCAGTTATGTTGAACTCCCCTTCGAGGGCCTCTGTGAGGATGTTCAATACAGCATTCTCGAGGACTCCTTCAACAACAGTGCCAAACTCTGGTAGTCTGAAAAATATCATTAATATAAAAAATAAGCTAATTGTGAAATTTGAAATAATAGAGCGAAAAACTGCACTTTGAATCCATAATAAAAAATGAGTTGAAATAGTTATCATAGTAAACATTGAAAGTTATCTTACAGATATTTCTTTATTCAGAAGGACTTCTGAAAATGAATGCTGTGACTGAATATTCTGTGAATGTATACAATCTGAAGAACAATAAAATATTACACTTCTGGTAGTCTGATTTGTTTTTTAGAAATATAGAACCATCTGAATTCCACAAACTTCTGAACAAGTCATACAGAAGTAAGCTTAAAGTGTATTTTATTTTTAAAGACCTGTGCAGTACCACAATTATAGTTATATATTATGATAATGTCTCGCTATTATTGCTGAAGTATGTAGAACCACATTGGTGAAAGACTAGACAACTGGAAGATCTCCCCATAAGAAATGTTTCAGCCCAGCCAGGAATGGAACCCACACAGTGAGGATTCAGAGGACAAGTTTGTGACTTGACACTAGTCCTACATGATAATGTTTTTTACAAGATGTATACCATGGCATGTTATTATAATTAAGAAAGTAAACTCCACTAATAGGTTTTTTCTGCAACACTCAAGAAGATTAAATCATGTGCTGATATATGGCATACTAAACATGTATGGCTTATAAACAGAATTGATACAAAAGAATCATATGTTTTTTAACAAAATTTTTACTTCTGTTATGAATGCAAAATAAATATAAAAAAGATCTATTCAGAAAGGTTATCAAATACCAATTATGGACTCATATATTATATACAATTCAATCAAAAGACAAACATGCAATGAATAATAGCAAAATATTCAGGAACTTGGTATCCAGCTGAATTTCTGAGGCTTCATTCTTGATCAAGTGAGCAAAGAAGCAAAACTTGCAATTAACAGAACAAAGCCAAACATATATTCAATCTTTAAATTAAACACCCAGTTTCTGTGCAACAGCAAAAAAGTGTTTTTTCAACATTTTCACAAAATATAACAATAAAATAATAACTTCAACATATCTTACTTGTTTTTCATCCATCTGCATCAGATATTCACAAAATGGTTGGGTTGTTTTAAGAATTTATATTAACTTAGTAGTAAATGACAACTTATTTTTAATTCCAGACTGCTGCCCATCTGTTATGATTCAACAACGCTTTAAGAGCCTTTAAGTTGTTCCCTCGCCAAAATTTTAATTTCATAATCATTAAACAAAACTAACAGGCTTAACTCTGTTGAACATTGAAAGGTCTCCCTCTGCAACTTGAAGCATGAAATGTTGATCACCTGGGGTTACCTGCCCTACTAAAATGGGTTTAGGTTTTGATATTTCAAGTGAACATCTTGGACAGTTTTCAAGAAAGGGACCCTGACAAAAAGGTTAACCAATGACAACAAGAGAACCATGGCAATAAAAAAAAAGTGGATCTAAAAAAATGATCTTATATACACTTATATAACAACATCAATGCTGTTGGACTTTTGGGATTGATCATCTCATACATGTACAGATACTTACTTCTTCATCTCTTGTTTCTTCTTCAGATTTTCTTCTTCCTCCTTCACTCTCTGTAGCTCTCTGTTTCTGTTGTTGGGAGTGCTAGTCTTTGAGAGTTCCTGGGAACCTCGCTGTAGATTGAAAGAGAAAGAAAGTAGAATATACAGAAATCAATTTTCCAATTGTAACCTTTCACTTAATTTATTTTTCTGTAATAAATATAAGTTCTCTACACACCTAGAAAGGATATGTTTACATTTTTAACTGCTAAACATATGTGACTAGCATAATGACATTTTGGTTTATACATCTGCACAAAGAAAAACATCATAAGGCAATCTTATATATTTTATTAATAAAATATCATAATCAAATAACTCCATGTTATTCATAAACATTTCCACCAACCTTGCTCTTCTGAGACCCAGCAGACGAAACTTTACTCTTGGATTTCCTTTTGCTAGTTGATGAAGCTGCAGATTGGGGCGGGGTTGGTCGCATGACACGAGGCGGTTGCGACTCCATTGTTGGAGATGATGACACCTCTTGTGTAGACTCAGAAGGCATCGACATGGTAATTATGGTGGTGGGGCCCTCAACCGGAGAACTAGGGGGAGTGCGGGTGGTTTCCTCTGGTTCCTTCCGCTCACCCAGCTGAGCGAAGTAAGGGATTGGATCCTTGATGACCTTAGACACGGAGTCATGGAAGGCGGTGTCATCTAGCAAGCCTCTGTCAGAGTGGTTAGAGAAAATGTCTTTAAGACTTCCAATGTAGAGCAATTTCTGATTTTTAATTTAAACAAATTTCATTTCGAATATTGTACAATGCATACCATAAACTTTATAAAACAATGAAACAGGAATTGAAACAGAAGCAATAATTTAACATGTTTCTCTCCCCAAACCTTCTGGATTGTGTTATGGTAAACCCTAAACCTAAAGGTTAGAGGCATAGACTCAAAATTTCTCAGCCCTTTCACTGCATGGGTTCAAGTCCCTGAACTGTCAAGTAGGGAGGTCTCAGCTGACCTGTGATGCACTGGTTTTACCCAAACGTGTTTGGGGGTCTTCCTCCACCAAGTAAGGAGGTCTCAGCTGACCTGTGATGCACTCGTTACCCAAACGTGTTTGGGGGTCTTCCTCCACCAAGTAGGGAGGTCTCAGCTGACCTGTGATGCACTCGTTACCCAAACGTGTTTGGGGGTCTTCCTTCACCAAGTAGGGAGGTCTCAGCTGACCTGTGATGCACTCGTTACCCAAACGTGTTTGGGGGTCTTCCTCCACCAAGTAAGGAGGTCTCAGCTGACCTGTGATGCACTCGTTACCCAAACGTGTTTGGGGGTCTTCCTCCACCAAGTAAGGAGGTCTCAGCTGACCTGTGATGCACTCGTTACCCAAACGTGTTTGGGGGTCTTCCTCCACCAAGTAGGGAGGTCTCAGCTGACCTGTGATGCACTCGTTACCCAAACGTGTTTGGGGGTCTTCCTCCACCAAGTAGGGAGGTCTCAGCTGACCTGTGATGCACTGGTTTTACCCAGGGGTCTTCCTTCACCAATAATTAGATGGACATCGCCAATATGACCATTATTTTGTTGGTGTGATGTAACAAAAACGAAATAAAGAAATTAAACTGTATACCTGCTACATTTGTTGATAACCCATACCCAATTCTAAGATGCAGGCTTACAGCATCAAACAGAGTAGATTCTGATCAGGATACCTACTACAAGCCATAGTCTGGCCAACTTTTCACATAGGTTAGAGTTGACCATGACTTAAGACTCAGCCATGTTTCCATCATAGCCCAATCAAGCAAACGATCAATTATGTTTTACTTACCTCAGCACATTTGACATGACACCTGCGATGACGTCAGCCTCAGACTGACGACATGACAATACTTCCTGCGTCTGCTTGGGCTTCTCAGCTTTCTTTCTCTCTGTTGCAGACTCACTTAGGCACCTAGAAATACATCATTTAATGATGATTTTTATTAAATTAAATACATATTTAAGTATTAGGCTACAGAATTAAAACATTTTTAAAAGATTATGCAGAAATATTATGCAAACTTACAAGCAGAGTGTACAAATTTTAACTGCTTTACTGGTATCTTGCTTGTAAATTGTGTTCTTTAATTAGTAATTTTTACTTCTAATGCAGGTGATAACTTTTTGTTGTCTCAGCTTGATGGGATTTCTTTTTATTTATGCCATTTGTCTCTGAGACCAATCTTCAGCAAATGCAAGGTTGCAGCACTTTGTAAACCAGTTTAAGCACCCCAGTCAGTCTAAGTGTTTTTGTCAATTTTACATGAACCTGTGTGTGTCTTTGTCTAGTGGTAGTTCAAATTAAAATATATGGTTATTATCAAAGGATGTTTTCATGTTTTCCTATTATAGTTTAATAAATAAAATCTTTTTTTTTTTTTATTTATTCAGGCAATATTAAGGTACAAAGCTTATCCACTAAAGAACCAAAGTCTGATTAAAAGTTAAACCTAACCTATGGGTATTTCACCTATCCACCTAAAAACAATTAGAAAACACAAGGTCATAAATCTATAGAAAAGTAACTTAAATTTGATTACAATTGAACAATGTTTATGTTAACTATGTGCTTGTTTTGGTTTTAAAATTACAGACACTTGGATTGCAAATGACTTAGGATTGATGGATGGATTTGCCAGCACTTTTGTCTATACTGTGCAGCTACATTTCTATCATTATAGCATAGGGGCACTTATGAGGTGCCCAGGGACTGAACCCGGCCATCCATTATACTGACACCGACGAGTCGGGCGTAATTCTGTCCCCTTAGCCCCGAGCGTTAGGAGGGAAGCCACTACTACCAGCTTTAAAGTATTTGGTTTGACCCGGCCGAGGTTTGAACCCACGATCTCCCGTTCCGCAAGCCGATGCTCAACCACCTAAGCTATTGTGGCCAGTACAAATGACTTAAAAAGCTTGATGGAATACTTAAAAGATAATACTATCTTTATAAAAAAACAAACAAATACCTGTCAATGTAGAATTTGTTATAATCTTCAGGGAAGTTGGCCTGGTATTCACGAATGTCGTGCGTGCGTGCCGTGAGACCCAGGTGGAGAAGGAAGGGAGTGGGAGGTTCAGGTTTCTCCCAAAGAAGTTGCTCCTTGTGTCGACGATGCTCCTGTAACTCCTTCTCTTCATCAGGGGAGAGTTTGCTGATGGGCGGCAGGGTCTGAAAGTATGGAAAATGATAAGCTTTTTATTGTATTTTTGTGTTTTTGCGCATTACTAGCTGGAAAACGTCTTTAGGGTGGGGTATGTCTTATGTTAATGGGATAAACTGTTTTTCCATCAAGAAGATGACAAATATTTTTTCCGATATTTAAATTATTTACCAAGATTTTGCATTACCAAGATTTTGTTGACTAAGATTACACCTTTTTTTTTCAAGGATTTATTTCACATATTTTTATTTTGAAAAGGTCTAGAGTAAGGACTGCTAAAGTGTTTCAGTTGCCATAGCTCCATAGGCCACAAGCCATTGATTGGTTAATGACAGCCAATGAACTAGCATAGAGTTCACCACAGGACTTTTCTATTTCTGTTAGTTTCATGGTAAAACTCACCCTGTATTTAACCAAGTCTGCACTCTCAGATACACGAATATTCTCATCCACAGACCTGAGTTTCGAGCCTGGACGTGTATCCTGAATTTATACAAATAAAATTAAGAACTTATAAGAAGGTTGTTTCATAAGAACAGAATACTTTGAAAATAAAAACAAATAAGACCCATAATAATGAAACAATATGACACTTTACACAAAAGTAACTTACATGAGAATGCGTCACAAACTACAAAGAAAGCAACAAAGATATAAGGCTTAGACAAACAGAATACATCCATTCTAGCCAGCTCCTGCTGGCAGCTGTCAGATCATGATCTACCCTATTTGCTGCTTAGTTTCAAACAAGATATTCAATTACTTTGGCAAGCAGTTGTAAGAAAAAACTGTTAAAACTTATTTAATACCTGTTAAAAACAAAACATGCACTTCAAGATTTCGTTACATAACAGCAGCCTCATAGTCTTACAAAAAGGATAATTGAATAAGATGAATACCCACTGGAAATGTATTTAATAACTGGGAGTATAACACTATTGAATTGAGATTATCTGCAAGTTTATTGATTTTTTTAAGGCACTGGCTCCAAAACTGGCTTCTCTCTATCTTTGGCTTCTTTAATAGAAACCGCTTAAGAAATCATGCAGAAGTATCACTCATTAAGTAATTGTATGACCCTAAGAGTCTGCTGAGGTTACTCTACCATCAATCATTCAATCATTCTAGAGACTGCCCTCACTTGAGGCAGATATAATGCAATACCTACATTGCGAAAGTAAACATGTTCTTCACCCTGGAACAATATCCTGACTACTACGTGACAGTCAAGAACTTCCTGTATAATCAAAACTCATGAAAAGAAAACTATACCTCTACAATTGCTTACAACTTTGGTATTTTGTGACCTGGGATTGAACTAGTGGCTTTCCATATATGCCTTCATAAACTTTTAAATTAAAAAAAACAAACAAAAAACATACAGTGACTTCAGGGCTGCCAACTCGTTTGTCAGCATCCAGATCATGTTCTGTGATAGTAAACTCGTACTTCTGTCTGTCTCTCTCCTTCTCCCAGTCTGCCAGACGCTCACGATACTTTGTGAACTCAACCAGATCTGTCACCTTAACAAAAACAAATAAAAATTGTATTTGCTTAGTTTTATATAGTTTTAATGTAAATTTCACCAACCCAATCAAGGTTATTATGGTAACGTCAAGATATTATTGATGGAGGAAGATTACTGGATACATTTTAGGGTTGGCCTGCATGGCAACAAAGTTCTGCTGACACCACTTAACATTATACAGACTAAACCCAGTATGCAACCCCATAAAACAACTTGATAACCCATTCACCTGTGACAATTTTAAGTAGAGAATTTTTTATGCTTACTACTTTTTGCATTTATTTTTTTATATTTAGGATAATGAAAGTAAAGATTAACACTACATAAGCAGTATAATTAATGTTTATGATGTAATTTAAGAAGAAAAAAAAAATCTTAAAGGCAATAACTTTCAAATTATAAGTAGGGAACCAGCTTACCTCACAAACTAGATCAAGGTCATAGAAGGACGGCTGACCACAAGCGATGAAGTTAACTCGGCACATCCTGCTCTCTCCAGGCTGTAATTGGCCTCGGATTGGGAAGATGGACATATACTGAGAATACAACAATAAGAAGAACACAATTACAATTTACCTATCAAATCATTTATAAAATATGGTACAAAACTACATATGTGATATTAAAACCCGAAATTAGAATTCAGCAATGATTTTGACATTTGATCTTAGAGTACCAAATGACCTAGTGAATTGGCAATTTAATTTTGAGTATGACAGAAAAAAGTGACTCTTGTGAAGTTTTTTCTTGACCCTGGTATAATTAGGAGACTTCTGTTACCTGACTATCTGAAGGACAAGTGACATGCCACTCAAATGAGACCGGTCTATTTTTAGACTTGTTGGAGACGAACACCATCCGACGACCTCTAGAGAACAGTGGGAGGTTTCCAAACGAGATCCTTTCTTGGGAGAGGAAAGCCAACTAAAACAAAAGATATAAAGATACAAACAAATTGCAGCATTAAAGTTCTGATTTTGTTCATGATATACATTTAATTACAATTTTTTTCATAGAACCTACAATAGTATTATTTGTGTGAAAAAAGACTTAAAACAGAGTCATACACGTTACCTCAAAAGTTGGACTAACTTACACTGCTTCAATGAAAAGCAAACCTGTTTCAATGAATCTTCATTGTAAACTTCTCTTTTTTGTTTTTATGCTGAAAACATACCCAATTATGGTCCTTTTAGCAATATTGATTGTTATGTTATTGTACCCTAATTATGTCCCACAAATAATACAACAAGTATTTGGGAAGTTCACAAAGACCTGAGCAAAATTACATAAAAAATTGCCTTACATACATGTTCTTTGCCTTGACCAGCACTCAAACATGGAGGCTAAAACATTTAGTATAAAAAATGCTTCTTTTTCGCATAAATAAGTAGTAATTGCACGATTAAGGACTGCCCGCAACTTCAACTGTTTAGTCGTAGGTGCCCCTGACTAGATTGGCAATAAAAAAGTTACTTTATGCTAAATTTTGACTAACCTGTCCTGGAACAGGGACACTCTGTACGCCTGGTACACCGGTAAGATCCTGTTGATCTGTCATGGGCATTGTCTCTCCCATGATTCTTTTATCATAGCCGACACCAGTGAATGTCACGATGGCTGTGTCACCATTGTGGACGTGGATAGGTACATCAATCTGGCAGTATAAAGATTGATAATGTTATATTTACCATTAATGAAAACTGTGTAACTATAGAAACCAGATCTAGAACCCATTTAGCCATGTTGATGCTTAATTGAATTGAATGAAAACAGCTGGTTTGGAACTGTCCTCCTCATAGAACCTTGAAATAAACAAGGACTGTTTAATCCCATACAAACAAATGTGGATGCTGTCATCAACAACCAGTCGTAGGGAATATAAAAAAATAAACACATATTATAATTTCTACCAAGGCAGATTGGTCTTTATACACTAAATTATTATTTCAAAATTACTAATGATTAATAGTGATCACTTTTTTTTTTTATTTAAATGGTATGTACCCCCACAATACATTTAATAGTTTTCATGAAAACTGCATGTTTAATTCACTATGTTAACATTACCAGAAGAATATATTGTTAAAGGTGGTATCCGACAGTTTGCCTATATTAAATACACTTACCAATATCTAACGACTGCTTTGGGGAATTTGGTCATACTTTTTACATACAACCATACTTAAGTCGTTACAAAGACAATTTTGAATGCTTACTTTATTGTTAGACTGTACTAATCCTGAAAAAAAAAATCTTAATACTCAGTCATTCCAACTTTATAAAAAGCGTGTTTATGTACACTGCTAGAAATAGATATTGATGTCAGAGCAGACTACCCGGATTACTACATAAAAGTAAGTGGTCATGTGGTTTTCTAAGTTTAAAAATTTTCAAACACCTCACAATGAAAAGATTAAAATGTCAATTAATCGATCTTTTAAAAACACTTTCTGATACACAACAGTATTGCAACAGAATATAAAATATATAAATTGACCACTGATAACTTACTTAACCTTTAAATCTTAAACTTATAAATACTTAAAATAAGTTTGTGTAGATTTTTAATTTTAAGTGCATATCTAAGGCATACTTACTGCTATGGTATTGGTGATTGTGGATTTTGCACGAGAGCTGTGAGATAAATTTATGAAAAACCCTTACCATGTAAGTCTTTGCTTCAATAGGTGAGAACCTCCATTCGATGTTCAGAGTACGCCCAGGTGGAATTTCTCCACGTGGATTCAAACATTCAAAGATCGGCTGATCAAAGTTCTCTGATTTGATCAGTTCTAATGGTGTAAGGTCAAAGTCATAGCGTACAGGCACAGCACCTCCATTATAGAGTTCATAAACCTATAATGAACAAACAAAAGATCTCAAGTTTGTAAAGTTCATAAACCTACAAGAAACTGATCAAAGATCTTGAGTTTGTAAAGTTCATAAACCTACAAGAAATTGATAAAAGATCTACAATTTTATGAAACATAGACAGTCTTTTCACATCAAAAACATGAACAATGAAGAAAAAATATATAAAATGTCATCTGTACTTATTAGGCACAAATTAAATGGCACAAATTAAATGTACATTATGCCTAGCACAGTACTGGCATATGTTCAACGTGCACAAATGGTTTTCAACTGTTTGGTAACAGTTTGCTAGCAAGTTCTCTAAGACTTATTGCCATGAAGTTTACATGTCTGAAAAAAAGACCTGTTTTTGTTACCTGTTTTGGACTGGTCTTCTCTCCCACAGGAACTGGCGTAAACATGTGTTTACTTGACGGGAAATGAATATAGCGTCTTTCTGGTTCCACTGTCACACCAATAAAGTTCAGCTGAAAAAATAAGTTTATATCTATAAAGTCTTGTAAATAGTTTTTTATGTTGTTTTTTTTGTTGTTGTTAAATGAAGGAGTTTACTTAAGTTGAAAAATAAAGAAAGTGTTATATTGTTAACTATATGTTCTGATTTTCCGAAGTTTTCTTTAAGAAAATAATAGAGAAACAGTAAAAAGTCATTCAAATCATGTTTCTGCTGTTGTTGTTTTTTTATATTTTTTATTAAGATAACACCTAACAGGCTTTAGAAGCAACTTAAGGAATACAAATAAAAATAGGAATCAGATTAAACAAAAAATCCCTTACCAGTATTTCCCTGCCACGGGCCAGTTTCAGCAGCACAGGTAACCTATCTGTTCCAGCCATGGTGTGTTTGTAGTTGAAGGTCACGGTGCCACATTCCCCAGGCTGGAGTACACCCTTCTTGGGCTCTATGGTGAACAGATTGTTGTCCATCACCTTCATCTGGAAACGGAAAAACAATGTATTTTATAGATATTGTTTATGGCTGCTTTGGCTCTATGGTGAACAGATTGTTGTCCATCACCTTCATCTGGAAACCTAAAAACAATGTAACTTATAGATATGGTTTATGGCTGCTTGGGCTCTATGGTGAACAGATTGTTGTCTTTACCTTCATCTGGAAACGGAAAAACAATGTAACTTATAGATATGGATATGGCTGCTTGGGCTTCCAGTAATGGCAAATTTAATGATAAAGTGGGTTTTTTACTCATCTTATGTATGTTTTAGACTGCATAAAAATCAACAATTATCTGCCTTATCCGTATAATGGCAGTGTACTTGTCTACTGCCAGTAATCCTGAGGCCTGGTTTATCTTTTCCCTACTGCAGCACTACAATTTTTTTTAAAAAATTATTGTTTACAAATAAATTTGTATCCTGTTCCAAAATAAAAGCCAATGCCTAATAGTGATTTTATCTGCAAAGGTTTCTTAGGAAGCACACATCTAATGTACAAAGAAATATGTTTGACATTTACATTCTACATCTGTTATTATCAAAGTCTAATTTCTTAGTTATCTGCTAAGAGCTACAAGCACAGACAACATGACAAATTGATACACCCGTGGCATCAAAAAGTGTAGATATAAATAAGGTGGGTCTGTATCTATTTGATTTGCCTTAGCTTGAAAAATCCCTGCTAAACAGGTTAAGAGCTATGCTCACCTCATGAAGCTCATCCTCGTCAAACTCTCCTGTCTCCGCCCAGTACTCCAATTCAAGGTGAAGGTCACTCGGCAGAAGGAAAGCCCTAAATATCAAACGAACACCACATTTATTCTTTGGTTTGAGATTCAATACCCAGATTTATGACCATATTGGCAATATTGGTGGAGGAAGACCCCAGACAAATGTTGCCGGCACGAAAAAAATAAGGTAAGTGTCAATACCTCTCTATATAAAAGTTTACATTAGATCCCACGTGGGAAGACACAGAGGATATACAACAAGTCAGCAACTTCTGATAGTTCCACTACTGATGACAGCTATCTCAAAATCTTGTAAATATTTATAGCAAATTATGTGACTACTGGCCAAGGTGAAGGCCACTGAAATAGGAATGCACTGAATAAATAACAACTATTGAATGTAGACGGGAATGTACAGGAATGTAAGCATTCTTAATAATAATGCTATACAATATATATGTATTATCAATATAACTGAACCGGCCGCAATAGCTCAGGTGGTAGAGCGTCGGCTTGCGGATCAGGAGGTCGTGGGTTTAAACCCCGGCCGGGTCAAATCAAAGACTTTAAAGTTGGCTTCCCTCGTACGCTCGGGGCTAAGGGACAGCATTACGCCTGTCTCGTCGGTGTCAGTATAATGGACCTGCCGTGTTTAGTCCCTGGGCTCCTCATAAGTGCCCCTGTGCTTTAATGATAGAAATGCCACAACACAGTATCGGCAAAAATACTCAATATGAGATTATGACTCATTTTTGTAAAAAAATACATGTTTATAATTTAGTAATAAAAAAAGTTGGAAATCAAAATCTGAACCTAAATCATGGGTATGAAGATAATGATTAAAAGAAATTATCCACACTTACCATTCAGTAGCGACAGTGCCACTATTCTCAAACATGAGATTAACCACACAAGGTTCACTGCCCAGAGGAGCTGCACTAAAGTTGAAGTCCATGATGGCACGAGTATAGACCGGGGGTCGACGCTGGTGACTGTGACGTGTCTGTACACTGTACATCAACTCACGTGTTGATGGGTCGGAGTCAAGACAAACATTCAGGCTGTAGAGCGAGGAAAAACAAAAATGTGAACAGTGGGAAAATATTTGGTTAAATTTTATAATCTGATATTTGGTTGGATTTAACTGAGTACATACTTAGTTACCTTTAGAACAGTATGTATTTGGTTGAATTAAAACGGTACTTCTTCAGTATATTTAAAATGGTAGATATTTTGCAGGAGAGTAGATATTTTGTTGTTACATAGATGCTTGTTGGACAGTAGATTTCTGGTTGGATTTAATACAGTAGATATTTGGTTGGATTTGAAAGAGTAGATATTTATTGATTGCAATATTCTTGCTTTTATATTTAAAATATATAGTGTAATGTTAAGGCTATGAAAGCAGAGAGATTTTTTTAATTACAGGTCATACTTTGCAGATTTTCATTTTTAATTTAAATAAAAAAAAGTAAGGCTTCAAAGAATCAATTATCAAAAAACATGAAAAAAAAGATATCCACAAACAAATAAATTGCCCAGTCAACATACTTGTCAAGAGAGAAGAGTGACCAAAGCTGTTTCTTGCTGATGCCAACAGCACTGCCATAACACCGGGCATCAGTGACAGACATTGTTGGGAAGACGCCAGTGGTCAGGATGTGACACAAGTGCTGGGGTTCATGACCGTACTGACGCTCTGAGTCTACGATAATAAACAATGGACAAAATAAATAAATTAGTTTGTAAACATTCATCAAACTTTAAACAAAACTAGCAACCTACTTATTAGAGATGATCTGCTCAGACAGCTGTTCAAGTTATATCTCTATCTTTCCTTAAAAAAGGAACTGAAACAGAAATTATCTTTCATAGGTTTATCCTCCCCCATACTTATCCCCACTACCACCAACATTACCATGGCATTACTACTACCACCAATTACCACCAGCAGCAGCATAATCATCTTCATTATTATCATAAACATCACATTACCACCTCAATCATCATCATTTTCAATTGTATATTTCCATTATCATTTCCCCACTTCTCCTCCACCTCATTACCACTTCAATAATGGACCACAAACCAACATTGTAATAATTGTCATCATTTATCCACCACTCCCACCCACACCCCTCATCTTCTTTCTTAAATGTCTCTTTATTAATAGTCCCACCACTTCCATCGCCATCATCCTCGTTCTCACTATATCACCACCACTAACCTGCAGGTGTAGCCAATTGGTAGGAGATAGCAAACTGGTATGTGACTCGGCGTACTGGTCTTACGGTGGCGGAAATGACCTGACGGGACCGTGCTGGGATAAAACCTGCCATCTTGTCTAGTTCTAGAGCTGTCAGAAACGAACACAACTTGCGTTAGGGTGACTTTTTGAGCTGAACAGCTTTAAAAACAAATGTCAAATAGTCAACGTACATCCTTCAATAATACATTCTTTAGAAAACAATCATACCTCCAGGGAAGGAGAGTAAACTTTCCTTGTAGATATATATTCCATAATTCTTACCTGGCTGGTCCTTATGGTTGATACTCATGCATAAATACAGAAGACGACAAAAATCAACTTTCAACTATACAGCTATATGGCCCAAAGTTAAACTCACAGAGAGAGAAATACATAGAAATAACCTCAAACCATTAAATGCAAAATGTTTAGTTTCGATATTTTGATACATCACACAGACACATTTAGGTAAATATCAATGAGCTATTACTGGTGGAGGGAGAATCAAGACCAATGTATGGATGGAACACTGGTCCACTGCAAGTCAGCTGTATAAACTTCCCATATGAAAGTTCTTGCCCTAACTGGGATTTGATCCCATACAGCGAGGGGCCAAGGAATACAAAATGTTAAAAATTATATAAAAAAAAAACACTGATATACCAATAGCATCAGTACGAGTGATTTCATCAGCATATGGCCCATCCAGGGTCTGGTCAATGGTCAGTTTATAATACAGGCTACAGTTGCTGTTGTTAAAAAGAGTGATGTGTTTGGATGCGGAACTGCCTACGATCACATCACCATAGTCTAGGTAGGATTGCTCAGCCTGTGGGAAAAAGGAAAATAAATGCATCAGTAGACATTCTTTGTTATGTAAAGAATAATTAATTTGTGATAGAGAATGATGTAGTAGACATTGGTAAAAAAACTGAGAATTATAAAGTAGAAATATGGGATAAAGGTAAAAATAAGGAAATGGAAATTTAGATAAAAAGAAAAGAATTAGATAGAAACTTGGAAAAATAATGGGCAAATGATGTAGCAAATATTGAGTTTATTTATTTGCCTTACACCAAAACCTTATGCATATGCATTCATTCGATCAAAAATCATAATTTTTGGCAGACAGGTTAACTTATGATAAATATAAATCTTGCTCCAATGTAATAGTAAATAATGTTCGTTATATATAACCTAATGGTTAAGATCTAAAAGTATATTTCCATAAAATTTGTGAAGCTGTCCTAACCTACCTTGATATCCCCAATGGTTCCTTCGCCTATCACTCGCAGATCAAACTGCTTCTTCTTGCCTCCAGAAGAACCTGTACTGAATCCTTGGCCCCAAACTACAAGGGCTGGCTTCATCACATACTTCTGCTCTTGCTTGGGTGTAAAGCACCACTCGTGGCACTGAGGTAAAGAAAAAAGAGAAGAAAATACAAGATATGCTGGTTTCATCACATACTTGTGTTTTAGCTTAAGTGTGAGAAACTGTGAAAAAAGATTTTGTGCTAGATTCAGCTTTTATTACTAAAACAGTTTATGCCAATGTTTTGAAAAAAAGACAGAAGCAAAAATTATTGCTTAAAGTGTGTATGTCTGGGCTTTGTATGTGTTTGTATGTGTTTTGAAGTTGTTTGAAGACAAAATCTGATTGTTTTAGATGCTATAATACAACAATAGTGCAAACATTTGTAATGGTTTTCCACAATTTTTGTAGAATTATAATATTCATTGTGTGCATACAATATTTAAAATTGTAAAAAAGAATAAAGAATTTGTTAAAACTGTTTGAAGCCCTTGCATTACTTTCATACACATGTTACACATTTCATTTCTGATTTCTTTTAACAATATTTATATAAAGCAACAAAGTTGCTTCATTGTATTTTGTTATAAGACCAAAAACCAAAGGTTGCCCACCTGGCTTTCATTTGGCTGTATGATGCCACACTCTGGTGTCACTTTCAGGAGGTGCTTATCAGCAAAACGGAACTTCCATTCAAACCTTAAAAATATAACAGAAAATAGAAGATAAGGAAAACAATTACAGGTAGAGATGGTGCGCATACATAAACAGTTATCTAAATATTCAAATCTAAGTGAAAATGTACAACTTTAAGTAACTGAATCAAGTAGAAAGTGGACTTTAGTTTAATCCCTATCTTAGTGGGCATATACAACTTAAGGTAATGAAAAAGTCTAATCCCTATCTTAGTGGGCATATACAACTTAAGGTAATGAATTTATTTCTAAAGTTTTTTGACTTGGTTAATTTCCTCACTCAAAATATTTTAGTTAAAAATGATCCAAAAAAAGTTAATGTTCTTCATTATGTTGGTTTATTCTAAGCCAATTGGTCCTGATGATTGATTGATGGATGATCCTTTTCAACTGTGAGTAAGTAAATGAGGTATTATTACCATTTATAACAATCTTAGTATGATTTACATCTACCTTAAATATTTATTAGTTTCGTACAAACCTAAGAGGGATCCTAGACACATTCTTGATGGCGTATGACCTGTGAGACGCTGCGCCGATGTAAGTCGGCTTGAAGTACATCTCTCCCTGGGTGTCCAGCAAAGCTTGTGGGGCTTCAGCTGAGCCACATAGGTCTAGTTCCTGTTTGAATTTGAGAAGGTAAGGTATTTTCATAATAACCATGATAATCAACATTAAAAATAAAAAGCCCAGAATCCCTGGGCCTCTTGGTTACTTACTGGTCATGTACACTTGCAACTATACCACAATGGTCAAGTTAATTTGTAATGTTATTAATAAATTATTTGGGACAAAATCAAAACAAAAACTCTGATTAATAATGTTTCTACTTGTGGCAAATCCTCTTCATGTAATTATGTTGATGTCATATTTGATCTGCAGTAAAAGGTAAAGGAACCATTGTCATTTATATAAATACAAAAGACATTGCTTCAAAAATATAAAATAGGGGAATGTGTCTCTTAACATTTTGAGTCACAAACTGGCCTTTAATGTACAAGTTTCAATTCATTATGCACATTGGTTCCATTGATCAATGCAGTTCCCTGATAAAAACATAAGTTGCTCAATATTTACTGCTGATATGTAAATGATTTTTATACATTTTGGCTAAAATGACAATAATGTGGTGCCAGTCTACTGAGGAATTCGAATTTGAATACAGAGATTTACAAATTTTGACATTCAAAACTGTTTGCTTTTAAAAAACTATGTAAACAAAGTTTACCAAAATAGGTCTCGTTATCATCATTGCCATAATCAAACACAATGGAGTACTTACCTTACCCAGAAACCCCCACTCTACAACTTACCTTATCATACTTGGCATTATCATTCAGCCTCAGCTTTAGTTTGTGCTTATATGTTTTGACTTCTTTTGGTGTGATCTTCACGACAAAAATTTGCTGGTTGTCTTTCAGAAGACCATGGGCAGGTTTGACGGCAAATGTATGAGATGGATCTTTCTCAAGGTCAAACAAAATTGGAGTGGTACCCATGTTCTGCATTAGGATAGTGCGATATGTGGATTCCTTTGCATTCACAGCAGGAAACACAAGGTTGCACGAGTCCAAGAACATGCGAGGCAGAAAGGTCTCATTGTTTGGCAGGAAGGTGTGGCCTTAAATAAATTAGTTATTTAGTTATTATTTATGAACTAATACAAACATCTATAAAATTAATCACAATATTCAATTAAAAGTCAAGGTTACTACAAGTAAGACAATTTTTGAAAGAGAATAATGAGAATTGAGAATTACTTCTAACTGTGTGTAATCATGATTAAAGTAAACAAAAATATAGACATTTGAGTAAATTTGAAATGAGATTTTGCGAAACTTTTCTTTTAATTAATGAAATGCTTGCAGATATAGATAATCAAAGAAATGAATCTATATTTAAATCTATAATTAAAATTAATTTGATTTCAAGCTAAAATAGTGTGAGGGATGGGGGGAGGTGGTGGGGGGGAGAATGAGGCAGGGCCTCCAGGTTTTACAGAGCAAATTTTGTTTGGCTTACCTGTGCAGTTGAGAGTGAGACACCATGGTGGGCTATGTGTGGTATCCTCCACCAGTTTGTAGTCCCGCAAAGACTTGTAGTAGGTGTAACATTCAAGCTCCGCCCCAAACAGCTGATTGGGCGCATTCTAACAAGGAGCAGGACATAGTTTTAGCAGAATAAATAAAATAGCATTTTAATAGACATCCCAACATCAAGTCGCAACACCTGGTATTGTAATCTATTCTTTTTTTTAATGTTTCTTGTTTGTATTTACATGTAAATGGACCATTATTGGAATTATTTTTAATAAAATTTAACAACCAGGTACAGTAAGTCAAGCATTCATAACCAATTCCAAGAGATATCAAAGTCATGACACATAGTTGAAATATCAGAGTTCCCTTGCTTACACATGAGCAATATCAGGATAGATTCATGCATGGTCTGCTCAGTATCAGAACAGTATCACTGACTATGGTATGGTATGTAGCCATTCACAGTTAAGGCATCAGTATACCTACTTCAAGAAAACACCACTTCTAAACAACTACAACATTAAGCCAAAGAGCTAAAGAATATCCCCAGCCAGCCCCTGCTGGTAAATCTTAAACCTATTTCAACTTAGGAATTTTGTTTGAGTGTTTTTTTAATTCTACGAAAATATTGATTTTTTTACTCCTATGACCTCTATCATTTGATGAACAGTTGGGTAACAACCAATGAAATTGCGCATTACAAATCGTTCAGCTTGGTAAGTTAAAATTGTGTTTTTGTCTATGCCAATCTGTGTTCCTCGGAGAATTCAGTCCTCTCATCCGTCACTTGCTGCCTCTGAGGAACTTCAACCGCTTACCCCCTACCCACCCCATGAAATTTTTTCCTCGAATTTATGCGAATTGCAGAAATGATCCTTGGATTACCCAAATCCACGGAAATCCGTGTTTCCAGGGAAAAATCACACCCCTGCTGATGAAAAAGGACTTACTGGCTTGAAGGTGACATGAAAGGTACAGGACTTGAGGGGTGGGACATCAATCACAGCTGGGGACACTGTGAAAGTCTTGTCAGCACCTGGATCAGAAGAATATGTTTAAACCATTTTTATAGCAGAACTCTTAACAAAGCAAAATAAATGAAAATGTTCAATGTACTGGTATACACTTTAATGCACAAAACAAAACTTTACTCACCTTAGTACGTAAAATTCCTAAATAAAGTGCCCAAAATATATTGGACTTTCATCTTGAAATTTACTAACAAAAACTAAATCAATTAAAAAAAAAACATTTTAAAGTAAATCGATTTCTACAGTTAAGGACATACCCCCAATCCACTGGACAGTGACCTTTCCCTTTGTGTGATTGGTCAGATTTATGATCTTGTCTTCAATCACTCGGAGGTTCTGGCAGTTGCCAAAATCCACAACACTCACGTCAAAGCTAACATGGGGCACAAAGTTCTGAAATAAACAGTTTCATGGTGATCTTAGAAGGGGATACATATGCAAGTTCCAGAACAAAAACAGGTTATACAGATTCATTTTGACCTAGGAGTGAGGTAGACTCAGGTTTCAAGTAACGATATAAATAACTGCAAGCTAATAAGTTACTGTAAATAAATTCTGGCAGATTACCTACACACTGTAAAATATGAAACTAATGAAGTTGAAACATCTGGCAGAAAAGAAAAGCACCTACATTTAAGCAGTAAGGGTCCCTTTACTAGTTTTGAGGCAAGTCTTAATGGTCTTTTCTAAATAACAAACATCAATCACCATTTGTGTGACATTTAGCCACTCCAAACCCTTAAAAAAAACAACATTATATTAAAAAATGTTTACTAGCATGTCGTAAGTAATTAAAACTTACAATGATATCACAGTGGAATCCATCATTAAAGTATTCATCCATCGGAGGTACCTGTGGAACGACCTGCTCTTCTGGTTTTTCCACTGAGCCAATCTACAGCGTAAACATTTTCTTGATTAAATATGTTTATTGTATATTGATCATAATTTCTTGTACATGTATTTCTATCTATTGTTGTAATAGATGTAAGCAGGAACAGGATAAGTATGGGCCTTATCATCATCATCAATAATGTGATCATCATAGTTATCATCATCAATGATGTCATCATCATAGTTATCAGCATCAATGATGTTATCATCATAGTTATCAGCACCAATGTTATCATCATAGTTATCATCATTAATGATGTCATTATCATAGTTATCATCATCAATGATGTCATCATTATAGTTATCATCATCAGTGATGTCATCATTATAGTAATCATCATCAATGATGTCAGCATTATAGTTATCATCATCAATGATGTCATCATCATAGTTATCATCATTAATGATGTCATTATCATAGTTATCATCATCAATGATGTCATCACCATAGTTATCATCATCAATGATGTCATCATCATAGTTATCATCATTAATGATGTCATTATCATAGTTATCATCATCAATGATGTCATCACCATAGTTATCATCATCAATGATGTCATCATTATAGTTATTAGCATCAATGATGTTATCATCATAGTTATCAGCATCAATGTCATCATCATAGTTATCATCATCAATGATGTCATCATCATAGTTATCATCATCAATGATGTCATCACCATAGTTATCATCATTAATGATGTAATCATTATAGTTATTAGCATCAATGATGTTATCATCATAATTATCAGCATCAAGCTTTGTAAAACAATATTGCATTCTATGATACATAAATTATATTAATACAAAAATATGAACGCTTGCATACAAATAACCTAAAAAAAATTGATATCATACAAAATAAAAAGTAAGCATATTATTTGTATACAGTAACAATGCTTTTTGTTTAATGAATTTTTAAAAAAAAAAAATTTTCACTAAGTTATTAAGTCTATGGAAAAGAAAACACAAACAGGATTTTTAAAAATATATATAAAAATTACTAAGACCAAACTGACATTGGAAAAAATATCAAAAAGGTTACAATAATAGAAACAAAATATTGAAAAAACAAAAACAAATGGACATAAAATAAAATATAAGGAGTTTTTTAAAGCTCATACAGTTATGACAAAATAGTATTAGCATTATAGGGAGGGGAAGTGGACATCAATTTACATGAAAATGGTGAGGAGGGAGGGTTCTAGAACAAAATACTTGTGAAGGAGAAGGAACGAGAAAAGAAAATTTAATAGATTCCAAACTTATTTATGACAGAAGAAATAATATTAATAAGAAAATAAAATGGGACTGGCCAAATAAGGGGTTTCAAGGCTCACACCAGCGATACCTCTGTTTCTTCGGAAATGGATCGAGGGGTCTTATGCAGCAGTGGATCCAGAGGTGCGCCTTGAGGGGGCCCATACTGAGATTGAGGGTACAAATATGAATATTTCTATCATTAATAAAAATGTTGAAAGAGAATGTGTTTACGATGGCAGAAAAAATAACTGGTAATCAGTTTGCTTTAAATATGATAAAATCTTGGAGTTCGTGGGTTTTTTTTACACTTTACATGTGCTAAAATAAAAAAAGAGTACTCTGTTAAGTTTCACTGTGGACTTGAAGGTAAAGTGAGAGGTCAGATTATGGTGCTCTGACCTTAGATCATACCATTATATTGACTGGCTACTGAATAGTGCTAATTTACAAAATGTTACCTTTTCCTCTGAGCACAAAATATTTTTTGACTGTTTCAGATTGATCATCATTAGCATATATCACCTTTTTTTCTCATTATTGCACCTACCACAGGAGCCATTAAGGCACCGGCATCATCTAACTCTAGCCTCCCTTGCTGCCTTAACTCATTGAGTTGCTCAGGAGGAAACACAGAAAATCCTCTCTCTATGTGGGAACGGAAGTTGTCAAGATGTTTTGCCAGCAACACGGCTGGTTTCACCAACTCAGAATGACAAGTACCAATGAGGTCTAGGTACAAGGGGCCCTGCAAAAAAAGAGAGAAGGCTTACTGTAATCTCATGTTTGTTTTACTTTATTTTCTTTTCCTTTACATATGCTTCATGAACAAATGTAAGGACAATATTTATGAAACCTGCTTTTGCTAATAAAATGCAGAGTTCGCAATAATATTTAGAAAAAGGTTAACAAATTTCTGATCAGATACAAAAATTCTCGAGGATCTCATTTTTTAAAGAAAGGTATATAACAGCATTCCACAGACTGGCACTATTAAACAACCTTCATCCTAATTTACATGTGATATCAATATTCGCAGGGTCTCAGTCAGTAACAGTGTATGCAAATACATTAGCTTCATTTGTAACACCGCATCAATTTTTACAATGATTTAATTTTAAAACGATGTATAGACTCACAAGAGTTTGTCTCCACTTACATATTTTATTTCTTTGTTTTTATTACAAGGAATGGTTTTCTTACTAACCTGGTTATGGACCATACATGTGATGTGCCTGTGATAGTTTATTGGATGCTGAGGCACAAACTTCAAGATGATGGTCAGTTTGGAATTAGCCTTGAGAATGCCAGATGTTCTTTCAAACTTGAATACACTCTCGCTGCAGTCAATCATGAACTGAAAGCAGATTTGTTTTTTTATAAATATTAAACACGTGCATGAGTGCAAAATAGTTGTGGCTTAGGATTTTAACATGCCAAAAAGTATTGTTCATTATGTAAAATATAAGAATGTGCCGGCTCTGATTCCATGGGATTTGATGGGATTTTTGCCGATACTGTGCGACATGTCTATCATTATAGCACAGGGGCACTTATGAGGGACTGAACCCGGCCGGTCCATTATACTGACACGGACGAGTCAGACGTAATGGTGTCCCCTTAGCCCCAAGCGTTGGGAGAGAAACCATTACTACCAACTTTAAAGTCTTTGGTTTGACCTGACCAAGGTGTGAACCCGTGACCTACCAATCCGCAAGCCGAAGCTTTACCAATTGAGCTATTGCGGTTGGTTTACAATTTACACATAATGAGATGAATATAAATTCGAAGCAGAGTTTTCCATAAATGTAATACTAACACTATTTTAATAAGAAATGTTTATGTGACAGTAAGATTAATGCAATGAGAGGAATTAAACAAATTTAAAAGGTACCAACCCATAAAAAACAAAGGTCAATCAAAGGATTTCAGACCTTAAACCTTGTAAAAAAGGCCAAAAAGCTATGAATTCTCATTTGAGTATTAGAAACATAATTGCATGTTCCCGCTTCAAAATCAATTTATTTGAGAATGTTACTTTAGAGAATTGGTAACATCTTTAATCAATCGCAAACACCTTACCTGATATGCTGCATCAATATCCGAGTTGTTGATGACATCTATTGTCCTTGTTGCCACATCACCAACATCAATCTGCATAAAGTTGATCACCTTTGCCCCAAGTTGGACCTGTGGACCTTTGGAAGATGCCACACACTTCACCACACTCTTGCTCACTTTTCCGATAGCAATGATGTTGAAGTAATCAACGCTTGTCACATCAACCATGTTTGGTGTGTAAGTAATCTACACACACAAAAAAGATGTCAGTCAGAATTTTGAAGGAAAAAAAAAAGAAGAAATGTAATTGTATGCAAAAGCAAAGCAATCACAAGTAAGGTGGCAGGCTAAGTATACAAAATTATTTATGATTTCATAGACTTAACACATTTAAGTCAAATGTAACAAAGTTCACAGAGAATGACAAAAGATTTCAAGCAAGGGAAAAAATGAGATTCATCAATTTCACTGCCAAAATTAATTGATTCCAATAAATTTCACTAATAAAACTTTGGAATAAGTATTTCTAAGTACAACCCAATGTTCCGGGCATTTCTATGTTATTTACATGTATTAGAATTGTAATTGCGTTTATATGTGAATTTGTGTACATACTGGTATTTTGATAGATGACATTGGTGGCACAATGCCCGTCATTTTGGGGCAGCTGAAGACTGTATCAATACGACTCAATGCAGAGGGGTGTTCCACCTTAAAAGGGGCTCGTACCTGAAATATTAAGATAAAAAATATACATCAATTTATCTTTTGACACAAGATGTACATTCATTCTTTATGTTTATTTGTCCATATGATGGCATCAGATATTTTTTTTCTTCCTTAAAAGATAGATTTTGTATAGAGCTCCAGATGCTGAAAATAAAGCTGATACCTAAGTAACACTATAGTGTATAAGTTATAATCAATCAAAATTTATATAGAACAACAAGCACACACAGGCAAGCTGGAATACCAAACACCATGAAAATGCTTGCCACAACAGCGACATAAACTGACATTCAGGAACAAGTTCCTAACATTGATTATCAATATTATTCATAAATAATCTTCAAACAGGGAAAACCGAGAGTTACTGATAAGCACATATCTATCTCTATTGCTGCTGTTCAGAAAAAGAACACTAACTGGTGCAAGATTGTGAAGCTCGACCATTTTCGTCAGAGAAGCACCCACGGCTGTCGAACCAAACTGTATGACTGCTTCTAGTTCACGCTTGTGACTGGCAGTGGCAGGTTGGCCAGGCAGGGACACAATGATGTGGGGATATTTACCTGCAGTAGAAAAATGGATTTGGTTATTTAGAAGATCAATTCACAAAATGATAGGAAATTCCAAATATTCAGGTGACTGATCTCTAAAATTCACAACATAATGGAATAATTGTACATTGGAAATTTTTTTCCTAAAATGTAACATATTGTACAGGTGTTAAACAACATAATATATGGCTAGTAATTACAAGGTTTTTAAAAGGTAAGGAAGAGGCATTTATTTATTTTTTTGACAAAAGGTTTTTTTAAAAATCATCTAAAGTTATGAATAAAGAGGAAGGTAATCTTCAAATAACAATATACAGTAACTTAGTGGAAACTTATTTCATCATTCCTTCTAAGTTCATTATGGAATAGAAAACTCAACAAAATATACAAATAAAACAAAAATTGAACATCTTACCAATTCCATGCAGGGTTGTGGATTTTGAGAGACTCCCCTCAGCTCCATATTTACAAACAGCAGTTGCTTCAAAAACACAGGCATTCTCAGGTTTGAATGTGGCCTTAAGTGTCTTGCTCTGACCTGATTTTAGTTTTGTTACTTCAGGTTGGATGGTGAATGGGTGATCCACGGTCCACTCTATTTCTGTGTCAAGGTCGCTGAAAGAACAGAGAATTCCACAACTATACAAAAGTTGATATCGGTTTTTCAAAGACTGTTATTACTGGTTATATATGATTAAGTCAAAAAAAAATTCAGGTACGATCTTCTATCTTGTGACAGTGGTCGAAATTAGCACTAGCCTGACAGCAAAAAACTAGTAAGTTTTCTCTCGCGCTAGTAAAAATTCCCAATTTACTAGCCTGATGGGCTTTTAATATCCTGATCATTGAAAAACCGGAAGTTGTTAGGTGACTGATACTTAAATGGTACCTTTTTCCGTATTTATCTCAGGTTTTTTTTGGCTTACTTGTAAAATTAAAACAGACTTTAATGACAGCTAATGAATTTTCTTTCCGGCTAGTAAAAGTTGCTTAGTTACTAGCCCGACTTGTGTGCAAATTTCCACCCTTATATCTATGACTGTTATGACATTGACATCAATAACTGGAGGGATACCAATCACCAATTGCAGGAAGTGAGATTCTTGAGATTGGAGACGGTTCACAATGTAAGACGAAATACAAAGAGGCAGAATCTTGAAGCATTACAAACACAACATATGTGATGTTTATTCCTGAATCTGGTTCAGGAAAATATTTTGATCTCTTCTATATGAACAAAATCTTACCCGGAATTCTTTAACTCAAATGTAGCATCTACATAATCCTTCGCAGCACACATGTTGAAATTGATGTTGTTTGGAACCACAATATCATACTTTGGCAGCACAGCCTTGATAGGAATTTCAAACACTCCATCCTGAAAAAAAAAAGCTTAAAAGTCTAGTTTATTACACATTTTTTTAAATTCTTTTTTCTTTTATTGGTGGATAAAGAAATTAACTGATATAACATAAAAAAGTCACTTTCTCAAAAGCTTCCTAATGTCAGACATCCAGAGCCCTTCTCCTGAAAATCTTGCTTTAGCAAAAGGAAATGAAAAAGGAGCACTATGCAAGCTTATTAAATGTTAACATGGCAAGGGATGCAATCTTCTTGGAAAAACTCTACCACAGTTATCCAGTCTGAATTATTTCAGCCCCAAAAAGTGTACTAATTTTGTGACCCCCCCCCCCCCAAAAAAAAATCATCAGTAGAGTTTACACAACAAAAAACAAAAAAGACACAGTTTTAACCTTTAGCAAAACTTCCCATAAAAAAAACTTAAGATTTAACTAAGCTTCAAGTATAATTAATTTAGTAAAGAAAACATAGTAAGGATGTTACACAAAATATAAATTCAATTCAATAAATCACACAGGCCTCTCTATCAGCGATGGCATATTGTTAACCTTCAAGCACTGTAATAATTTTACCTAAGTCTTGTTTAGTCACAGTTTTAGGTTGCACAGGGGAGACATCCTTAATCTTAAAAAATATTGTTAAACTCTGACCAATTGGCTCTGCAAGGAAAACATTTTAGTGAAGCTCAAAGTTATGCAAGTATCAAACAGAGGACGAATCCATCTTAATGAACAATCATGATCAACAATGATTTATTATTGATTGGGACAAGGGGTGTAACTAACACTTTTCTTACATTTCAAAAATGGAGCATAGTGAATACCTTGGTGTGAAATGTGATCTTATCCTCGTACACTGTTTTTTCAAGTGGTCTGAAGGTAACTGGCAGAGAGAAGCTTGTTCCTGCACTGAGAACAATCGGTTTAGGGTACAGTGTGGTGTAGAATCGGGTGCTTGGAACACTGAACAAAGATAAAAAATTAGATGTAATAATTGAATAGAGAACAGAAAAAAAGACAGAGCATGATGAAGAATTAAGAACATGGAATGCAGAATAAAGAACAAAATACCAGTGGTAATAGCACATCATCAAAAATTGGAAAAACAGTCTTTGAGATGGGGAGTGGTATAGAATTGAGCACTGATTGCTTTTAAAGAGGTAAACAAAAAATGTATTATTATTTACATGATGGATGGAAAATATTCACTATCCTGAAATCAATGTCTTTTTAAATAAAACTTCAGACAATGTCCAAAGGAATTATGAAACTCTGTTTCTTTATTTATATTAATCATTTTTTTGATTATGCATGAACAATTTTACCAAATGAAAATCATATATGATATAATATATATATATAAGATATAATTTATTACAAATTGAGCAATCTGACAGAGAACAATTTTTTTTATACTTACTTATATCGTATTTTCTGGGTCTTCACTTTCACATTTTTCAAGACAATATTTTTTGTGTATTCACGTCCTGGTTCCCATCCTTGCCAGACAATTTTCTCAATGACCTCAATGCCCAGACTGCTGGGAGCCAGCACAGAAATGTCTGCCTCATCTTTAGTCAATACTCTACTGTCCAGCGACTTTGATACAATTGGCTGGACAGGTAGTTTCATGGAAGGGTCATTAAAAGAGTGCCCCACGGGTTGGCTTAGTTGCATCATACTTGTTGGCATTGTCTAATAACTGTGGAAAAAGATTTTTATATACATAAGAAACTGGACAATGAATTAAAAAAAAAAAAATAATTTCTTTTTAAATTTGATTTGCATATTCGTCCACAATAAACAAATAAAAATTGAAATGGAGGTATGATAAAAATTGGCACTGTCTTGTGCACACAAAAAAGCCAAGGTAATTCAGAAGTATAGCACCTAACTTTAAAGCAAACGGTCATAATGGTGATGATTTCCAGTAGGCACATGTTTTTCTATAAAATCACAAAGTTCATTATTCTGTACAACCACATATCAAGGCAGATAACTGCAAATTTATTTATTTGTGCTTGTATCAGTTTAAGACTTAAAAATAATGGTTAAAAAAGAGGATTTTTTTGTTTTTATTTTTTCAAAGCACCATTTTTGTCAGAAGTAGGAGATATTTAGATTATTGGCAATGGGAATATGACCAAATATTGGTTATAAAATCTAGCAAAGAAAATAACAACTGAAAATCTTGGTGGTTCAAAGGCATCAATCTGAGAAGTAATACATAAATAACAGTATAAGGTAAATGAATGACAACTGAAAACAATGAACCAATGTATTTATGGTTCATTTTGGGAGACCACTAAACTCAATATGCCCAAAGATATTATTCTGCAAAAACAATACAACTTTGGCAGTTCATTTATAACAGAGATTAAAATTTTCCTTGATAATAAAATAGACAACAAAAAATCAACTGGTACTGGATTTGTGCTCTGACACAATTATGACAGCAGTACATTAAAAAAAGTCAGGGGAGGATCAAATATAACTACAGGAGAACACAAATAGTATGTACAAATGATAACTGAAAACTATGACAACCAGTATATATAATCAAGTGATACTTAAAATAAAATAAAACTGAAACCAGACTTGAAAGACATGGAAATCAGTATAGCAGAGAAGGATGAACAAGTCACTAGTGACAGTGTTCCACAACTGTATCAACATATGGCAGGAAAAAATAAATAAAAACAAAGTTGTTGTTTTTAACTATACACAGGTCATATAAATTAAATATATAATAATATATTTGAGTCCCTCCATTCAGTTCAAGTACATATTTACATAAAATTATGAACTATTTACTCACTTTTTACATGTCTGGTATAATTTTATCCTAGATGTCAATGTTTTGTCTGAGTAAATTTTAAAATTTCATTCTCAATCTACCTGCAACTTGGCAGCCATATTTTATAAATATACAAAATGGCGTCGTTGCCATGGAACGAAAAGATGTCCCAGTTGTTTTAAACAAAGTCAGTCTGAATACTTAAGAAAGTACTCCGATAAAAATTTATCAACATTAAGCGTTAAATTTACATACCAGCTTTTGCTACATTTTGAAGTTGCGGTTTAAGGTTTAAATAAACACAATTAAAAAAGCTAGGCAAGGGAGACAACCACCCTAGCAACTTCAGCGGTTTCTTGTACGTTTACCACGTCCGTTTAATTTAACAGACCAGCTCTCTCTTGCTTTGACTTGCGGTTAGGGTTAGAGGCAAATTTAGACATTTATTGATACGCATTCATTGTCTTTTAAATATGCAAATACTAAAAATGGGTAGCAATTGTGATATCAATTTCTGATTTCTACATGTATCGCAGGTTATACGACTTTGGAACGAACTACCGACTGAGATTAAGGATGCCCCAACTGTACCTGCATTTGCAAGTGGCCTAAATAAGTTTTATTGCTTTTTAATTGATATTTTAAATTATTAGTCTTAAATTGTCAATGTTCAGGACTTGCGCCTGCCTTATGTAATCGGTATTGACTTTTGGCAGTACAAAGTTGAAGTTGAAGTTGGTTATATCAATTTTTATGATAAAAACGGAATTGTAAACTCAATTAGGCCATTTACAGTTAGTTTTGGTAAATACAAAAAAAAAAAAAAAAAAGATCTAGTGATAAATGCTTTATTTATTTTTAAACATAATGTTCGTTTCAATTTAAGAGGACTAAATTGTTTAATTTGAAATATTGCTTGTTTAAATTTGCAAGACAATTTGTTTGTTAGCAAAGTCATAGTATTACTGCAAAAGAAAATAGTCTTACAAATAATATTATACCATCAGGCCCGGATTAACACACACACACGCACGCACACACACACACATTTACACAGGCTGCACTGTTTTGTAGAGATAATCCAGGAATCTCGGGGTCACCAAACTGCCATCTACTTAGCTGCATGTGCAGTTATCTGGGTAACTCTGGCACCCTACTGCTAACCAGACCCCTAAGGCTATCTGGATCCACACCCAAAAGTTCTCTCCCCGACTGGTCCTGAAACCAATCGGAACGGGGATAAAAAGTTACAAGTCGGCTACTCTTACCGCTCGGCCACGGGAAACAAGTTTATTAAAAAAAAAATCAAACTGCAAATAAGGCCTGCACGGAAACACAATGATAATTTGACAGAGTGAACATAATCTGTATCATTTTCATCCAGTCTTTACTTGGAAACTAAATCAGTAACATGTTGCTGTCCCAAAACAGCAATGGTTGGTCTAGAGGAAAGCAGCACCAATCTGGAAATGCTTTGTTGGCGCCTCTCCTGAGAGCGGTGCCTCTTATTTTTAATAGGGACGACGGTGTAGCAGTCAATAACACGATGTTGGAGGTGTTCCGGCGTGAGACACTTTTCAAAGTAAAGAACCAAGTGTGTTTTAACAGGTAGATTGCAACATTAAAGTGTAGCTTGCAATTGTAAAAGGTAGCATAATTCTAGTTCGAGTTATATCCCTTGCCTCTCATCACCAATAGGGGACTGATGTTGGGCCGACAATTACTTGCCATGCGTTATGAGTAGTAGTAATATTTACTTACAAATTCACACTGTCACACTGGAATATAACCATTTATCTATAACAAACAGTTATGAAACATCAATTTAGTTGTGTGTGTTTTCATGTTGATGTACAAACATGCACATCTAATGTCGGCAAGACATCGGTCCAATATCGGGAACTGATATCAGATTTCTGATATTGGCCTGATATACCAGTGCTTGCTGGGACGGTGTTAAGAAGAAAAACACATGGTATTCTGAAAGTTGTTGTAAGTTTGGTCCGGCATTGAAAGAAACTATGCGTAGAATACGACACATCTGTACAGTTTTGTTTGTAATATCGTTTATTTAAGGCTCTACGGTAAATCGGTAGAATTTGGTATGTATGTACATGTATCTTAAGAGAGTGGTATTTTAAGTGCTTAAATATATTACGAGTTTTAACTATAGCTCCAGTAAGGACTCCCGGATTATATTGATTTCCGTATTTGCGAAATTAAGCACAAATGTTATCGAGCATCTAACAGAAATCCTACCTTAGGCAATATTTGTGTATATTTGTTAAACATAAAATCCGATGATACTCTAATGATTCTTTGCTGAAAGTTGGCAATATATTTTTTATTATTCTTTTCATGCCAAATATGCAAATGCAATCGTAGGGGAAAGCTGCATATTTTTGCCTGACTTGAACTATGTGTTTGCATGATTTAGCAAACTTGTTTGTGGAGAATTTGAACCAGCTAAAACAGTCATGTTGCTCAAGGTTTTATGTCTTATGTCGTCGCCTTGTTAAATTTCTGAGTAATACACCCATTAAATATACAGCTTATTTCCATACACTTCAAAACGTATCTCCGACGATTTTTATGGGTGTGTGGCTGAGGGAGGTGACGGGGTGGGGGGATGGGGCCTGTGCTGAAATGACCGGAAAGGATTTTGTTCGGGAGCAATTTTTTCCAAGTCGGTCTTCGTCACCCCCAGCTAAAACATCCTGGATCTGGACCTAATACCATTATAGCGTAGAGTGATTGCTAATATGTGCAAAATAACTGTTTCAAAGTTTGGTTATTCACGTATGAGAATCTTGATAGATCTAGTTTGCAAAGATGAAAGGCAGCAATTTAGAAACGCAATGTTTGCACTTAATTATCTTGTTAAGCCTCTTTGTACTCAAAGCTATTGCTCTATCATATCAATCAAGCCTAACTGATTGGCGGGATACAAGATGACCGAGCGCAGTATACGAGATGCATGTCTGCTCGAAGGTACGAAACAGCCGGTCGATTGGAACGAAACAGCCGGTCGATTGGAGGGTACGAAACGTCTAGGGTGCGAAATAGTTGGCTCCCTCAATTCCAGTACCACGTGAGTGCTGACGTCATTCCCGGTGACGTTGCGATCGTATTTATCGCACGTGCGTGTATAGTTTACAACGATGTAAACACTTTCATTTTTCGACTGAATTATCAATAAAAGACACATTTAATATTGAGGTTACCACTTACAACGAAACTTTTGCAGGTAATATGTTACATTAAAAATATTTAGTAGTAGATTTATTATACGATGTCATAAATATTGACTTTTGCAAAACTGTATTAATATCCGTTGCAAAACTGTATTAATATCCGGATATAACATTTAACTCGGACGACCCAATAATACCTAAAATTTCCACTCCATCATTTAAAAGCTTTGACAAAATACAGTTCATTGACTTCTATTCTTAAGATCATTAGCCGATTACCCACCTTCATACAGGTTTTTTGTTTCTTGTCTGGCACTGCTTGTTTATTTGTAGCCGGTTGATAGGGAGAGAATGTGTTAGCGGTCCGGTTAGCTCAGTCTGTAGAGCATTCGCCCTGTAAGCGAAGTGTCCCGGGTTCAAGTCCCGGACTGGCTGCACATTTTTCTCTCTATGTTACATATTCACATGTGCATGTCCTATACACTGATCTTTCTAGATCATCCATGCCAAATGCGCCTTACATACTCCAGAGAGAGATTGTGCAAATTCTCTGCACCCAATCTCAACTGGTGAAACACTTTGACCAACCCAAGCTGCTAAAACATCTGCCAGGACAGTTATGTTTACCTATAAATGACCGGACTAATCCCTATATAAGATCAATTTACCGAAATGGTCATTTACCTGTACCCGCCAGGACTTGGCACTTGGCATCAATCTTTAGCATGCTTTGTATTTTCTTGCCGCGCTATGCACCTTTAGTTCAGATACGAACTTTGGAAGTGAATCTTATGGGCTACCCCCTTTCAGATTGAATTTTATCTCAAATAATATACAGACAAAATAGTTCTTATAGTTCAATTATATGAAAGGCTTAAATCAGACATGTGATGTTTCCCGATTTCGCCGGGAGGCTCCCGATATCAGGGGTCTGTCTCACGCCTCACGCTGAGCACATCAATTCTCCCGCTTTGATGTTCCCGACAGACTTAATATCATTCCTAAAGACTGCCCCAGACAGTAGCTACCAGCCGATCATTTGATTACGCAATATATCCTACTGCGAGCGACCAGCACCTGCGTGTGTAAGTGTGCAGCTAATCGAAACAGATCACTGCCAATCATTGAGCCTACCAAGTGTTAATTGGTCGCAACGATAATTGCGTGCCCCGCCTCCTGGTGTTAAAAAGGATCCGCCAAAAACTGTAATCCCTTGATTGACACTATAAGCACAACCATTTAGTGAACGGCGGAGATAATGCCCAATCAGTGTCACATGCTCTATTTTCTTACACAACTAATGGAAGCAACGTGCGGACAAAGGCATAGGACTGAGCTTCGAAATCTTAAATGTTTAATAACCCGTTAATAGGGTGATATGAGAATTAATTTGTATTTACCCAAACGCAGGCTCCGGATAATTAGACTGAACGTCTTCAGTTTTTTCCTTATCAAGCCAGCATTATTATTGCGATTGACAAACTTCCTGACTGCAAACAAGTACTCTGATTTCCGTTTACTTCGGTACTCTAAATACAGGACGTAAATCATATAAAAAAATGGACATGCATGCACTGGAATGCAGGCAAATTACATTACAGAATAATTCAAAAACGTTTAACAACTGACCTGCCTACGTGCCTTACAAACAAACAAAAAAACAAACCAGTGCTAATTATATGTGTGACGTCATCGCGTCATAGCGCCATTTTGTCAGCAGACTACCGCATATGTTAAAACTGATGCGTTCGTGTGTACTTATAAAACTTACTCTAGTATTGATTTTCTTTTTTAATTAGACCGAGACGATTGTGTATAGTTTTACTATGTTTAGGTTGGTGTCTAAATGGGCGACTCATCTTGGAATTAAAAAACCAAAGGGAGCGAACGAAGCGAGCGATCGTGGTTTCTTTTCCATGAATAAGAATATATAACAAAGTCCAATGAGCATTGCATTATATACTAAAATTTGAAAACGCACAGGACAAAGGAATTCACGTGCAAGCCAATGTAAAAGTAAATAAGTGATGAGTCATTTAACAAAATGAACAGACCCAAATCCAAATGGACCGACTGGAAGAATCACCAATTTAGATTCTAAACCTATACTAAGAACTTGTTGCGTGTAATGGTTGGAAATAAACATTATGTTAAAAGTAAAAATGGGCATATGAAATTAACATAAAATCAAGTTTGCGTGAAAGAGATGAATGTGTGGAACAATAACATTGCTGAATACACAGAGCTTGCAACATGTATATTTGTGCATTGTGCTACTAAAACAATCAATGATTTTAATTTGATACTTTGTAAGGCCTTTTGCTAACTGCATATTATTTAGGACATTATCGGCACTCACAAAACAACACATTGTGTAAGATATGTAGGCAAGCTTCTAGCCCTGAACTATGTCGGGGCAGGAATTAGGAGACAAATCTGCAAGGGTCACAGTAACATTGAAACAGATCAAATCTAAGAAATGGTGAACATTTCCCAACATTATGTAAAGCCTACTTTGACATTAGCTTTTTTAAGAGGAGTAAACGTTTCTTTACTTTACAATAGTGTTGTTTCTATTTGAAAGAAAATTTGTCTTCTTCCTGCAAATATACATTTATCATAAAAGTAAATGGTTTTCGTGACAGTTGATACCATTTCATTTTGTGCATGAACGGTAAATAAAATGCCAACCTTAGACACTTTTAAAACATATTTTCCATTTCAACTACTGGTAGATCAAATCAGTTTACATCATACATTGTCAAAAGATGAATTCTTTAATAAATGTAAAATGATTTTAACTGTTTTACATTAGTATGTGGTTTATATATGTAAAAAACCCCGAAGATATATATTTACTACTTTGTTACAGAAAAACGCTTCTTTGCTATTAATTCTTGATTAGTATAATGTCTTTATGTATTCTAAATTCATTTAACTTTGTTTAGAAAGTAATGGTATCAATGTGTTTTTCCACTAATATTTTATAATCATCAAAACTCTTTTGTCACTAACTTACAAATTAAATAAACTATTTTTAAGCTTGCATACTCAATATTTTTTTGGAAACCTTTTTTTCAATTCATTAGTAAGTGCTGTTGACACTTGACTTGTTTACACTATGTTTGGCTGTTGTTTTTGAAGGTCACATGCTTAAAACCAAAGCATACGATTTATGTCTAGATAGTGAACTAAAATATGCTAGATATATTCCAAAATTCATTTTAAAATACTGTAAAGAACATTTTTATCACTGAAATTTTTATTATTATTAATAAAAAAGACAAAAAAATACTGTTTTACAAATAGAAATAAGCCACACAGTCAATCTAACGCGCATTCACGGAAATCTCCCTCCCTAGAACCCCAATCTCCCTCTCTGGGAGCCCAAGTCTCCCTCTTTAGGACCAAGGGAATATCACATGTCTGTTAAATGTATCAAATTGTAAGCACTGCCAATAATATTATCTGTGAGGATTTAGATTTGCATAGTATGTCTAGTCAGAGGAACAATCTTTTTAAGGTGCACCTGCATTTTATCTCACATCACCTAAAATGTGTTTAGATTGATGCATTTAAAACTAATATCTGTAATAACAATGATAGTGGCAGGTTACTGATGATGATAGTGACTGTTGGACTGATGATGACAATGATGATGAATACAGATGTTGTGATGGCATTGATAAATTATACAGTAGTGATGTTGGTGATGTTTTCTTTTAACTGCTGTTGTTTTCTTTCCTTTCCAGAGGATGAAAATGTCAGACATTATCAGGGACATGTAAGTGTATTTTGATAGTTAGCATCCTCCATGAATATAACAATATCATTAACATTGTAATTGTAAATCGTTGAAGTATAATTGTGTGAATCCTAAATAATAACCATGCCAAAAAAATCTGATCTTCGAACTTTGTATAGCAAATGAACTTATGACGAAGTTTATTTTATTTTATATCAGTTAATAAGTTTTTTATGTCTTCTAAGCATGGGATTACGTTCCATTAGGGACATTAGCTTGTAAGTTAATATGGCAAACAACATAAATGATATAAAATTATATTCCAAATACTTTGCTAAAAATTACTTAGAAAACTTAATGATTAAATATGCTTGAAAGATCAATAAGTCTCTAAATGATTACTTAATTACAAATTCAGTAATCATTTCCATGCCTAATTATAATAATATATACATGTACCAAAAATCTTATCTAAGTAAAGCTTGATGTGTGAAATTTATGTTGAAGTAAACATTTAGAAGATAATGCCATTGACTGGGGAAAAAAATATTTATTAGCTCTTACTTTAGGCCTGGATGACCGATTTGGGATTAAAATGATGCCTTTTACAGTGATTTTTATTATTTTGCAAATTCAAATTAAATCTTTACCTGCTAACCTCAGGTTGACCAGGCTTCAGCTCTCTTTGCTGATGAGTATCTAACATATTTGCCCCATTAACATAAAATGACATGCCCATGACTAAGTGGTAGAGTTGCAGACTTGTAACTCTTCTGACTGCTTAGTCTTTCACTGATTGGGTTCAAGTCCAGCTCAAGAAGCAGGACTTAATGTGGGAATGTCCTGAAGCTGACCGGCAGTGGATCTGCCAAGACATTTATCTAGGGTCTTCCTCAACCAAAATATTGAGACTTTGTTAAATGATCATAATTGGTCCCTGCGATTAATTTCAAAAATAAAAAAAACATTTACATTTAACGTACATCACCCGCATGATGTTTCCAGCAAGTAAAGGACTAATAATATAGCTTGCTATGTTTTCATGTAGCTATAAGCCCAAAACTGCCCAAACAGCCCAAACATGGTTCACGTGCATACTTTACTCTCATAATGGATTTGTAACCGTCAACGATATTAGTTGTTATTGTTTTCAAATTTAACATAGAGATTTCCTTAAATCTTGAAATAATTTCTTCTTTCACAAATATTTCTTTTAATTTAAGAAATATTTTCTTCTTTTTTTTAAAAAAAGAAGAAATTTTTAAGTTGAATTAAGAAAAAATAATTAATATTCTGTATGGGTGAGATGCTATTTATTCTAACATTTTAGAGGTAAGTAACTTTGTTTATTTGATGAAATATGCACACATGTAATCCATTTCTTGTAATATTTCAGTGATATAAAGGACAGCAAGAAGTCTGTAACTTTAGCCGCCATTGGATACATCATTTCCACCGTAATTTATGGAGTTTGTCTTCAAGAACTACACACTCATTCCATGGAGTTGAAACCACTTCATCGTGGGTTTGAAGTACCCATCCTCATCTCGGCAGCAGAGTTTCTCTCCCTTATCCTCATCATTAAACTCGAATCATTAAAAGATCTGATCCATCATGCTGAAGGACTTATTGTGACCTTGATCTGTCACGTTGCAATGGAATACCTGTTCAACTATTGGTACATCTATTCGAGGCAAGATTCCTTTGCCGTGGGATACTTTGAGCCTTTAGTACTAGTAGCACTACTCAAACTTTGCACAAACTATGAAGTCAACGTAAAGATTATTTTCAGCTTACTCACCATGTCAATATTGGCTGGATTTACCTCTGGTGATTTATGGATTCTCACGAATGCCAATCGAAGTGGAATAATAATTTTTCTTGTGATATATTTCCTCTCCCTACAAAACCTTGGCATTAACCTACTTCAAGAGGAATCATTAACATTCTCATTTCGGAAAAAAATCTCAATCATATACTCAACAACAGTTTTATCACTGGGCGCTTTTATGTCCGCGTTTCACCTAACATACTGGGCACTTCCTCTCATGTTTGCTATCTTGGCCATGTTTGCATCTGTTGCAATGTTTTTCTTAACATCCATCCTGCTACAGACAAGTCATCTGATATCTGTGTCAGTTTTCGGCGTGCTGGCTCAAATTTGTGTCAACTTGGCATGTGTTCCCGGCGAACACACACACAACATTCTCATCTCCATCATTGCTATGCTTGTCCTTGTTGTTATAGTTTGGCTCTATTTTAACTACGTTTCCAACCTCGAGAACACCAGCAAACCTCTAGTGTCGGGTAAGTTTTTTTTTGTATTATTAGTTCGATTTTTATTAAAATTAGGGCTCTTCAACTCAATAGATTGTTTGTGTTGCTGTAAGTCTATTCAAGCTTAAATCTCAATAACCAGTGTAACAATTCGATTGAACCACCATTTTTGTCATCCTTCCATTTATGACAATAATATACCCTATCATAATCTAATTTGATAATGATAACTATAGCCATGGTTTACATTCCAACACATGTGCATGTTAAAATTTTGCAATCGTGCACTATCACAAGCATATATTTGACAGCTCTTGTTATATGAACAGTTTTTCTTGAATTGTTTTAAAATACATCAATAGCCAAAATGTCACAATATTCAGCTAGTATTGTTGAAGGAATACCCCTGATTGAATGGTAATGTACCACCGGCATACCATATTTCTGCTGAAATACCTCCCAACATTAGGTCGTTTTTTGCCCTGAATGAGTCTTGAACCCAAGCAGTCAACTGTTACCAATTTAATTTATGTATTTTATGATCAACCACTGAAATCATTTTTCCAACTTCCAGTTGTTAGAAATAGGAATAAAGGGATACCTTCCAATTTTGTTTAGTAGTTACCACAGGCATACACTTATTCAGATATAGGAAGAAAATAAACTCCCTCGCATTAATTTCCTTTTGATCAAAACTGATTGGAAGAAGACAAAAGATCATTGTACAAGTTACTAAGTGTAATCACAGTGCTGCACAATTTAAATTAAAAATACCCTATTCTCCTTTCTAAAATTAATACATTAAATATTTTGACCTGATGATGTATGAATAATCATTGAATATTCACATTTGTTTTGTTTTTCAAAGCAGATGTTTTACTGTTTGTCTCTTTTTTCCTTCATAGTCCCACACCATGAGGTCTACACTCGCATAGAGTTTATCATGTTTGTTGGATTTTTCTGCGGCCTGCTGTTTTACGTCTTCAAGCCGAAATTTAGCAAAAGAGATCTCAACAACCTCCATTATGTCGGCCTGGATTCCATTGTGAAACGGCTGCTGAATCTCCAATAAGTGTGGATAAATATTGGCCACTGAAACATTTCTCTGTTGAGACTTTACTGAGACTCAAGTCCTTATTATTTCACTAACAGAAAACTTTGACATCCTAATGTTAAAATAAAGAAAGCTTTGACACCTCACCAAAATAACTTGATACCACGACCAATACAGGTTTATGTTGTTTATAATTAAGGAAATGTAGCAGTTTGTATCTGTGCAAGATGTTGTGGAGGACAAAATTTTAACTTTAGCAAAAGTTAGAAATATTTTAGCATCTGGAGCCTTATAATTGCTTTCCCAGCCATCATTATCATACTTAATAATTTCAGATTTTAGGACCAAATATTACTGTTTGAATGTATACTGTATGTTATTTATATAATCACAAGCTTTAATTTGCTTCCCTGATAGTTTGTTTTTAGCTGGTTTAAAATGGTCCATTGCCAGTGTTAATCAGAGCACTTGGAACCTAATAAGTTAATGATCATATGTAAAGAAAAACTTGAAGTTTGTTTTTATTTATTTTGTGGCACGATTGATTAATAATAACGATGTTACAAAATGTTTTTGTTTATTGATCTTCTTAAAACAACTTATTTGGATTAATGGATTAATCTCATCAACCCTGTCCATAACTAGCCAAAGTCAATTACCTCCCTTTGATAAACAAATATTGTGACCTCGTACATGAATATGAAAACAGCAGATGCCTTTCTGTAGATTGTTTTTGTAAGATGCTTTTGAAGTCATTTCTCTTACAACTTTAGTTAGTGCAGTACAATTTATGTGTTCAATGAAATCCTTTTTGTTGTTGTAATGTTTAAGCACTTATTGTTGTTTTTTATTAGACTGTCACAAAACAGTTATGTCTTGACAATATGCTTATGCCACTTTATGATTAAATGGGAAAATGTAGACAAATTAACTGTATACAAAAAAAAAAGAAAGCATGTTTCTTGATGAATATTAGTCCTTTTAATTGACTTGTATTCTCTCTGATCATTCAAGATCAGTGAGGATGGTTTCTTAGATAAATGTGACATAAAATAGGTATATTTTTTTAGGGAAATAGCAGAGAATAAACTGTTATTTTACTTTGATTAAATAATGTGGGGATTGAAAAAAAATGGTGAAATGTAATTTCTTGCGCATATTGATTAAATAATGTGGGGATTGAAAAAAAAATGGTGAAATGTAATTTCTTGCGCATATTGATTAAATAATGTGGGGATTGAAAAAAAATGGTGAAATGTAATTTCTTGTGCATATTGATTAAATAATGTGGGGATTGAAAAAAAATGGTGAAATGTAATATCTTGTGCATATTATTTTTATGTCAGTCCTAAATCATATCATCTAACTGCTGTTCAGGTGAATGACTTTATTACTGTGCATTATATTTATCTTTGTTACAGGCTTACACTACTTTATCCACAAATCAATATGACATCGGAAATGTTGGTTAGTAATGAGGTACATTGGTGAAATGGAAATTGTCTCCCTTGTTAGTTAATATCCGAGGTATTCCAAACAGTAGATAGGTCCCTGTAGTTGAAATTCTTGGACTTTATCGCCTGTTCTTTTGTAGGTATTGCAATAACAAACAGTGAATTTCTTACTTTTGCATCAATAGAAGCTTAAAATTAATTTAAATAATTATAGAGATATTTTATTTTCAAAAAAGAAAATGGACATGTTAATTTATGATGGTTAACCTGGGTATCATAAGAAAGGCAGAGAAGTCAACATAAACGCCAAAGATCACAAGCATAAAAACCGAGTAAAACAAATGAAAGGACCTACTTGCATTTAGCCATTATTCAGGGGAGAATATTCATTAATGTCTCTCATTGAAAATAGAAGCTTCAGTTTGACTATATTTAAAATTTGTTAAATAAGAATGGGATAAGATGAATAATTTCAAAATTATTTAATTATATGATGCGAGTTATAATTCATTTAGTTTTTAATCTGTGTGTAGTCGTAATTTATTTAATTTTTTAATCTGTAATCTATGTGCAGGTTTATAATATCTGCTGTTTACATAGGCATACTAAGTTGTCCAAGAAAGGATACATAATGTAATTTTTTCTAGCCTATCTAAGTAGTATAAAGTCTACAGATAAAAAAGAAAATACTTATAAAATACTGACAAATACTGGTGTTTTTTACTTTTATTTTGCTTTGTGTTCAGTATTATTTATCATGTATTTTATTCTGATCTTTATATTTTGTGGGATGTTTTCATGGTTGATTTATTATATTTTTGTTAGAGAGTTGCTTATTATACAAGAAGCTTATTGGAAACATTTTTTTCAAATGTACTGTAAAAAACCAGCTGTTTTGTTTATAGTTGTGACTTGACCAGGATGTTTTTGGTGTTGTTTTTTTAAATATTTTTTTTACCAATATGCACTATTTTCTTGCCAAAAATCATATAAAATATGCATTTGATTTTGTCTAGTTGTGTTCTTTTTCTGTTTATAGCATTGTCTGTACGTGGATCTGTATGTATGGCTCGTCATCCCCATTTTTATTTGGATCAATAAATGGTCATATTTAAAATCAAGACTAGCTAAAATTAATACTTATGCTTTATATTAGTATTTTGGCAATAACATCATACACCCATACATGTGTCATATAAGTGAACCTGTAGTATACCGGTAGATTATTTGCATGTATGTCAAAAGAGCATTTGTTTGTGTTTAACTCTTTAAGAAGGCAGTTTGCTGAAAATTTGTGTGTGATTGATGTTTGAAAACGGTAGTCTACATTTCCTGATGTAACAATTTACAACCTTGCGTCACAATTGATATATCATATTATTTTTCTATTAAAGTACATTCCTTATTGCTACTAATTTAAAACATATCTACTTAAATATCATTTAACCAGTTTTGTTGTCTTTATTTATTATGGTATACATGAATGGGTACATTTTATAGATTTTATTGTTACCTGTTTATTATTTAAATAATATGTCTACGTATTGGGCTGTTGAAATAAGATTATATCATGTGATATTTTTTTTACTTAGTTATTGCTTTTAAATGTTTTGCCTGTAAGTCTCACTTCCAACAATAAATGCGTTAGGTCGTTATTCCTTGTTATTCATTGAAGTTGTTAATGATCTGTTAGTTTATTGTAGTTCTCTATCAGATGTTAATATTGTGATTCCTATACATATGCTATTTGTAATCTGTTTTCTTTCCCAGATTGCGCTAATTTTCATATTGCTAGGCCTTAGCATGCTAATTTCTTCAATAATATTTTCTGTGATTTTTTCATTAATTTGTAACAAAATGAATTTTGAGTACAACACAGCTGGATTTTACAGCAATAAGTGAAAACAACTTATTTACAATTTATTCTAGTAAAACTTGCCCACATCTCTTTACAAACTTTATCATGCATTTCTATGGACATTGCAAATAAGCTCATCTCTGTATAAAAGAAATCTTGATACATTTACAATAAAATAAGGTAGAAAGGTCAATGATTTTTTTTCATGTATGTTTTGTAGCTAATGACAATCACCATTTCATTAAAACTTTCAGCACTTTAATTACAGAATCAAAATATTTTAACAATTTAGTGGCAGATATGAAAGGCAATCAAAATAATAATAAATTAGTTTAGATAATTATTCAGTTGATTTTCTTACCCTCTCTTGATTGTCCTAGGAGGTTTACAGAATAGGGAAGATTGGTGGGGTTGTGGTGGGTATAGATAGTTTCCATGTGAAGTCATAGGCACTGATAAGACAGTTTAAGGCAGCCATCTTTGAAGGCAGAAGCTATTGCAGGCTGAAATCGGGAAATATGTTCTGTATTCAACTCACCACTGTGTTTTTTTTACCTTTTGATATAAAATTCAGTAGATTTATTTTTCAGTTTATTTTACTGAATTTTATATCAAAATTGAATTGCTTTTATGAAGCATTTTAAATATCAAAACTATATTTTGATAGTTTAAAAGGTAAAAAACAACAACAACTACAACCAAAAAAGATGCACTGTTCATGTACAAGGATGAGTCAATATATTTTATATATTTTATATATTTCTGTGTATTAATTCTTAGTGCATTTATCGATTTAAAAAATATTGTATTCTAAAAATATGAATTTTAAGAGCTATCCAATGGTGCATAGCATTTAATTTTTGGACCACAAATGAAGAAATGACAAGAAAATAAAATTTACGCTTCTATACAATTCATCTGGAAATCCCATGAAGTTGCCATCAAAGATGGCTGCCAAGATAAGGGATCTTCACTGATGTGGAAACTATCTTTACCCAGCTGGACCCAGCCACTGCCATAAGTGATCTCAGGGAAGGAGTCAATCTCCACATTAGATCACAATAACCTCTGCCAGGGAAAATCATCAATTGATTTGACAATAATACTGTTAAAAAAAAAATTATAAAACGTTTTTTATTTTATTTAATTAAAAAAGAATAGCCTTGTACTTAGTTCCATTGATAAAATTAATTGAGAAAGAAATGTGTACATTTAAACTGTAAATTGTTTTGAGTTTGTTGTAATGAAATAATATAAATCATTTTTATATTGAGACCATTGTCGATGTATACAGGCATTGTCTCCGCTATGGTTACTTTTCAAGACAGCAGTGGTTATTGCAGCATGGCAAAATGTAACTGGTGTGAGGAATGTGTGAAGGGTTGGGTTTAGAGGCTTGCTGACCAATGGCAGTGCAGTAAACAAATATGCATTAAGTGTTACTAATTGTGTTATAAACTTCCCCGCTGTGATATCAATATATACAGTAAAGCTGTTCATTTGTTTACAACCTGTCCCACATTGATCTTCCAGCTTATTAACAGTAAACAGTCTGAAGAAATGAAGGTCATTTTCCTTGCCTTGACCACAACTTTTGATATACAAAACGTGTTTAAGATGTTGTTTGACAATCTTCTTTTTGAAGCTTGAACGCATACAACTAATTTAAATATAATGAGTCATAGTAGACAGCAGCGACAAGATGTTAGTCCTTGGAAAACACATTGCTCTAGGTATTTATTATCTGAGTATAGGTTCTACCGAAGAAGAATGCTGTAAAAATAGAATCATATAAGTTTGAAGAATTTGTTTTCCAATCAACTATAAACACATAGATTTAAACTGCATTAAATCACCAGGCAAAGCAACAGGTATGGATCTATGGCATGGTGATATATATAAAATCTTTTTGACAGACTAGAGGAAAATCTACATTGTACCATAAAGTCTTAAAGATAATACATGTTGTTTTTTTGCCCCAAATTAATATAAAAAAGTAGGGATGCGTCTTATCCATGCGAGATAAGTAGTGCATGTTGGTTCAATTACATGGTAATAGACTTTTACAATAACTTTATTTTTTGATACAGCATTTAATTAACTGATCCACTAGGTGGGAAAATGTCATATAATCAAGAAAATACAGTAATTTTTATCTTATCTAAACATCACTGCAGGTCTGTGGGAAGTAAATATATTTTTATATACATAGGTTTGTTGATTTTTGATATATTTATATTTTGAATAATTATAATTGTAGACCATATTTAAAGAAATTAAATGTTATCTTGAGAGCAACTGGAAAATACAAATTTTGAAGTCATATAACAGCATGAATTGATTTGAAAATATCTTTTTATATAGTGTTCTTACTATTATGTTATTGAATTAACAACCTTAGTAACAAAGATTGTGTAGCTTTAAATAGGACTAGAATAAACAGTATTAGTAACAGAAATATGAAAGGTGCCAAATCTACATGTACTACCTACAAAACATACATTGCTGTAAGAAGAATAAAAAATAAGCATGTATATTTCTTTCAAAAATATTTACTTGTGTTTATATTCTTTTTATTGTTTAAAATTTGTAAAACTTTTTGTGCATTTGAGTTGATGAGTTGAACTGTTGCTTTCAAGATCCAAATGATTATTTTTTGTTTAAAATGTATTTTTTATCATTTATTATTACAATCATTTATAATTACAAGGTAGTTAGCTCCCAAAAATAACATTTAAAAGTTTCATGTTGCTTTAATAGCCACTTCAAGATCATTTATGTTCCTTTGAATATTGGGCATATCACATGTTCTGAGGGATTTTTTAATGCTAGTTATTATATTATGACATTCCATTGTTAATTGGAAATAAAAGTTTAAATCTGGGGATGTTGCTTTCATTTGTCTTTAAACATTTCCTTTCCATGCAAACATATTTTATTATTGCAAACCCACAAGAACTGTGCCCACCAAGTCAGCTGGGAGACCTTCTCACATGAAGTCCTTCGCCCTGAACGAGACACGAACTCCGGTGACACGGGCGCCCTCTTGTGGATGAATACAAGGTCCCGAAAGCCAGATTTCTTGTGACATTGAGGGACTGCAGATGACAAAATAGGTCAGGAGGCATTGTAGTCCGCACTGGAAGAAAGTGGTCAGCTACTTAGGCAGTATACCAGGCTAAGAGCAACCTGAGGCACAAAGACATTGTTGGCACAACACAAACTTCAGCTGAGAAGAGTTAGGAATAAGACAACAGCAAATATATGACACCTTAAACAAACAAGAAGATCGATGGTGCAAGGAGAAATCAGAGGATGGAATCATGTATGCAAGATATGTCCAAATTGTTCAACAGGGTGCATGGAAAAGGTTTGAAAGTTCAAAAGAGAGAAAGTTGTCATGGCAGGAGTTGCGGAAGTATGAACCACTCCAAATGAGCTTCCTCCTTGGATCAGTAATATGATATGCTGTCAACACCATCATATCTTTGCAGGTGGAAACTAACTGAAGATCACCCATGTCTACTTTGTGGAGAAAATAGGGATGCCAGCAGTATACTGTCATCATGCAAAGCGGCATTTACTCGAGACAAATACCGGTGACGTCATGATCAAATGCTTACAGTCTAGGCAGGCGCACTGGAGGGAGAAAAAAGGAAACAAAGAAACCAGCAACTCTCCAAAACCAACTTTATCTCCTTCGTCAAGGAGGGTGAAGCAAAAGGCAAACCAGAAAGCAACAAAGCTTTACTTCAAGAAGCCGAAAGCTGGGAGAAAAGGGTAGGTCTTGGTCAGATGTTGGTCTTTTCATAAATTGTCCCCACTAACCTTCGGCCAGGTATAGTACTTTGGTCTTCGATGCGACTTAGAGTGATAATGGTTTAATTAATTTTAACATGGCAGGAAAGCACAGAGAAAGCCTATGAAAGGAAGTCGGTGATGATTGCAGCCGTAGGAGTTCTAGGACTATGCATGGAGCACTGGCCAGTCTAGAAAAGGCTACAAGTCCATGCTCTATGCAAATCTGCCAAAAGAACGTCTTGTTGGCGTTGGCTTAGATGCAATGAGGTGGTATGGAAGCCATCACAGATGAGCAGTTAACAGTTGTTGTCCCACAAACTATTCTTTGCGTATTTCCATAACAGGATATGTAACTAAACTCAGAGTCACACAGTTTAGCTTCCGTTGTAGAACTATCAAAGCCTTTACTCAGCCTGTAAAAACTGTTGCTTGCCCAGCCTGTTTAAAGTTGACGCACATGTGGCTTTAAAATATATTTTTATGGCCATGGATTATATGAATAAACCGACCTGTAAAGGGCGTAGACGTGTAATCTTTTAACCTTCCGCTTATTTCCAAAACATTCAATGTGGGGTATTTTGTATTTTCAGAAAGAATTGTTATTCTACACAAAATCACATACTACAGCAATTTATCAACGCCGGATCTAATTGTCTCAAAATGCGATTACTTTTCCGAAGCAGTAAATACCACAGCGTTTAGTTATTATTTATCATCAAAAGAACTGATCACAGAACAACGATCACCTTTGGTGTTTTTCAGCTCACCTGAGCTTATACTCATGGTGAGCTATTCACGTCACGCGTCCGTTAACATTTTTAAACGACATCGCCTCTGAAACCGCTGGGTTAAATTCAGCCAAACTTTCTCAGAAGTTTAAGTAGGCAGAAGACACGAAAAGTTGTCCAAATTTTGATCCGTCAAAAAACATGACCGCCAGGGGCGAAGCCTTTTTCCATAAATGGCTTTATAGGAAAACTTAGAAAAATCTTCTTGTCCTGTATCAAGATTGTTTAAAACATTTTGATCCGTCAAATAACATAAGAAAATCTTCTTGTCAGAAACTACAAGAGCTAGAGCTCTTGATAACTGGTTAATGTATTCCCTTGGTGGTCATGTATAAAGAATGTTCAAAGAATTTTAATCGTCAAAAAGCACAAGGGCTAAATGTCTATGGCACTCAGATGAGCGATAAAGGGCCATCATGGTCCTCATGTTTGATGTTGTTGTTTTGCTAAAACTTTTAATTTAAATTTAAAAGCTATCAATTGCCAACATATTGTTCGAGCGATCAGCACACTATAGAAGTTCCGTAAACCGTTGGACCGCTTGTCGTCATAAACAAGGTATTTAGATTTCTCACAATGGCAATATCAAGGAACAAAGTAAACTGAATGATAAATGATTCCGTCCTGGTCAATGTTGTACAACAGCTCGAGGAAATGCACTAATGATTGTATGCTCCTAATTGAAGTCTAGATTAGGTAACACCAGAATAACAACACAGAAAAAACGCCGCTCTGATGCTAAAGTTCGCTACGATTAAGGCCGGGAATTGTTGATTTGTTCATTCTCTGCTTCATCTTTTTGTAATAGCAAACTTTATTGTTAAATTTTTGTTACTCGAATGTCCGAAATGCGTTGTGACATGTACCTGGACCGCAACCGACACTATTTTACTAGTTTTGTTGTTGTTTTTGTTTGTTTGTTGTTGTTTTGTTTGCTGTTTTTGCTTTGTTGTTGTTGTTTGTTTTGTTTAGTTTTTCAGTCCATGTTCATTTTAAGTAATGTTTCGGAAATGTTAAATGTAAGTACTAGCACATGTCCCAGCAACTTCGCCCCTGGGTCTGATCGAGAAAATGACGTTGTCCGGACAGACATTACAGAACATATTCGAAATGAGAAGTTTACCAGACGAGCACTCATGGCGAATAATATTTGCCCACGTGTTTCACTGCCTCGATAAACTTAGTAATGCTTGTATAATTTATGCACATACTCGATCTTTTATGTGGATCCATTACCATATGTGATCATGAAATGGCAATCAACATCTACCTGTTAAAGTGCTATTGAACAGACGATGCGACATAACGAGAAGAGCAATATTTTAATTCTAAATAGAGTTATTTATAACGTGTATATGAAGCAAGTGGTGAGTGATGGGTTGTATTAAGCAGACGATATTCAATAAATTGGGCGGCATGGGGCGTTTAACTAAATTGTATGCGTAGGATAATTTCACGGAAGGCTTAATACTTGTAAACAATGTTTTAGAACCCTATTTGAGGTTTTAAACTTTATTTGTTATGCATTATTGGTTTACTACAACACTTGACAACACACGCTATATTTGGATATATCTATATGGGAGAAACACTGATGTGCGGTCCATTGTACATTTGTAAAGTCTAATGTAGTTAAGCAGCTCTCTACAACAAAACATCTGTAATAGTTATCAGAACTCGTTGTGTCAGACAAAAAAATAAATAAGATCAGCGTCACAAAATGGTGTTTCTTCAGCTGTAGATAAAACTGTTTAGACGATTACCCGCCTTTTTTAATGAAGGCATGAATTAGTTAGCTCACTTGTTTTTCCATATACTGATAAAATCAAGAATTATCGTCGTAACTGTCTAACCTCACATTTGACATGCCTTGGCAAGGCCCAATTAATGTCAAAGCGGTCATCACTGGTAGAGGTTACCCGTTACATCAGTTATTTTCCACATCAGTAAAGAGCCCTTATCTTGGCTGCCATCTTTGATGACAACTCCAAGCGATTTTCAGATGAATTGTATAGAAGCGTAAATTTTATTTTCTTGTAATGTAATTTCTTCATTTATGGTCCAAAAATTAAAAGCTATACACCATTGGAAAGCTTTTGAAATCCATATTTTTATAATGCAATATTATTTTAAATTGATAAATGCACAAAGAATTAATACACAGAAATAAATAAAATTATTGGCTCATCCTTAAACAAAATGAACAGTGTAACTTTTTTGGTTGTATCTTTTTTACCTTTTAAACTATCAATATATAGTTTTGATATTTAAAATACTTCATAAAAGTTGTGAAATGTGATATAAAATTCAGTAAAATAGACTGAACAATAACAACACAGTAGTGAGTTTAATATAGCACATAGTTCCAGATTTCCGTCTGCATTAGCTTCTGCCTTCAAAGATGGCTGCCTTGAACTGTCTTATCAGTGCTTATGACATCACATTGAAACTATCTAAACCAGAAATGCAACAATTAATAGCGAACGGCAAACACGCACTCTCTACACAATTATGTCGCTTGCAGAAGACTGCTTATTTGTTGCTGTTGTGTTGTTGCTTTTTCACGAGTTTAGACCAAATAGCAGCAGTTTGGAGTACCTCGGCGATGACTGCCTCAAGTTTTTCTGCCACTCCCGTCCCGTCGAATTTATGTGTAAATTGAAAAGTTTTAATTGCACCTGGCTTGATAAGATTTTAACATCAATGGGTTATAAGCAGTATAATGTGTGTTGTTAACGTGTTTCTTTTTGCATTGATGAGTAAATAAAACATATATTTTTTCCAAGACATTTTAACTGTTTTGTTTTTTGTTTTTTTGTTTTTTTTATTGTTTTGTTGTTGTTGTTTTTGTTGTTTTGTTGTTGTTTTTTTGTTGTTGTTTTTTGTTGTTTTTTTTTTGGTAATGAATTAACCGATCGAGTACTTGGTCATTTATTACAATCAACGTTCATTTTACATTTCATGTAGCTAGTTCAATTCTTTTTTTCTTCTCTTTTTACGTAATATGATTATGTTCTTCGTATTGGTTTGATATGTGTCATATGTGTTGAAAACACTTGCAATGCTAAGACGTTTAGCAGTTGACAAAAATATATACGTAGTTTCCTACTCTGAACAAGAATGCGCATGGGTCAACCGGTGAAAGCACTTGTTTCTGTGTCAGCACAAGACTAATCGAATCGTCAGTGTGAAGGCGCTCAAAGGAGTATGGGTAGCACAGCCAAGATATCTCTCTTATTCACATCCGTTTTCATGCAGTTTAGCTGACATGGTTTAAGCGTATGTCACTCCTTCTTTCCTAACAAACTTTGATATCAAAATATCATCTATTCTAAAGATGTCAAACAAACGGGACCGTGTACGTTGAATGCGAAAGCTTGCTTTAAAAACACATTTAATGTTGTCGTAATATTTTAATTTAATAATCAACAAATGACCTTTTACGTGTTATATATTACATGTAGTCTACTAAATACAAATAATTTTTTCATTAATGCGGAAGAACAAATCCCCTACATCATATGTGTGCCTTTTCAAATTTTAGTATATGTTACGTTTTCACGTTTTGCAGTGTGGCAGTCGTCAACAATCTCCCCTTGCATGAAATCTATTCGTGGACAGTGTTTGTTTCAGATAGATGTTTTGTGGGTTTTTCTCACTGCTTGCATTTGAAAACAACAACAAAAACGCGGGAGGTGCGATGTTCGAGCTCCGTAAAACCAGTTTAAGCACCCCACCAAAACGATAATTGTCTCGTCACAGTTTTGTTGTTCAAATTTTAGTGTATACTGCATTCAATACTAATAGGACAGTGTATTTTTCTAATTTCATTTTGCGCCATTTAGTTACTTCCCTTGGTAGAAAAACGAAACTATCCTTTGAATTGCCATACGCAGTCGCCGCGGTAGTAGGTCAGCCATTTCACCGGAAGATGTGAAATTTATCTCACAACACTATGTTGTTCTACATTAGTAAAATAGACACTATAAAAATAATTGCCCAAACCAGGCAATCGCATCAATTTGAAAGTATTAGGTCTTCCTGTAGACATGAAAATATTCTATAGATTTTTTTCACGTCGAAAATAAATAAATAAGTTCTTTTAATCGTGTATCTTGGTAGAATTAACAACAACAACACAATTATGCAATCTTGCTTTAATTCAGTTTGTTGGATGTAAAACTTACATTTCAACATCAAAGAAATGCTTATATTTGTTGATATGAGAATGGTGACTTGATATTAAGTCATGACATGTAGTCGATGGATACATGCTTACTTCTTTGAAATATCTATCTATTCCAAGATCCAAACTATTTTCTTGCATGCATTTACCTTTTTTTCTTTACTGTATTGATCATTACTTGCATTTAAACAGTGCTAAACATGTTTCAGGAAAATGGTTATTCAAAATTGCGGTTATACAAAATTGTTGGAATATGTCAACATTGACCCACGCCAATATTTACTATACTAGTTCACAATTTAACTTTAGTTCACATGCAGAGATATATTTGCGGCACTAATCTATAATTTGTTCATTTTTGGTTTATATTATATTAATCTTTTGTTCATTGGGTCTTTTAATTCATTTTCTCGAATTTTACTATTATTTTCAATTTAAATCATTTGCAGCGTCATTGCGCGCGCCCGGTAATAAATAGTGTTGTGAGACGACGGCAACTTCTTTCCGACCTTTTTACAACTAGATTTCAGCCATTACGCCGGCATTTTAGGTCATTGGGGTGTTAATTTTCACAAACAAACATGGATAGAGAAGTAAGACACCACTCGCCAATTGTATTTTTGTATATTCTGTGTACATGGCAACAAATTGTCTTGTATAATTTCGTAAATCATATTTAATATCGCTTATTATTTCAATGAAATTAGACCATGTGAGCCACTCATGAAAACACGAGGGCGGTAGCGAAGGATAGTTTGCATAAGCCGGTCAATTTGTTAAAAGTTTTCCAGATTTTCTGCAGTAAATAGCGTTCCCCGTTGTATAAAAAGTTTGACAGTATGTATAATATGACAAGTTGATGTCGGATACATTTGTAAATATTGCTGTCATACTCTTGATTCGACACAAAACGAAACAATGTTAACCTGGATTCGGTGTTCATAAGCATTTTTGCTAACCACGTTTGTGTGAACATTGTAATAGACACGGTCTTGCGTAAACAATCATTCCAATAACTACCACTAAACTCTTTAACACTGAGTGTAGCATGATAGACGTTGACATCATCCCAGTTTAATTGCAGAAAAATCCTAGTTCTAAAGTCACAAGATGCAGAAATGTTCAAATAATATTTACCCAAGAAAAAATTGTCAAAAGCACATGGTGCTTTGACCTTGATTTATAACATCAGCTTTTACACTTAATGCTTTTTACCAGTTACTTACATTTATATAACGTCAGCTCATACACATACTGAGCAATTAGTGACAATATTAACTTGATTGATGATGTTTAGGACCTTGCACCTAAATTTCGAACTGGTGAAAAATTATTTTTACTTAGACTTGCTTATATACTTCACACTCTTCATTTGAAATTGGCTTAAATTCAGAAATGTGAAAGTAGTGTACTGGAAATATATATATTATTTTACATGAACATTATAAATGCTGTAGACAATGTTAAAAGTGTTTTGCTGCTAACTCATATGTTCTATGTATATTTCATTGGTTCACTGTTCATTTGGAAAAGCTAAGCTATACTTTATTTGATTAATGTTGTTACCATTATTATCATTTTACCACTCTGTTGTAATCACTATCCCATAAAAATGTATTAATTGTCAGAAGTCATGGTCTTAAGTCATACAATTCTTTATGCTTTATGGCATAAGCTGAATAAACAACAGAAACAAAATACAAGGCTCTTGCTATGAAAACTGTCTTGACTTTAATCAGGCTTCATGCCTTGAAAATGATAAGGTAAAAGTCTGTTTAAAATATGTATATTAACCACAATTATACTAACCTCAAACTATTGTATTCATAGAAACAATTCTACTTTTAGGAAAGGCCCTCCCGTGACCAAGTAAGTTTGTTTACACACTACATTCTCAATATAGCTGACTTGTCCAGACGTTACTAAGACTACAGATAAAAGTACAACAAAATAATGACAGTTTTGTTTGAAAGTTGAGTACCAGGACTTGAAGCAAAACACCAACAGGTTATAAAAATGCTTATGTAGAAATAACTTCCAATACAAGGCAAATGGTTGGCCCATGCATTGTGTAGTCTTTCAGCTGTCTTGTGAAATATCCATGGCTCGATTGTGAAGTGGCATCCCGATTTAGCACAGTCCATTAGCTCTTTCTAGTGTAAAGGATATACTTTTTTTTACAAAATTCACAAAATACTGTTGGTGGGACGATAAACCCAATAAACAAACAAAATTCACAATGGAGCAAAAATTGTCTCCACAACTTGCGAATGCTAAAGTCAGATACCAAATAACAACAGTCAGGAAATTTGGAGAAAGTTTGTGTTGTTTTTTCATCGGTGTGGAAAATTTAGATAAAAAATGTCAGATTTTACTTTTAGTACATTAAGTACTCTCTTTGTGTTTCACATTTTCATATCTATCATAAAGACCAGGGAGGCATCATGGCTTGGTAGTAGAATCCCCATTTTATAACTCCACTGACTGCTTAGCCTCCCACCACGTGAGTTCAAGTTTCGTTCAGGGCGAAGGACTTAATATGGGACGGTCTTCCAGCTGACCAGCATAGCGCAGGTGTTTATACACAGACAGGTGTCTGGGGTCGTCCTCCAACAATCCAGCTGGACGTCGATAATGGTCATAAGTGGTCGCTGCGTTGTATTTCATACATAGAAAACTAAAGTATCATAAAGACATAAATTAACTGTAAATTACTAGATTAAATAATTAAAATTATTTCTATCTTTGATTTAAAATTTATTGTTAATTGTGCATTTGCTATTTTTATTTGTCAAACTTCTGCCATTTGTTGTAACTAGATTCATGCTGTTTAATAATCATTAAAGTCTAAAATTATTTTGTTTCATTGTCTTGTTCAATATAATTACATTCAATATCACTAAAATGATAGGGGAAAAGAAGTATTATTCATGTGTCTGTTGATATTTACAATGAAATTTGCACATTCATTGCATGTAATAGCTATGATTTATTCCATGCTTTATTACCATACAGTCTTAAAGAAGCTTTTACAACCTTTGAGGCTTTGCCTGAAAAATGTCGACAGTAATCCGCCCCCACCCACCCGCTTGCACACAGTACATATAAACCATATAAGGTAGTAAGTACTGCCAATGGTAGACCATAGTGGGTCTGTTTCAGAATGTCATTACTTCTTATATCACCTTGAATTTGACGCCATCATGTCTTACCTTATTTAGAAAACATTGACCCAAAGTGAATACTTCCATTTTATTGATTATTTATGGTTTTTAGGCCTAAAACTCAACCAGAAGACAACCCAGTGCTAGCTTGGATAAAGCAATACTGCCCTATCATGGAACCATTTATTCGTGCTAAAAATGCTGAAACCATTGTCTGCTTACCACAAATGTGCCGTTGAGTCGGAGAACTTCCATGACTCTGTGACACAACATAGCAGCTTTGGATATTTTGCACTGATATTAATAATTCCTTCATTTCACAGTCCCCAGATAACTGATATACTGTTGGTGGGATGATAAACCCAATAAACAAACAGAATTTTAAATATTGATGACACACTCTTTGGTTTTGTTTTTAAATGTCATTACAATTACTATTCTAGTCCATTTGTTTCCTTTAAGTTTGTGGTGAAGACTTAACAGCGTCTTCAGCATAATCCAAAATAGAGCCTGGCCACTGCTGTGTTGCGTTTCTGGGTCACAAGTGTTTTAACTAGATATAGATGACAACTGTTTATGATGTTTCAATAGTTTATTAGGACTGCAGTAGACAGTTAATATGTACCTTGTATAAGTGAGTTCCGAGGTGGTATGTAGTGGCAGATCAACATCACAGTTGTCTGTCGTAAAACACAGGGCGAAGGACTTAGTGTGGGAAGGTATTCCAGCTGACCTGCAGTGCGCTGGTGGTTCTTCCCAGAATTTGTCAGCTAGTCATCTCTGATAATCTTAATTGGTCGCTGCGAAGTATCACAAAAACGAAACAATAATTGGTGGGCATGACCAATTCACCATTACAGTCTTCACAAAAGAAATTTAAATACACTTGACCTTCGGTCCAACAAGCCAGCAATATCTATTGGACCAAATTTTACTGGACCAGTATGACTTTGACAAAAGGATGGTAAGCTAACCAAGGTGTTACAAGTGGTTGGGTTTAATAAAAGCCTTTAAAGCGTTAAGTAAAGTATATATGTTTTCATAAATATTCAGAATTTTGAAAATGATGTGGCTGAAAATAGCTCGAAAATTTAATGTACTGACAGATTTTGGTGGTCCACCAGGTTTAGTTGAAGACTGCCATAATGAACATAATTATGTGATGTATACATAAGTATTAACCATCTTCATGAAAAAAAAAAGTTTAAAATCACTGGCCAAGAAAGCTAGTTAAATCACTAGATCAGACATTGTATTATTGGACCGAGGTTTCTGCTGGGCTGACCCGTTAACTAGATTTTTGTGAATCATGTTCTTTGATGTACTTTAAGTTGCATGATATATAATTTTCATGTCTGGTCAATTTGTTACTTCTTTAACCAGGTTTTCAGCAAAAATCCTGGTTATTAGATTGGGGCATGGTGGGTTGGCAACGTCAAACAGGATTTCGGGTCAATAGGTTCTGTTTGAATAACCAATCTTGGTGAAACTTCGGATAAAGTTAGCTTGGGGTTGGATTTGTTATATCGTTGAAAACCTGATTTCATGGCATGGCCACGTTTCTTGTTTTAAATATAATTTTGATTAAAATATAATTTGTTAAAGCTTTTTATCAGATTTGACATTCTTGTCTAATTGGCTGATAGTTCCTAACAATTACATGGTGATCAACAAGACTAACTGGTTAAACAAATGGGGCTTGCAGAACTTTAACACTTCCTGTGATTTTTTAATTGTAATGGATTTTGTGTGCAAAATTCCCACCTATCTTGAATCAATTGTGTGGCCAAATAACAGAATATCATTTGTTAAAAAGAAAAATGCTTTAAGGCTTTGTTTACAATTCACTATTTTTCCTATATTGTACCAGACTCGGTCTCTGCTGGGGAAAAAACAATATACTGGCAAATTTTAGGTGACTGTCAATCCATATTGTTTTTTCTTTTGTTGTTGTTTTCTTTTATACAGTTATTTGCCATTTCTCATTTTCAATCAAACATTTCTCTTTGTTTCTTCAGTGGCCAGATTTTGAGAAGAACCCCAATGCAGAAGAGTTCAGAAAATTGTTCGTCGGCGGACTTGACGCTAAAACCACAGTAGAAACACTTCGAGAATATTTCAGCAGTTATGGAACCATTGAGAATTGTGACATCATGAAGGAGAGAAACAACCCACAAAAGTAGGTCATAGTGCTTGAAAGTTAAACTAAACAGATTACAGTAAATTATATGATAATTAACCAGACTGTTTTCATGAATAATATTCAGGTAAAGTAGTCAGAAAACATGGCTCTTTGGCATAACTAACTTTTTTTCTGCTTAAGTTAGCAATTTTCTTGATAACTACTGAATGACAGTTTTGCTTTAAATATATGTAGTGTGTTGTGGTCAAAGTGCAAAAACACGAATCGTAGCTCTTGCTGTCTCAGACATACCGTTCTTGTTTTGCATGTCTGAAGCATAAGTTAGATATTAGTGATTGGTTCACTAAAAAAGTGGCATTTTCTGTGAATTCTGTTATCATTTACTCATGGTTTGATTGTGGTGCTCTTAAATCCATTAGTAGATTGTTGTTTGTAGTAGGAAAGTATGTCAATATGACTTTAAATTAATCTTGATTCACAAATCACAATTTATTCCTCATATTGTGTTGTTGTCTTTTTTTGCTCATACATTTGTTCCATTGCAGGTCTAAGGGTTTTGGCTTCATTACCTTCGACAATCCAAACTGCTTGGATGAAATTCAGAAAAACCGTCCTCATGAAATCGATGGGAAAAAAATCGAAACAAAAAGGGCTACCCCCAAATCAGTAAGTTCAGATTTAAAAAAAATCTTGCTAAATTATCTTTATTAGACACTTTACTTTCTTTCAAACGTCTAGGAAAAGGTTAAAATTTGTAATACAACCAGACCCTGAGGTCAGGTGCTTCAGTCATGTCAAAACCTTTTCAAAAGCACGCTTTGTGGTTTATGCAGTTCCAGCCCTGCTAGCACCAGTCCATTGGTGCAGTCCCAGGCAGACATACCCTTACCTTTACCTGCAAACATAGTTCAAAGAGTAGTTGTAAGATGTCGGGAGCTAGGTATGGCTGTCAAGTATTGTTTATGGTATGCTGTCACGGATGAAGGGCATTGTCCAAACATAATGTACGGTTTCACTGAAATGTTAAATTGTTGGACGTTTAAAACAACCATTTTTTCTGAATGACAAATAGATCGATTGTGGTATGTATAAAAAGTAGAGTTCTAATGATGGTTAGTCTATTGGCTTAAAGGAGAGATTCTAAGGTGTTTTACTAATTTATCCTCGCTGTCAATGAAAAGATAGGTGAATCTTTCAACAAATATATACTCTCTCTCTCTCTAAAAGAAAGGATAGATAATGGGATATTTTACCTGTCAAAATAACAAATGTATTCTATTCCTAGTAAACTTGCTGGCTAAGAAAAAGCTGTACATTAATATGTATTTTTATTTTGCCATATTACTTTTATTTCTTAAACTTCCATCATCTTATTCATATACAAGTCCTTTAAATAAGACAGCATATCATATTTTACCTTCAACATTCATACATTTGCTTTTCAAATTTAACACAGAACAATATTTTTATATTTTGCTACAAGAACTACCAGATAGCTCCCTATTCACTACCATGTAATTTTAACGCGTCAGTTCCGTGCACAGTTTTTGCAGCAATATTTCTGTTGTAGGTTAATGCCATGTCTGCAGATGAACATTAAAAGTCAATTACTAATGTTTAGTTTCCAAAAAAAATGGTTTTACTTTACTAATTGAAATATTGACACATTTGACTTTGGTAATGCCATTAAAATATTTTGTAAATTGCTTTTTCAAATGATTTGTTGCTATGTGATATGGAAGGGGACACCATTAATCATAGCTGATAAAAGGTTTTTTTAAAAAAAAAGTTAAATACAAAGGTGAAAAACAAATGTGAAAGGATACATTTTTATATTGTAAAAAAATGTATTGTTTTTCATTTTTGTCACGACCACATTAAAAAAATGTGCTAAACTGTTTATAGCAACAATATTGGGCCACGAAGAAGCTGTACATCAAGGACTTCCCCAAGGAGTTGGAGGAAGAGGAGCTGATTGCCGAGATGCGGGAAGTGTTCGGCAAGTACGGCACCGTGAAGGACATCAAGCTCGTGAAGGAAAAGGACAATGCTCTCAAAGGCTTTGGCTTCATCGAGTTTGAGGATGAAGATGCTGTAGACAAATGCAACTGTAAGTAAACAACGACATGGTTTTTTAGCTCGACTATTCGATAAATAGGGAGAGCTATTCTAATTGTACAAGGTTTGTGCCCTCCCACAAGTGACAGCTTACAAGTAATGTACTTAGAAGAAACAGTTGTCAGAACTAGGGGCTCCACAATCAGAAGCCCTTTGACATTGTATTGCCAAACAACTGAAAGATTGTTGGAGTGATGTTAAACCAAACATATTAATCTGCCATGACATTCACTTATTTGTCATCAGTAGTTGGTTAATCTCTATTGTAAACAAGAGTAACTTGAGTAATTTGTGTCAAAACTATCATTATATCTTATAATCATGCAGGATATAATCAAAACACTTCTAGGCATGTATTTGTTTCTTGACTTGCATTTAAGCTGGTTATGTCTTGTAAAAAAGCATGCACATTTTTCATAACTTGAATTTTTGAGAAGTTTGAAGTCTTGTCAGATGGGCCTGGAGATAACATCTGCTACACACAGATTGCAGTTTGGTTTATCCCACTACCACAACGAACCTCCTCATGTAGGCACTTTTTATGACTTAGAAAACTTGCCTGACCTCTGGTTTTTTTTGTCTTGCTTGGGGATTGTGGATGTTTATGATGATTACAGTGGGATTTCCCCCCAGAGGTTGCGCTATCATATCTGCTGTGAGGTATAAGATTTGTTCATTGGTATTTTAGATATTCCTTGTTTTTTGTCAAGTTATGGGAAATGGTAACTGAAAATTGAACCCTTCCTATTATTCTTTTTTTTCATTTATTTTGCTCTTTTCTCTTTCAGTGTAGCAAATTTGGTTTAATTTTTTAAAGCTGTGCTAAACTTTTTGATGTCTTTTCAGTGTACAGAAAATTCATGATCAAAGGTGCCACTGCCAGAGTAGCCAAGGCTTTCTCTCAGGACAAGAACATGTATTATCCAAGAGGCCAAGGTGAGCGAACAGTATTTAGCATCTTGGTACCTCCATTTTTATATTTGGAGCTATTGTCATGAGCCTCGCATCACTGTTGGTTAAACTTTTTTTATGAACCTCAGCATATATTGATAAGGCTTAGGCACAATTTCCTGCTTAGTTATGAAGAAATATTTGTTCCCTATGCATGACTAGAGAGCAAATTACAGGTTTAAATACATAATTGAGTTCATAATAAATTTTGCATAATAAAGAGTTGACTAAAATTAACCTTCATTATTTATTCCCAGGTTACAACCCTGGCTTCTATGACTATATGCCTGGAGGGTATGGCTTCGACTACTACAACTACCCACCCTACAACTATGGCCGCGGGGACGGCTATGGCCGTCGCTATCAATATAATGACTATAATTTCCGTGGGGGCCGAGGATTCAACCGCGGCGGTGGTGGAAGACCATACAACCAGCGATACTAGAGTCTCTCGTAAAACTGGCAGTAGTTGTTGGAAAGAAACGGTCGCACCAATAGTTGTTATTGTTAATCTGACTATTCAGAATATTGAAACTATTTTTTCCTAGATAAATATTTGACAAAAAAAGTCAATACATTTGTTAATTTTATCATAATAATGCAAGTTAAGAAATTCTTTCCACAAAGTAACCATCAAATAAAAAAACCTCATACACTTTAAAAGGCACTTTGTTCTTTGGAAAAATGGAACTCAAGAAACTGGAATGAAAGTTGTTGGAAAAAAAACTCCCTGAGTAATATAATAGGCCCTGGTTAATAACCACAGAAATGTTAGAAATAATGTGAAAAGTCGCGACGAGTGAACAGGCTAAAGGAGATCGAGCGAATAGGCAACTGAAGATCGACCGAGATTCGAACAAGGTTGTAGATCGTTGGCTATCAGCAGGGCATTGGAAAACTTGACCAACGTCAGCTGTAGTCAAGGGAGTTCGGCATGCCGAACAGTATCCGTGGGCAACCAGAACCGGGTCAAGCAAGGTGGTTTCAGCCTGTCCTGTGGAGCGTGCTGTTTGTGCCTTGAACTTTAATGCTTTCTGCACAGAATGTCTGCTTAGAAAAAGGCCAATTGGTATATTCCCTCTCGATGAAATCTGATATTTATGCTACTAGCATTTATTTTAGATAAATTCTAGTGGGGGATTTAAAAAGGGCATTAACTTTGCTGTTAAGCAGAAAGACTCAATCCCAAGCCATTAATGCTTCTCAGAATAGGATCAAACCACACTACGCCAAGGATGTAAAATGTGTTCAGTACAACCAAATACTGGGGATTAGTCGAACACGTCCCCATTGTGTATGTGTTTGGTCAAGGGAGGAAAAAATGTTAGGTCATTGGAAGTGTTATTATTTGGGTGTTTTTGCATGTTTTTTCTTTTTTTTTTTCTTTTTTCTTTTTTTTTTTTGTCATAGAGAGCGTTTATCTGTTTGGTATCCCATCTACCTCTTGGATGTGAAAATGGGTTCACTAAACAGAAGGAATGTTTGCTAGTGTGTGTGATATTGTCATCTCATCTATTTTGTGTGCAGAGTGTTGGGTTATTGCCCTTTTCCTCATTTAATGTTAATGTAGCAGCAGAATGCAAGAGGTTCACATGCAATTGCAAGTGGTGAGTTGTGATAGAATTCTCGACAACTAGTCTACTGCAAAACCCATTTGTTTTCTGTTGCTGTGGTGACTCTTAACTGAGTAAGGGGGCAAACCCCAAATTTGTTAATTTGTGATTTAAAGCGATAATATGCAGTTTTGTTGACGATACTGTAATAAACTAAAGGGCCTTAAATCTGGACAATATGCTCCATCAGCTATACGAAGATGAAATGGCACACACAAGTTATTGTTAAACTGGGAGAATGGTGAATTCATGTATTTCAACCAAGTTGGTGACTTTGTTCTGTTTTGACTTGAACGCTCAACTTGAACTAGACGTTCTATTGTTCTGTTTGTTTTTTTAAGAATTTTATTTAAAAGGTATGAGAGGGGAAGCTTTTCTTGTTTAATTCAAAGTTCAGGAAAGAGCTTAGATTTAAGCAAAAAAATCTCCCGCTTTTTTTTTAATTAAACTTTTTATAAAACCTGCATGCTCTTCATGAACGTCTTTGTCAATTTCAGCTGTTTCTGTCATCATTAAGAACAATGCTTGTATCTTTAAACATTTTTCTTTTGCGTTAAGGAATCGACTTCTCGACACCGTAAATGAATAACTTCAATATTTTGATAGGCGTTGATCAACAATAACAATTTTGTTTTGTTAAGAATGAGGTTCAATATGTAAGTGCATTTACACTTGCCTTCCCGACAGAGTTATTTGAAAGCCCCTATTTAGAGCGCCTTAATCATGACACGAGTCCTTTTGGTTGAATCTTGATTTTTGGGGAGCTGTCATGCTTTCTTTTTATTGAGGATTTAAATAACAAACTACAGGCGATCAAAAGAACTCTTTTCTGTGGGCTTCAAGTCTCTTTGTTGGAGAGCAAATCATGTCTTAATCTATCATGTACCCATCGTACAACACTTGTATAATTGGAAGCGTTGACATTTTTGTATGTACAACCCGTCAGGTAGCAGACCATTAAAAGCGGCTACTATGTATCTTGTGTTCACATCTTATTTTTGTCATCCATATCGAATAACTTGGATTATTGAATAACTTTGATTAATGTTGTATCGTTTTTTATATGTCCAGTTCAAGCACTTGGAGGAGATGTTAACTTATTTTAGGTATCGTTTGTGTTGACATTAAGGACATGCATAGTTCGTGCTTGGTAAAACCAGTGTTCTTTGTTGGGTTAATCATCCCACCAACAGTATTTCTGTTGTCTGGAGACGGTGTCCACTTGAAGCAGATATAGTGCTGCCTTCACTGTATAGCATGCCGTGAACACCTGACATGATACCACATCCAATCACATTATCCTGACACCGGGCCAGCCAGTCGTGGAAATACTTATATTTGCTTGAGCGTTAGCAAGGTAGCTATGCCACTACCATTTTCAACGACTTCCCGTGGCTGGAGCCAACGCTCTACCGATTGCGCTACCAGGTCCGGTGAAACCAGTGTTTGAGAAGAAAACCGCTAGACAAATTTGTCTTAAAATTTAAATAAATTAATGTACCATGGCCTATTGATATCCAAGTGCAGTGCTAAATTAATTTATATGTGCGTTATTTTAAGTTATCTCCCTTATCAAGTTTTTCTTTTACTGTAGATACCAATCTCCCATGCAGAGTTGTCGTTCGTTCCTCTCAGACACCTCTGCAATGGGCTCACGTCAAGATTTTTGACGGAAATTTCAAAGTATTATAAGGATATTTTCAAATTAAAATAATACATCTACATAAAATGAATAAACATATACTAAAAAGACACGTATTGAAGTAAATAATCAGATATTTAATTAATTCAAGCGCACTATTTTTGGAAGAATAACAGTGGTATTAATGCGCATTTGTAAATAAAGATAGACGTGATCCACGAGGCAGACTTTTTGAAAGTCACGTGGATCGAAAGTAGTCCCGACATTAAGTGAGCCAATAACAGAGGTGAATGTATGAGCCGATGGTAGAGAGTGTGTAGATACAGCATTTCCACTACCGGTTTGCTCACTGCTGCTTCCGAGATCATATAGCCGAAGAAAAACTGCATATGTATCTCGGAATAGGCTTCAATTGAAAACTGTTCACGATTGTTCCAAATGTAAATAATTGTGGCTGACGTTACTGTGATCTGAAGTCGGACATGGTCGCTCTGTGGACATTGTAAGACTTCTTTGTTTGGATTGTACTGACTTCTAATAAATATATGTAGTTATATTGTACCATAGAAATGCACGGTTCTCGTGGCATATTCGTTACTTCACACATAGAAGACACTCCTAGTACAACTTCAAAAAAAAATGTGTATTCTTTATTCATCACATTTTTTCCAGTTTTTTTTTATTAAAAAGACCCAAAACACTTTTAAGCACGGTCAGATCATTTAAATACGAGTAATTGATCGTGGAGGTTACGAGGTCAAGTAACGTTTGTCTTCAATTTAAAAACAAAACCTGGAAAGTAAGCTAACTAACGCTTCTGTGTTGCATTAATTGGCGGATACATACCTTAAACAAATTGAGATGTTGTCGGCGTGTTAAAAAGTTTGTTCACTAAATTGTCTTATTTGATGGACATGGGCTGCTATTCCATAAGCAGATCTACTTAAAAAACGTGAATAATGTATTTTCAAAGTGGAAAAAAGATACACTGATAAATACTAATATTTTATCCTTTGACAGAAAGCTGGGACACAAATTTAAAAAACAACAACAACAACAAAAGCCTCATTGAAGACCGGTTTGGGGAAAATAATAAAAGGCATCATTCGTAAAATGTTCCTGAGTTTCTACACTAATAATTGTCACAATGCATTCCAGTTTTAGAAATTTTACCAACTGACAGAAGTACCTTGAAGGTTGCGAATGATGTCAATGTCTGAAAGTGATTCAAAGAGAAAAACAATAACAACACAGTTCTTCCGGTGTTTTTTAAGTTTAGTAAAGATAACGACAGTCGCCCATTCCTACACGTGTTTTGGGCATTAAGTATTATACATCTGACATTACTAACGAACAAGATTACTAACAGATATTTTAAATGTTAACAATTTATCACGACTGCACAAATACACGGGTCATTTAAAATGGTCTATCTATGAACAACACCAACCGCCACCAAGGCTACAAATGATAACCATGCTGGAACAGAATCCAACTCGCAAGACTTATTTGGAGATCTTAAAATAATTGTTTTAATTTCAGCTTCTGCGACAGATGAAAAGTCAGTAAGTCTGTATTTAACAGGCGTCGTGGTTTCTTCGATAGTTCCCTTGGACGTACTATGCTCATTTCCACTTTTGACATCAGACCGTATCTGTCTAATCTTGTCATAGAAGTCACTAAAATTCTGAGCTCTATCTTTGGGGTCTGTTTTCAAATGACTTTTGTGTCTGTTGCTTCATAACAAATGATTTGTCACCTTAAACAAGCTTTTCATGTCACGGCCGCATGAAACAATGCGATCTGAGTAATAATCTGATCTTGCCTTGTGCAACATTGAGTTTACATGAGCACAATATTCACGGTAGATTAGGTGGTCAATAGTCAGTTTTGATGTTCTCCATTTGCGTTCAAGCTTGCGCTCTTGATGCTTAGCAGCATGTAATTCTTCTGTGTACCAAAGACTTTTTGGTCTAAGAATTGTTGTCTTTGTTTGAAGTGGGGCATGTTTCTCGATTAAGGTTGACAAGCCTTGAACATATACCTCAACCAGATGATTGACATTATCAGTATCAGTCTTGAAATAATCGGATGAAGCTATGTCCGACTTAAAATTTCGCGGGATCTTTTCGGGCAACAATACTTTATATCGTTCCTTGAGCTACAAAACTTCGATCAAAACTGTCTGCCCGGGATGCGAACCCATCGCCACACCATCACCTTTCCTTTCTCCTAAACGTCCAGGAGCCTACTTAAAATAAAATATATTGTATAAATTCGAATTATAAGACTTTCCGAAGGTTTTTGTTCCGGATAGGTAAATAAGAAAAGGTCGTATCAAAATTTCACAGATATTTAAATTTAATTTAGACAAAGCTTTAGACAAAGGTAAACATGGTAAATATAAATGTGACAAAAACACAGAGACCAGACATAACATACAAAAAGAAAAACCATCAGTTACCGCCTTGGAACAGTCAGTCGGCCACCGCCAGCACCTATCCCCCGCCCCACCCGGCGGTGGAAACTTTAAGAATCATATAGTGAAAAAAAGAAGCTTTTTTGCACAACTAGCATTTGAAAGAAAATGCACGCCACCCTTAAAGATAAAATAGCAGATCCGGTCCTGTGTATAAATGGTAAAATTACGAATTGTAGCTTTACAGTGATCATCCAGTCTGTAATTTGTAAGCGTATATGTGTATAGACCTTTTATATAGCCAACGATGCAAAATCTTACTTCATCGAAGAATCAAGGCCAAGAAACAAGGCTTCAAAGCAATGTTTGAAGGAAGCGTATTCAGTCATAACATGGACTAGAAATATGATAATGAAAGGAAATGCCAGAATCCACGGCCGGTCAAATTTGCATTTTTTTCTTCAAAACAAAATGTCATTGAACCGCAGGTTCAAAAAATGTTATCAGAAAATTAGTCTGTTTCAGAAAAATGCCACCAGTCTGTATATATATATATAATTATATTTACATGCACATTATGCAGCACTACTTTGTCTGTCACTGAATTACAATATTTGTTTGAAACTATCCACAATGCCTTATACAATAGTAAAAATGCTCATTCTTACATCTAACACCTAAAACTACATTATTGCATTGCCATACGATAGAACCTACAAAATCTGCCATATTTCTTTGCTTCTCAAAGGCAGCTCTATGGTGTCATCGGCGACGCGCTGAAGCGCGACGCCTATATATGGAATGCTAATTGAAATCGGCACATGAAGAAAAGTTTGTTTTGCGGACTTTCTAAACCTGATAAAATACGGGTCCGAATTCTGTAAACGGCGTTCTATCTTATTTATTTTAAATAAATTATTTATCTTTATATTTATTTATTTTTGTGTGTCTGCAACTTTCAAAGTTACTTTGAATTTAAACAATAAGATACTGAGAAAGAAACAACATACCACGTTTGAGAAAAATACTATCTGAACAATACTTATTTGTGTGATGTGAAGCTGCTGCACATGTGCACTTTCTTCCTCTACACTTTAATTTTATAGTTAATTATAATAAATTTGCAACTTTTTTCTACATATGTTACATAAGAAAACCTATTTATGATGTCGGATTTTGCCTTTTATTTTGTTTTAAACCATTCTATGGCTTCAGGAATATAAGTTAAACATACTTTTTCTCGGGATTTATAGTATACTGAGAACTTTCAAATAAAAACCACAACGTTTCAATTGTCTTTGTTACTTGCTCGCTTATTGCTTTAATCTATTTTCCTCTTCCACTTTTTGCGTCGCCTTTGATGCTTCGCATCAACGACTTTTCGTGTGAAACTATTTACAAAATGTCTCATTATTTTTCATTGCTTCTTGTATTTTGGATCACACATGATAGCAAATCATAGTTGTAACCGAGGTATGTGATTTTCTCCATTTGTATTTATTTATAACTTTAAATTACAATATTAACCTAATTATTTTTAAATCAATCAGTAATCTCTCACCACCGAAAACATTGTTCAGGATGAAAAGCCTTCCTTATCGATGTCACCACATGACTGACCAAGCCTCAGGGGAAGTGAATGTAAAGTGGGGTTTTGGACAGATTTATATCCTGTAACTGTAGAAGGAAATATCTATTCCTGAACAGGCAGAGAACCAAGAAAATACACTTTAGAAATAATCTGTGCAGTGAAATGTGCACTAAAGAGCAATAAATCCCAATGCAATTGATTCTGTAATAGAGGAAAAATGTGCTCAGGTGGTGACAACTGATCCAAACATCATTAGCCCTGTATTGCCACTGACCCTTGTATCGAAAGTGAAATCACAATTTCTGTGTTACCATGTTGAGAAGTAAAATGCGATCCTGGGCCTACAATAAAAATATTTTAATATAATTGCTTATACTTATGTACTTTAAGTCTGGCTTTTAATACCCAGGTAATCGTTGATTACTTAAAGGCTGGAATTAGTATCTGCAATAGTTAGATATTGCATACAAATACACTTTCAGCATGTTTGCCCATTTATAGCTAGATTCTTGTAACTGCAGTTTTCTATATATTTCACTTACCTCATGTTTACAATCCGTGCAGTGTGTCATATTTATGAAGACGATGCTTGTATCATTCTGATTAATGGATTTCATTTATACCGCCACCTAGGCAATAATGATTATTTTGATGAACTTTTCGTTACTAAATTATTTCCAGGATCGTTAACAATTTAACAGCTTGCAAGATAAAATAAAAGTGTGTGTAAAGTTATGGGCAATAAATTGCTAAAAGTGTGGACAGTCTGCAGGCAACTGTTGTCTGCTTGGGGTCTTGTGCATCGTAAGTAGAGTAGAGGTTTTAATTAAAAGTTGCATACACATTCCTCTTTCACAATATTTCTTTAAAAAGCAAAGTTTTTTTTATGTCTGAAACTTGCAAGGCTCTGTCTGATTGCATTTACAGACATTAAATTACTACGATGTAGAATGCCATCATTAAACCCTGAGTTGAATATGTAACTTTATGACATATTTTAGAGCTAGCTTGTCATTTAAATTTGCCGACTGCTATAAACAACACATTGACATTCAGTTATTGGCATAGCACTCACTTAAATTAAATATATTTATTGTATCTAATATCAGCACTAACTTTAGTTGAATATATTCCTTGTATCTTATATTTTTATCTGTTGTTGCAGAGGCTGTCAGGTTCACTTTCCAACCCTAATAAAGGATGTTGTTCATGTGCAGTCATTTTCTTCGTAGAAAAGGCTTTAACACATTTCTAAGCTGATGTTTATTTTTTGTTTATGATTTTTGATGTCATTGAATAATGTCCCTACCTTTTTGACATTTGTATGGTATCATGATTACAACTTCTTGTTGAGCAGTTTTTGATTAGACAGCTCCCAGCTGGAACTGCTTGATCTACACTTTTTGCCTAAGCCTGGTCAATGAATGATGAGTAGGTTAAGAATTAACAATATGATAACAATGACTGGCCCAACTATGTTAAAACTTAAATATCATTTACAGCATCCGGATTTTGTACAGCAGCTGGTATTAGGGTGCCATGTCAGTCAAAACGACAGTTTTTATAAGCTGAAGGGTTGTTCAGTGGTATAGTGTGTCTCTACCATCTTTCCATCCCTGTCTGGTAGCAATTTCTTATGCATATAACCAGTGCTTGAAATTTTAAGAATTTCAATTTGGTCATCACGAACTATTGCTTAAACTAAATTCTAATATTATAAAATATCCTGTAAAACATAAATGGAAACAAACTATAACACAATAAGTACACTTAAATATTAATACATTATAAAGACAATATAATATTAAGTAGTATAATACATGTAAATTGTTTTGTATATACTCACTTAGAGTACCACCTCGCTTAGTAGGACTCTTTAAAAAAGAACCACAGCTGGCCCTCTTAATGAGGTTTTATGCACTTCTTTCTATGGGCACACGTGAGCAAGGGTCATTTCTCCAGAGACAGGCGCTGACTTAAGCCAGGTCCATTGCTCCAGATACAGATGTTAGCCAGGACCATCTTTCTAGAGGCATTCATTAGACAGGTCCACCACTCCAGAAACTGACGTTAGCCAGGTCCATCTCAAGAGGAAGACGTTAGCTAGGTCCATCTCAAGAGGCAGACGTTAGCCAGGTCCATCTCAAGATAAAGACGTTAGCCAGGTCCATCTCAAGATAAAGACGTTAGCCAGGTCCATCTCAAGATAAAGACGTTAGCCAGGTCCATCTCAAGAGGCAGACGTTAGCCGGTCCATCTCCAAAGGCAGACGTTAGCCAGGTCCATCTCCAGAGGCAGACTTTAGCCAGGTCCATCTCTCCAGAAGCAGACGTTAGCCAGGTCCATCTCTCCAGAGGCAGACGTTAGCCAGGTCCATCTCAAGAGGCAGACGTTAGCCAGGTCCATCTCAAGAGGCAGACGTTAGCCAGGTCCATCTCAAGAGGCAGACGTTAGCCAGGTCCATCTCAAGAGGCAGACGTAAGCCAGGTCCATCTCAAGAGGCAGACGTAAGCCAGGTCCATCTCAAGAGAAAGACGTTAGCCAGGTCCAAATCAAGAGGCAGACGTTAGCCAGGTCCATCTCAAGAGGCAGACGTTAGCCAGGTCCATCTCTCCAGAGAAAGACGTTAGCCAGGTCCATCTCTCCAGAGGCAGACGTTAGCCAGGTCCATCTCAAGAGAAAGACGTTAGCCAGGTCCATCTCTCCAGAGGCAGACGTTAGCCAGGTCCATCTCTCCAGAGGCAGACGTTAGCCAGGTCCATCTCTCCAGAGGCAGACGTTGGCCAGGTCCATCCCAAGAGAAAGACGTAAGCCAGGTCCATTTCAAGATAAAGACGTTAGCCAGGTCCATCTCAAGATAAAGACGTTAGCCAGGTCCATCTCTCCAGAGGCAGACGTTAGCCAGGTCCATCTCTCCAGAGGCAGACGTTAGCCAGGTCTATCTCAAGAGAAAGACGTTAGCCTGGTCCATCTCAAGAGGCAGACGTTAGCCAGGTCCACCTCAAGATAAAGACGTTAGCCAGGTCCATCTCAAGATAAAGACGTTAGCCAGGTCGATCTCAAGATAAAGACGTTAGCCAGGTCGATCTCAAGATAAAGACGTTAGCCAGGTCCATCTCTCCAGAGGCAGACGTTAGCCAGGTCCATCTCAAGATAAAGACGTTAGCCAGGTCCATCTCAAGAGGTAGACGTTAGCCATGTCCATCTGTCCAGAGGCAGACGTTAGCCAGGTCCATCTCTCCAGGGCAGACGCTAGCCAGGTCCATCTCTTCAGAGGCAGACGTAAGCTAGGTCCATCTCTCCAGGGCAGACATTAGCCAGGTCCATCTCTCCAGAGGCAGACGTTAAAATGTCCTTCTTTACAAAGGCAGAAATTAGCTATGTCCATCTCTCAGGAGGCAGACGTTAGCTATGCTATGTTCATCTTTCCAGGGCAGACATTAGCCAGGTCCATCTCTCAAGAGGCAGACATTAGCCATGTCCATCTCTCTAAAGGCAGATGTAAGCCAGGTCTTATCTCCATTGGCAGATGTTAGCCAGGTTCTTCTCTCAAGTGGCAGACCTAAGCCAGGTCCATCTCTCAAGAGACAGACGTTAGCCAGGACCATCTCTCCAGAGGCAGATGTTAGCCAGGTACTTCTATCCAGTGGCAGATGTTTCTATTAAGATGTAGACTGTTGCCAGAAACATTTTGCCTTTCTGAGATGTTCTTTCCAAAAGATATGACTACCAGTTCCTATGGCAAAATTTTTCCGGCCATTTTTTTCTAGCATTAAAAAAACGTTGTAATCCTGCAATTTAGATTTTAAAAGTGAGAAGAAAGGAATTATATGGAAAAAACTTTGGCTACCGTTGGCGCGGGAACGGGGATTGGTGGCGTATTCCTCATTTCAACGGTTGTAGCCATTCCAATCGCCATAGGACTCGAGATCGGTTCTCTTTGCTGCGGCGTACTATCTATCGTCGGGAAAGTGATCGAAAGACGCGTTACAAACACACTCGTCAAACATCAGCGCATCGAGGCAATGGCCCGGGCAAAGCTGAATACGATCTCCGACATTGTGAGCAAAGCATTAGCCGACGGGGATATATCCGACATCGAGAACAAGCTCGTCCTAGACGAGGTCCAGAAGTTCGAGGACCTGAAACGGGAGGTCCGTGCCGAAAAGGCACATCAGGAGAACATGGAGGATCTTCGAAAAAAATTCATAGAAGAAAGTCGCAAAGAAGCGCTAGCGGAGCTTTCCAAAAAGTTGAATACTCCATCTCTTTGAGCTGCGTGTGAAGTACACATGGTGACCCCCCTCCAGCATACCAGCAATAGATTTGTATATTAAAGGCTCAGGCTCTCTACCTTGTATCGGCAAGAATGTGTCCCCCTACCGTTCTTGATCTGCTCCAGATCATTGCCCCTATCTCCAAAATTATTCTAGTGGTCTACGTGATGTATCGGCTCGAGCGGCTAAAGCAGTCTAACGAAACTGCAAAACAGCATAATTTTCTAGAGAAAAAGCAAACCAAAGGCTGATTCCTGCTAGGCTTGGGGTGCCCGGCTCTACCTTTTAGGCTGTTGGGCTTACTATCACTTTATATTCTTCTTCTCCTTCTTCTTCTTTTTCTTCTTCTGGGATGTTAACAATATATAGATGATCGAATTCCCCCTCAAGCTCTTCTTCTTCTCCTCCATCTCCATCATCATCATAATCACCATCCCATCCTAGTCTGAAAGAATCGATGAAACGATCAAACTCATCATCAGTCAACTCCATGTTTACCCTGGTTTGAGATCGCTTGTACTCGGTGGGTATTCGTTATGTATACCCAATCTCTAAATGGATGGTTGTCTTTAGCGTTCCCCTCTGGGCAAGCGAGGGTGGTGGGCCGTCCCTAGAGCAGCAGAGGGGAGTGACCGGACTTTTTTTGTTGGTTGGTTTAGGGGGTTAAAAGATGCGGCGACGGGCAAGTGCCCTGTGGAAGGCTTTTTGGTTGGTTTGGGGTGTTAAAAGATGCGGCAAAAAAGTATGGTCACCCCCCCCCCCGCTGCTATTATTATTATTATTATTATTATTATTATTATTATTATTATTATCATCATCATCATCATCATCATCATCATCATCATCGTCATCATCATCATCATCATCATCATCATCATCATCATTATTAATTAATATTATTATTTTGTCTTCCAGAGGTTGCTGTAAAGTACACAGATGATATCTCTGTCCATCCTGCTGTCAATAGAAGATCTGGTTGTTCTTCAATGACATTTAAACAGTAATTATATCCTAATTCCCCAGAACAAGGATAAGATGCTATGACCTATATTAGATATTTGCAAACTTTTGGATACCACCTGAAATCAGCCTGGGAATTCTACTGATTAAAGTGATGGTATTATTTTAGGCCTACAAGTCAAAGTCTTGCCTGGCATGATTTTGCCACCTTGATGATGAATTTGAAATACATCGCAAATGACCAATTATTGTCATATAGTGACATCAAACTATTTCAGTGGAGGAAGACCCCAGACTAATGTCTGGGTAGAACCACTGGTGGTCAGCAGGTCAGCTGGAAGACCTTTCCACATTCTTTTGGCCAGAGCAGGCATCAATTCCACACAGTGAGAGGTTAAACAGTCAACAGTTACAAGACAAAGACTCTACCACTGCACCACAGGCACTCCACGATTGTGAAAATGATAAATTTGTGGCGAAATTATGAATAAAGTGTCATTTGGGAATGTACTAAGATTTCAAACGTTTCAAGCAATATGTATACGTCCATGTATAATATATTTTACAGTTATTTCAAGGGTCACAGTTTGGAGCTCGTAAATCACTATCCATAGGATCTGCACTTCCTATTTCCTGCACTTCTGCACTATTGAGCCAATCAATGATATTGGTTACATGACCCAACTCACAATATGCACCGTACTTCATTGCTCAGTTTAAAATAGATGAGAAATATACAATGATTTTTGTTCTTTTAACCATAAGACATCAATAGTTTACAGAATGCAAGTTAACATGGTGATCAAAGGTCTTATTTGAATCCAGTGTTTCTTGTGGATCTACAAATATATACATATGTATATAAATACAAGTTTAAACAACTGTGATCAACTTTAGTCGAAGAGCTAAAGATAAACCTCCATGAGCCATCTCCTACATTTTAAATGACCTTACCGTAGCGGACCAAGATTTCTGGTTGTGTGTGGTTGGGGAGGCGGGGGAGGGGCGTGAATTTTTAATTATGTTTTGTCAACCAGAGCTACCAACATTGATAAATGCTTACTAAAATAATTTATTTCCATACTTTCCTAAGTTGGTTTGTTTTATTTTTGAGACGTTTTGAATGTTCAATAGAAGTAGTACCCCTGACAAAGTTGTTTTTGATAATTTAAGGTAGATTCTTGTGTTTTGTATTTGCTATAATTTAGATAATCCCATGCAATTTGGTGCAAAACAAAGCCGAAAATAATGTAGAATTATGAAATGCAAAACAACTGCACTCCTATGCTTAATAACAGACTGATGCATTTAGACCACAACTGATCATCTCATTGAAAATGTGCGGGTAACTATGCAAACATTGCGGTGTATGTTTTCAAGGGCGGATAACCATCTTCTCGACACAAAACATTTCCTCTTAGAGACCCTGTTTTTAGACAATGCATTGGTTTTTCTTACAATATATAGTTTTAGGGTTCCTAAAGAAACGGTTTGCATTTAAACTGCTTCCAAAATTGACATTACTATAGAGTTAAGAACAAGTTCATTTAGTGTCGTGTAACCTATACATAGACGTTTCTGTTTGGGAGAGCAGTCAGAAATAAGATCTCTCTGAAAGTTAGCAAAGCAGTCGAGGTACGAGCAGGTACGACGTATCCAAGAAGAAGGGCCCAGCATTGACAGGTAAGTTATTTCCCCTCATTACCTTAGCAGTAGAATATTACAATAGTATTAGGAAATACTTCAACTTCAGGATCTCTGATGGATGCTTATCTACAAGGCATAAATATATATTTAAAAATGCTGATTTAAAGTCATAAATATCATATTTATAGTGTCCTTATAACATTCACTAAAATGTTTATTTCAAACACCTACTGACCTAGACATGATGAATGTCTCCTATTTAAACTTGTAAAAGGTGTAAGCATCCAACAATATAGGATAATTGATCAAACCAATGGCGTCAATTGATGGGCGCAGATGTTCTTTATCACTACAAGAAATTGTTTGTTTTAGGGCTTTATGTTTATTGATGCCTGAGCTGAAAAGTTGACGCACATATTTTAGGGTATTTACGGATCGTTAAATGAAGGGGGTCGTCTCATTAGTCAACGTGAATACGATCTGCCAAACATATCACAAAGTTTCATCCCAGCTTATAAACCCATTCGATGTAATTCAATTAAATTATTTCATTGATTGTTAGTCTGTATGCACCTCTTCTTCCACTTCATCATCCTCATTATGACAATGTTCTCTGAAAGTATGTTAGCTGTGTTCAACTCCTTCAGTATAAACTGCTAACCATGATAATTACTATCATTCTCATCATATCACCATTATATCACAATTGTAATAAATTATATAACCATCCTACAAACAATTTTTCATTCATATGGAGACAGTATCAACTTGGGTTCCAGGTTGTTTTGAGTTTGAACAATATACACTGGAATATCTGTACCGTGCTTTGCGGAATACAACCCCCCTTGGAATAAACCCCGCATGGCCCTTTTTTAATGTTTTTTTTTTTTTTTAAATTTTGTTAATATATAACCCGCAGCGGAATATTCCCCGCACCCTTTGTGCTGATAATTTATGTGTAAAGAAGCCATATTCCCAGGTCAAACACGTGTCAACTGTATCACACCAAGTCAGCGTGATCTACACAGTGTTACCTAACACTACAATGCATATATCGATCGACAATCCTTCTCGCTTTCTGCTGTAACACAAAAGCTGACCTTTTGTCGGGGAAGTGAGAGCTATTTATAGACAATGGGATGGTGCAATACGTTAGGAGTGGTTATTTTGATGTTAACGCATTAAGTGTTTAATTGGAAAAGTCAGGGCACGATAGGCTGATACGTGCAAAAAATTATTTGCCGTGCAGTGGCATTAGAAAGAATGTAAAATATTGTTTGTTAAGTTTATGTTACCGACAAAAGTGACAATTACAGATGATTGATTGATGTAACTGTGCAGCGTAATTATCGGCGTGATATGTGTTAAAACAGAAATGCAAACAACATACCATACTGGGTATCGGTATATATTTTTGCCCAAAATTGGAAACTACACTGACGGCTTCAAGCTTGAAGTAGTCAGCTATGCGAAAGAGAACGGAAATCGGCCCGTCTAGTTTTTAAATTCTGTTGTTTATCTTTATTATATTGTTCTTGTTTGCTATTTATTAACTAAAATTTACACAACTAATCTTTTTTTGTCTTTCACAAGGTCCCCGCTAAAGTCTCCGCTAATATACATAACTGAAAAGTCACATAAAGCATCAAGAACGAGTGCATATACATGTATACAAAATAGTTATGAACCACCATCCGATGCTCGAAACTGTTCACGTTACGCTTGGAGACGAAAGTGGTTGCGAATTTTAGTGAGATGGTCCTTAAATCTGACCCCAGTATGCTGTAAATTATGAACCACCATCTGATAGACCAAACTGTTTATTTTACACCTGTAGACCAAAGTGGTTGCAAATCTTTGTGAGACGGTCCTTAATTCTGACCCCAGTATGCAGTAAATGTCCTCTGCAAAGAATATTATTAAACTGAAGGTCGCACTTTTAAGCGTCAAAAAGGTTAAGGAGTTCAGTTAAGCCTGCATTCAATTTCCATGATCTTAGGTTAGTGGCAGCTGACAAAAATGGATTTTGTCAACAGATTCCCCGTACTGGAATATTCCCCGCAGGCCGCCATCTTGAGAAAAAAAGTTGCGGGCTATATTCCGCAAAATACGGTAGTCCTTCTCATCATCATTGTTTTATAATATATCATCATCATCATCGTCATTTTTTTTCCACAAAAATGGTTAGACAACTAAATACAAACGCTGCTTCATGAAATCATATTAAATCTAGCTGTAAAAAATGCCAGAACCATCAAGAAGAAATACCTTTCACCTGGGAAGATAGTGCCTGCCCGGAAACTATTTTGCTCATAGAAAAAGACAATGTATCTATTGGAATATCTGCAGTTCTTGGCTGGTGTTGTTCAAAGAGAAAAGAGGGCAACTCTGTCTACTACATATTCTCGGCCAGAATAGGAATACTGTTTAATAAACAATCGTTTTGTTTGCTCATAGACACAGATTTGTGACTTGGTTTCTGTCATGTTTTATGCCAAACATATTCACTGCCTAATTTATCATTTACAATCAATTAAAATATGATACATGAAGTTATCTGTTTACAGCTAACATTGCATAAGGTATGCAACCTCTTTTAGGTATGAAAAATAAATCTCAAAGGTACTATGGTGTTTAATGTATGTTGAAATACATGGCCGTTCTTAGTGTTAAATCCCTATAATTGTTTTTGATGCAATATTTACAATTGTTAAGTAGTTAGATTGTGGGCACATATGATCTAGTCAGAGGCATTTTGTGTACTTTTAAAATCATTTTATAGGAAATTGATGAGAGAGGTTTTGGTTTTGGTCTTTTAATGATTTGCCTTTGTCTTTACATTTTTGGTAGACTTCATTTCATATTGATTATACTGCAATAATTTTTAAAGCGGCCTGGACACAGATTTTCCATTTAACATTTTTTTCAACTTTTGCCAATTAACTTAAACTTTGATGAACCACATTCATTCTTAACTGAAATATCATGACAAATTACTTACAAATATATGAATATACCTTCCACTAAAACATCTTTATGCATCATCAAATTGCGCATGCATCACCGGTAAACAAAAGTGATTAGGCTATGAGTTACACACTATTTGAAATGAAAATGCAGTATCAATCACAACTCTAAGGGTCTTGCACTGCCCCTAAAACTATTACGGAACTATTATTTACCAACTCATGTCTGGTGTATGGATGTAATTGGTATGTTTAAATGGACAATGTTTCAAATTAGTTAATTGTAAATGCTATTGATAATATATACGACACTAAAATTATGTTTATCACAGAATAACCAAGCTGTTTCTAGACCCCTTTAAGCATTTGGCCTTATTTGTTATTAAAAATACTTGTTATCTTTCACATACATCTCGTAATAATAACCAAATACAGCAGCCACAGGTCAGAAAAAAATCTTATTAAGATCTGTTATGTTTGCTTGACTGCACGTTTGTTATTGGGATGTTTTACTGCTTGCACATCCCCTTGTCTTACCCACCTTTCAAATGCCAGTAAATTCATACTAATAAAATCCAGGATTATTGTGAAAACTAATGATTGACCTGACAAAAGTTACAAAATGCTTGTGATTTAGTCATTGTAAGTTAAAACTTCTAATTCCAATAACTGATTTAAATTTAAGTTTATTCAATGTTATTTGGTCTTGTATTTATATCCAATCCCAATTTACTCTGTGCGTGAGTGCGTGTGTGTGTATTCTGTGCATGCAGTAGTTGTTTTCTTGGGTGATACTGGTATATTTTACATAACCATACTTTGTGTAGATGTAACGCAGAAATAGCGAACAAGCATAGAGGAGACACATACAAGTCAGCTGCTGGAAACATTGCACTCAACTTGAGGGAGCAGCCATATGACCTAAGTATGCTTCTTTTGAAAACAATTCGATAGCATTAATCATGAGAAAAAAAAATCAAACATACCGTTGACATATTTAAGTTGCATCGTTGTGACAAATACGACGTTTCTGGTGCTTGGAGACGATCACTAGGTGACGTTTATCCCGTGATCCGCTATACCCTAAAGTGATCCAAAAACAATTTCGTTACTCTTTTCTTGCCTTCTGTCATCATCAGAGAATAGAACAGTATTCCTGGTGAATGTAAAACTGCTATGTCAGTACTCACTGTCAGCTTTTTAATGACAATTAAACATCGACTTGCAATTCCATCTTCACATGAACAGGGTGCTACAACCATTTATTTGTCTCTGGTCGTGTTTGTTCATGATTCAGAAAGTTAATTTTATATATAGTCAACCATTTTTGTGTAGCTTTTCAAATCGAAATAATACCACATTCTTTTCTTAACACTATGTGGACATTTATTTTTTAATGACGTCACTACTTACGTCATAACTTATAGAAAATATCAGCGCTTGGACATTTGTATTCAAATAGATCGTTTTTCTTTTCATTGCTTGCATTTGAGAAACTCGTCAGAAAGTGCGAGTTAGAGCTCTGTAAAACCGGTTTAAGCACCCCAGTCGGTCCATATTGCCGACTGACCGTTCCAAGGCGGTAACTTTCGGGTTTGCTCTTTTCGTTAAATGACTCATCACAAATTTGTTCTTACTTTTCGCTTGGCTTGAATGTGAAATACCTTTGTTTTGTGCCTTTTCGGAGTTTGGTATATGTTGCAATGCTCATAGGACTTTGTCATATATTCTTATTCATGATCACAACAATGTTACTTATGCAGTGTCGCGGTCGTAGAAAATCTCCCCGTGCATGTAATCTATGTTGTCATTTAATTAATCCTGTAAGGATTGTTACGTGTATTTCCTTTGATGGACATTGGACTTTGGTGCTGCAATTCCATCTTCACATGAACAGGATGCTACAGTCATTTATTCGTCTCTGGTCGTGTTTGTTCATGATTCAGAAAGTAAATTTTATTTATAGTCACCCATTTTTGTGTAGTTTTTTAAAATCGAAATAATACCACATTCTTTTCTAAACTCTATGTGGACATTTATTTTTCAATGACGTCGCTACTCACGACATAACTTGTAGAAAATATCAGCGCTTGGACATTTTGTATTCAAATAGATCGTTTTTCTTTTCATTGCTTGCATTTGAGAAACTCGTCAGGAAGTGCGAGGTTAGAGCTCTGTAAAACCGGTTTAAGCACCCCAGTCGGTCCATATTGCCGACTGACCGTTCCAAGGCGGTAACTGTCGGGTTTGCTCTCTTCGTTAAATGACTCATCACAAATTTGTTCTTACTTTTCGCTTGGCTTGAATGTGAAACACCTTTGTTGTGTGCCTTTTCGGAGTTTGGAATATGTTGCAATGCTCATAGGACTTTGTCATATATTCTTATTGAACATAGGAAAGTCGTACTTTTAAGACATATATTAAAGTTAGATTCGCCTTCGGCAGCCCTATTTTGGAACCAAATTCTTTGAAAAACTTTAAATTGCACACCTACCCTTGCTTGCTTATTCTTCTAACGAATTTGAAGCAGCGGTTTCAGAGAAGAGTATCATATTCTCCGGTGAGCTAAAATCTCTTTAAAGAACCACCGGCGAATCGCATATTATCCGTAATACCCATTTAAGTTCGCCTCCCGTCTGGTACTTAAACCCACATATTAAGTGGCAGAGAAGTTACAAGCCGGCGACTCAACCCACTTGGTCTCGAGCGACATAATTCTTTAGTAAAGCGTTATTATTGTTGTTATTTACCAATTAATCAAAGATAGTCCCCCAACGATAAACTTGAGTTAACTTTAATGACGTTTTAGATTTAAATTACCTTAATTTATAACTAGAATTGTATATGTCAACTAGAATATAGAAAAACAACAACAAAACAGCAAGAGCAAAACAACAACAACAAGCAACAACAAACAGCCATATTTATTATTAACGATTATGTTATTTCTATTTAACCATAATCAGGGACTTATGCTGCGCCATTCGTGAAACTACTTTTGAGCTGGCAACTATATGAAATAATATCCATTTTACTCCAGCAAGATGCCGATATATACCCGCACGATTAGGACACTCACTACCTAGAAGTTACCTTTTTCTGCTTAAATAAATTGAAATCGACGCTTTGTTTGTTGATTTATTGCGTGCATGGTGCTAATTTTATTACCGTATAATATCGTTATATGTTCACCGATGAATTAAAGCCGGAAGCAAACATTTATTGTCCGTCATAACGAGACTGCGTCAGCACCGCAAACATAACTGTGCAGGTATCAGAATCGAACACGTTGGTATTTTTTTAGCAAGCCTTCATATGTAAAACGCGGAGCTTTTGTCAGAGCAGTAATACATTGTATGTTAGTTGCTATGAAATTTGTTCGTCAGGTGCGCGTTTTCAGATAGTATTACTGTATAAGCATGACAGCTAGCGCCACCTGTCTAAAACAGCAAAAATATACAGAAAATACAGAAAATTAAATTGCCACTTGGTACGTTAATTTTACGTAAATCTAGCCATCGAATATTACAATGGTATATTTCGTCAGCACCGAATAACATATACTTGTGTAAATACATTTATGTATCAGTTGTTTTTACACAACCGCCCTCTTGAAAATACAGTCACACGTAGTTCAAAACACATCATACACGAAAGCCACGTGCTCTTACAACGCCGCCTGGCGGCAAATACATACTTAAGGGAAATAAATGAATTTTTTGTGTAATTAAATAAATTTCAATCGACGAAAATCATATATACTTTGATATTTTATATTAAAAGATACAGTTTACAAAATAAATAAAAGAATATTACAATAACACATGTAATCCTAGTTGTTTCTCTCATTTAATAATTATGTTACCCATTTTTATTATACGATGAGATTTCACACTAAAAATTAACTGTACGTGTTTAGTATTTTCCATTCCCATATCTGTGCAGAGATGACACGGTGTGTTTTATTTATCTATGGAGAACCTAAAGTGATATAATATAGTTGACACTCTGTTCATTTTGTTATGTGCAATAAACAATTACATTACATTTACATTGCACAGTTCGTCTTGTGCATTGAGAAGTTTATACTGTCCATATGTTAACTTGCTCTGTCTGAAGTATAGTTGGTTATTTGAAGTTATAAGTTTGTCTTGCATAATGTATGTTTTGTTGCTTGTAGGAAATAAATGCAAAAAAAACAAAACAAAAACAAACTGGTCTACTTTCAATAGAAGAAGCTTCATTTTTTTCAAATTAAAAAAGCCTGTTCTATATATAGCCTCATTGTGAGGTTCCTATTGGTTTTTAATGGGGAAAAGGACATTTTGGCTAGGTTTTGGCCCCTGACACGTCACCGGTAGCCATAAGGACAGAATTTTCGGTCTGGTAAGGTAGGACAAGGACTGACCACGACACCGGCCCCACCCGGGCCCCAGGTTCGTGCCAATTTTCAGGTCCCTGGGGGCAAAAAAGGGGCAAAATGGCGGACGTGTAATCTCCGTTTGGTAGCATTCGTACTAAAAGGGGCGTGGGGTCGAGCCTCGGAACCGGAAGTGCTAGGCCAAAACGGTTTTCGTTGCCAGGATGCCCCACCCGGGCCCCAGGTTCGTGCCAATTTTCAGGTCCCTGGTGGCAAAAAAAGGGGCAACATGGCGGACGTGTAATCTCCGTTTGGTAGCATTCGTACTAAAAGGTGGGTGGGGTCGAGCCTCGGAACCGGAAGTGCTAGGCCAAAACGGTTTTCGTTGCCAGGATGCCCCACCCGGGCCCCAGGTTCGTGCCAATTTTCAGGTCCCTGGGGGCAAAAAAGGGGCAAAATGGCGGACGTGTAGTTCACCTTTGGTAGCATTCGTACTAAAAGGGGGGTCAAGTCGAGGATCGGAACCGGAAGTCCTAGCTTAAAACGGTTTGGAGTGGAGCATCTTGGCTTCCTAGTAACCTGAAAATTGGCACGAACCTGGGGCCCGGGTGGGACATCCTGGCAACGAAAACCGTTTTGGCCTAGCATCATGAGCAATAGCTAGTAGGGTTGCCATTATATCATATTTCACATTGCTTTGTACACTATAACTAACCTTACATGTGAAAATAAGCTGTCTTTTTATGTTTATTGCATGAATATAAACACAACTCTTGTATATGCTTCTGTAAATGATGTGTATTTTGGGCCGGTGGCCATTATATATTAAATAAAAATCTGTCTGTCTGTCTATCCGGGCGATCTAACGAAGTGGGCAGGTGGGCGCTATGGTCCAGTCGACAAACATCCCGGTCCCAGAGGCCTAGGCGAATGCTGGAAAACGTCTTCTATCAACATCATGCAAATATAACAAGAAATATTTCTACGGACTTAAGGGCAAAAATAATTAGACAGCTAGCAGATCGGGATCTACACTGTTTGCTTTGGATAAATTTGATACCTCGACGATGATGAATACGACGACGCAGACGATGATGATGACGATGATGATGTTGATGATGATTGTGGTGATGATGAGGATGTTGATGATGACTGAAAGGACAATGCCTCTTTTCTATTTCTCTTATTTGTTTCCATTTTAGATAACGATTAAATATTGAATGGTGATACATTTGGCAAATTTATTGACATACATGTATATTTTTAAATTGGAGACTTTTAGAAAGTGTGTGTTCATGATTAAGTACGTAATATCTTGTGTTTAGTTCTGTTCTATTCTGTACCCTTTAAAGAGCTGAGTAATCTTGTCAAGAAATAGTCCAGCATATGTTCGTTGCCATGTATGTAAATTAGCCTACACAGTAACCTGTGTCACTTGCTATCAAAATACCTAATATGGATATGGCCTAAGAGTAAGTTCTCAGGGACAGATCTATGATTTTACCATTGAGGAAGTATGTTTTCACATGCCAGTCACATGGAATGGGTATTGCTATTGAGTTCTGGAATTTCATAAATGCGTTGTGGCGTGTCTCAAAACTTAAATGATACTATTTAACAGTTTTATTACTTTGAATGCATATGTGATATTTAACAAATAATACATGGTCTTGAGGGCAATATGCACGTTTACGGACTGGTTGGTCAGACCGAGGAAGGAATATGGCCCGAAGCGCAGCTGAGGGCCAAATACCCTCCGAGGTCTGACCAACCAGTCCGTAAACTTGCATATTGCCCGCAAGGCCATGTTTTATTTGTTATATTATACCGAATCTTAATCCTTTTATCCCTTTTGTTGCTTTCATTTTAGTATGATTTGCTTTAACAAAATAATTGTATTTGTTCAGTGTGTGAAATATCTCAAACCCTAGTCGTTTTTTTCATTATTTTCAAGCGATGGAGCAAAAAATCATTTTTGTTGATCTAATTAAATAGTAAATATTACTAGACAAAAGACCCGGTCTATAAGAATTTCGTGTAGGTTTCAAAGGAAGAATCGTGGCCTTTTTCTGCTAGATATGTTCGAAAGAGCTTCAGTTTTGTCGCGGTTTTGGTGTTTTTTTAATCCTTAGATTCGCTGAGTTTAACTAAATCTGTCTCCGATAAAGAGGCGAATCACTAAGCCATTTTGACAATATCGTCTGTTTGTGTTGTCGTAAAATTCGCACGTCGTGAAAGTCGCGTTTAAACAGTCAAACAAACTGGATGACGTCATAAACAGTCAATATAAGAATTATGGACCGGGTAGCCGGTCAATATGCGATTTATGGACTGGATGACGTCATATTAAATATAGAAGAGCGTATGCAAATGAGGTATAATATTAACTGTTTATTGCTGCGCCTACACTGTATCTTCCCCTTCTTTATCCGCCCCTGGTCAAAATAATTTTGTCACGGCCTGTGAGTATATGCGTGGTGCACGAGATTTTTCATCCGGTTTAGCCGCTTCTAGCCACGCCACCAATCTGGCCACAGTATCTTCGTGAACGTTGTGTTATTCACGCCTTTCGACGTTCGCATACTCATTTTGGTTATATTTAACAAAGTTAAGTTGAAAATATATTCAAAGAAAGGAGCGACTTGTAAATATGTTTGTAAGTACTATTTATTACTTTATTATAACATATTTACATGTAGTTACAATACATTTACATTTTAAATTGTGTACCATTTTCCCAACAGCAATTCTTGGGTGGTCTACCCAGACCACGTGGATTTCGTAGCCATATGTATACAATATATATAAATATATAAGTATTAAATCCCTGTCACTCAGAGAAATATTTCAGGTCATTCTAAGTTACGATAAGAGAAGACGCCGAATATTGACCATGCACTTATTAGCCGATAAATATATTATAATTATACGAATATTGTTGTTTTTAAATATATCGCGGGGACGAATTACGATCATTATAGCGACATCCAGCTATTTTGGTGGTGGACCCAAGACAAATGTATTGGTGGAACCACCGGCATACCCCATGTCAGCGGGAAAGGTCCGCAGGAAGACCTTCTCCCATAAAGTCAAGAACGGGATTCGAACCCACGCGGTAGGCGTCCAGAAGGAGTTACTCATCGGTGACTACCACCATGCCACCACGGACGCTTCACTATTATACGAATAATAATGGTGATAAGGCATAAATAACACTTTTTTGTGTTCAGTTTTCAAATATAGGAAATAAAGATATGTTCAACGTTTACTTTTCTCAGCATTTATTGCATTAAACAAGGCATATGGAGATTTTAAGATCATAATAAACTGGACACCAATTTAAATAGTTATCTGACTTCTGTTTTGAGGCTTATCTGTCTAACCTTGAAATTGACTATAATCAGAATGTTTAAGAGGTCCACATTTGTGAAAATTACCTATGGCATCAGTATACTCATCTCAGTAAAAAAAAACACACCACTTAATCAACGACCGATACATACACTATGCAGGGATGAATTCAGGGGTGAGGATGGGGGTGGGGGTGCGGGTGGGAGTGGGGGATGCATCCATTAATCAGGTAAAAGAGTAAGAGTCGTGAAAATGCATGCATGGAAGCTTAAAAATTCTATACCTTTAAATAAATTTTGTCTGTTGACTGTTTAGGTCGAAGTCATGGTACCTTACTGTGTGTAAATATCTAGTATTTACTGCGATAAAGTTGAATGGATCTTGATTCATGTCCCGCCCACCCCCATCACCTCATTCCAAATTTTCTGGATCTGTTCTTGACAGAGTGTGCTGAAGGTTATCACTACATCTGTTTGAACACGGTAGACATTAGCCAATGTGTCAATATCCTCGTCTCAATAAGATACACAGCGCTTGACCAACGACCGTTGCGTTCACACTGTGTGCTAAAGGGTGGCACTAGTATTGTCGGTTACCATTTTTCGGCACAGAAACAGTAACAGAACTCCTGTCTCACCCCTCTAATAAAGTGGCGTGTAAAAAGAAAACTTAATTACATAGATTAAGCTCGACAGGAATTAAATAACTTCATTTGGGCTATAAGATGTATACAGTATAATAATCTATAATATAGTGACCTTTTCTCCCTTCTCTTGAGTCAATGGTCTAAGAGAAGCAACTCTGTCAGAATCAAAAATTAAGCTATGTACGAGTTGCCTTCCTTTGCTACCCAATCTCACTCGTAACTCCTCAGGTAATTCCGTCCTCGGACAATCATGATTCGTGAATTATCCGAGGGGTTCCGATTGGACCATCCCGTGCACGGAATTACCCGAGGAGTTCCGATTGAGTAAAAATGGCCGAGTTGATCAATCTGAACACCTCGGATAATTCACGAATCATCTCTCGGATGTATGTAGGAACTCGGATCACCGCGGCCATTTCTGTAAATGGAACTTCTTTTGTGACAGACGTCAAAACAAGGATGACAGCTCGGATGATAGCTCACTACAGTACCTGCCTGTAAAATTTCAATTTATGGCTGCTTCAAATTTAAATAATTCAAGTTTAATTTACCCAGCGCAGCAAACATGCAAGTGTCAAACGACGCCATTATTTATGTTTTGTGCGAACTACATTTTAGGCATGTTCTTCCGACTTCCGGCGAACAAAACGATCGTGATTTCTTCAAGTATCATTGCACCAGATACATCCGAGGGATGATTGTCCCGAGGACGGAATTACCCGAGGAGTTTGATCACAACCAATCGAGTAAAACAATTATTAAATTTCTTTCAATCTATCTAAGTTTTCTTTATTTTATGTGTGGGATACTCTGTTTATTTTAACTATTATTTTTGTTGCATCACACTGACACAAATATGGTCATATTGACGACGTCCAGCTTATTGTTGATAGAGGAAGACCCCTAACATATGTCTGGGTAGAACCACCGGCACATCATGAAAGTTATCACCCAGAATCAAACTCTAACCTTCCCTGTGAGGTACTAAGGGGTTATTTGTTACTCAGTTTGTGACAATAATTTGACTTTTATCTTGCTTAAATTTTTATTAACTTGTACAAAAGTCTTAGTTATATGCCAACAAATTAATACAAGTTAGAAGAGTTAAGAACATAAAACACCAAACTGACCATAGTTGCAGAAACATTTCTATATTGAAAATTTAATCAGGCTTATTATTGCATCTATCAAATCATTTTTCACATGATTAAAAATAAACAATTTTTTGATAATATAACAGAAATTTTTGGCTTTTATAAGAAGATAGATCCAAATCCTAAATTGCAGAAAACCAGAATTTAACATCAGGCTGAGATATACCAAAGTTGTAATCATGATAGTGACGTGTGTCCCCTGCTTATGTTCACCTTACATGGGTAGTTCCATTAACTGATTGAACTGATGTTAGGATACTGTGGTAACTGGTTATGGTGTGGTGTGGTATATTTTGTCAGGTATTCATGGCATGCTATACATAGTGACGGTAGCACTATCTGCTTCAAGTGGACACCATCTCCAGATAACTGAAATATGATTAGTGGGACAATAAACTCAACAAATAGCTGATTGAACTTGTGTTAGGATACTGTGGTATTTGTTCGGGTGTGGTATACTATGTCAGGTGTTCATGGCATGATATCACAGTGAATGTTAAACTATATCATCTGCACATGAACTGCATCTCAGAAAAAGTAATTGACTCTAGATGTGACAATTAATACAACAAATAATGTATTGTTAAGGTTTTCTTTTTAACTCGTTTATTTATTTATGCATTTATATTTATATTTCCATTTATCATATTGCAGTATAATGTATATTAACATTGTTTACAGTTGGGAGCTACAAATACAGAGGTAGTCAAACAACATTGGACAAGTCTGATTCTCAGATTGTGAAAAGCTAAATCTCCTGCCCCATATTAAGCCATGATGAGAACCCACACAGGTTCCATAATGAGCCAAGTAGAAAACAGAATGGTAGGAATGTTACTATATCTATTTTATATATTTTTTTGAGCCTCATTCATATTTTATGAAGGGAGGGCATAAGACTTGAATTGTGCCACTGACTTCAGATCCAACTGACATTTATTTAAAACTGATAATTTGTCTCTGCATTATTTAGAATTTCATCTTATTATTAGTAGAAAGAAAATTATTGAATTGGGTTTAATACAATTATAATTGTTTAACATATTTACAGCTCATAGTTTTACCAACAAAAATATTTTATAATATACTTTTTCAACCACAGACCATTTTAAATTATTTATAAAATTAAAAAATTATTTTCACTGGATTTTGTATGCCTTGAACTGCTATGAGTAGGGTACACGGTTTTATGATTGTTTATCTTTGAAGGAGATTCTCTTGCTCCCAATATTTAATTAAACCTGTTTAATTACAGCTCTTAAGGATTCAATACCCTTGAAGCAGCAGCCCTGGAACAACTTAGTGTAACCATGTCAAGGCTTTCCATTAACCTATGAAACAACAACAATCCCCATGACTAAGCTGAAATCCATACTAAACCATGAATGGAATTAGTCCTGGCCTTAAAAAAACTGAATCACATCGTAAGTTGGTTTAAATATGTTGCTTATATAGCAGAATGCATTTTTACTCACTGGTAGTAACCTAGAGAGTATGATCACGTACAGTGTAATCCTAGATGCTAGTACATATCATCATAACTTTTGACAACACTTTTGTCTTTAAGTCATTATCATTTTACTAATTCTTATGCTCCAAAATATATTTCTATGTACCTGTATCTCATTTAATTCACATTTGTCAAGCATTGCTTCAGAGCAGTAAAATGTTTCCAGGTTGTTTGCTTTTGAAAATTGTCTAAAATTTCATCGTTCTGATGTATGTATTTTTTCCCTAACCAGGCCCAACAGTCATCTCTTCAAAGAATATACAGAATGAATCAAACAAGAAAACCAACAAAATCCTGAGGATTCCAAACGAGTTTTCCTAGAACATATTAAGACAAACATTTAACAAGATCTCATGGCCTCCCAAACATCAGTCTAAGAACATTCAATGTATTAGATATCCCGAAGAAATCCAGGATCTCCAAACCATTAGTCCAAGAAAATCCAGCAAGATGCCAGGGCCTCCAAACTTTTAGTTCAAGAACATCCAGCAAGATGCCCGGGCCCAAACTATTAGTTCAAGAACATACAGCAAGATATCAGGGCCCCCAAACAATTAGTCCAAGAACATACAGCAAGATACTAGGGCCCCCAAACCTTTAGTTCAAGAACATGCAGCAAGGTACCAGGGCCCCTAAACTATTAGTCCAAGAACATCCAGCAAGATGCCAGGGCACCCAAACCATTAGTTCAAGAACATGCAGCAAGATACCAGGGCCCTCAAACTATTAGTTAAGGATATCCAGCAAGATACCAGGGCCCCCAAACAATTAGTCCAAGAACATACATCAAGATACTAGGGCCCCCAAACCTTTAGTTCAAGAACATGCAGCAAGATACCAGGGCCCCTAAACTATTAGTCCAAGAACATCCAGCAAGATGCCAGGGCACCCAAACCATTAGTTCAAGAACATGCAGCAAGATACCAGGGCCCCCAAACTATTAGTTAAGAATATCCAGCAAGATACCAGGACCCCCAAACAATTAGTCCAAGAACATCCAGCAAGATACCAGGGCCCCCAAACCGTTAGTTCAAGAACATCCAGCAAGCTGCCTGGGCACCCAAATAATTAGTTCAAGAACATGCAGCAAGATACTAGGGCCCCCAAACTCTAAGTCCAAGAACATCCAGCAAGATACCAGGGCCTCCACAAACTATTAGTCCAAGAACATCCAGAAGATGCCAGGGCCTCCAAACAATAAGTCCAAGAACATCCAGCAAGATGCCAGGGCCTCCAAACTATTAGTCCAAGAACATCCAGCAAGATACCAGGGCCTCCACAATCTATTAGTCCAAGAACATCCAGAAGATGCCAGGGCCTCCAAACAATAAGTCCAAGAACATCCAGCAAGCTGCCTGGGCACCCAAGTAATTAGTTCAAGAACATGCAGCAAGATACCAGGGCCCCCAAACTATAAGTCCAAGAACATTCAGCAAGATACTAGGGCCTCCAAACTATTAGTTCAAGAACATCCAGCAAGATGCCAGGGCCTTCACAAACTATTAGTCCAAGAACATCCAGCAAGATGCCAGGGCCTCTACAAACTATTAGTCCAAAAACACACAGTGTACCTAAATGAAAATCCATCAAGATGTCAGGCCCTACAATCATCAATCCTAAACTATACCATGTATATAAAACATATATTCCTGATGTATGAGGTAAGGATGCCATTTTTTGCTATGAAATATTCTTTAGCATTACAGAAAAAAAAATACTTAAACTTGGCCAGAAGAAAGGTTTTTCATAACATGTGGTCTTGGATTTGAAAATCTGAAGTTAATTTTAGTAACATCACCTGTGAAAAAATGTTTAAACCAAACAGACTATTCGACAAGAATTCCATCTTTCATTCAATCAGTACACTACTGTTTGCATGCAGAACATGTGGCATCACATAAAAGAATTTTTTAGACCTTATATCTCGTATGCATCATGTCTGTAAACAGAGCATTATTACTTACACACTCAATAAACCATATTTTCAACTTTATTACTTTGGCTACTGGTAGTACCACAGAAGACAGTAGTTTAATAGCACCTAAACTTTTGTAGCAGCACGTACACAACAAATCATGCTTAATGCCCTGCATCTTGGCTTTACAGCTATGCCTAGCAACATAAACAACGCACCTCTGCTTAAAACTCATGCCAATGGAAACTTATTTCCATCCATATTGTGACAACAAATATTTCCATTGTCTAAGAATATAAATAGGAACCATAAAATTTTCTTGTATGACATATTTTACTAGGACAACTTTACAATTCACTCTGTTCAAACAAATATTAGACAATAAATTTTGATTTCCATGTAATTTCATTAATAAGGATCTTAGGGGACACCTGTGGTGTAGTGGTAGAGTTGCCGATTTGTAACTCCTTTGACTGCTTAGCCTCTCACCTTGTGGGTTGGAGTCCAGGGCGAAGGACTTAATGTGAGAAGGTCTTCCTGCTGACTTGGGATGCGCCGGTGGTTCTACCCAGACATGTGTCTGGGGTCATCTCCACCAAAAAGCTGGACGTTGCTATAATGATCATAAATTGTCGCTGCAATGTATTTAAAAAACAAAACAAACAATAAGGGTCTTACTCAGCAACAGTATATTTTAAAAATTGTCTGCATTACATTTATGTATTCTGATGTTATTGCAGCTCAGGAAATCCATCCTAAGCTGAGTCAATGTTCTGCTCCAGCACACTGATACTGTTATCAAGGTAAGCTACCAAATAGTAAATACTGAATCTATATGCAGACTTGTAAACATAAAACGTTTTGCCTCAAGATTTTCTCCTTTGTATAAAATGTTACCTTTTCATTATATAATAGAGGAGTCAACTTGATATTTCATTAATATAAATAATGCTAGTCTGTCACCACTATTTTTTTTGCATTTTACAGTGTATTCTATGCAGGTTATTGCAACTTAACACATTGTCTTAGGACTTGCAGATGTACAAATATGAAACACTATCTATATGAAATTCCAGCATGTTATCGGTATACTCTTAACTATAGTGATGTACTCCACTGTTATTTCAGCTCATGATGCTGCATTAGACTCGCATTAATCCTAAACTAGAACAAAGTTCTGCTACAGCATGTTGATGTTGTTATCAAGGTAAGCTATCAAGTGACTTGCCATTTTTGCAGAAAGATTTTCTAGGAACTCGGTTAAACCAGATGCGCCATGGCGTAGTGGTAGAGTCGCTGACTTGTTACTCCTCTGACTGTTAAGCCTTTCACCAAGTGGATTTGAGTCCCATTAGAGGCGAAGAACTTAATGTAGAAAAGTCTACCCAGCTGATAGCAGAACTGGTGGTTCTACCTAAACGTCTGTGTGGGGGTCTTCCTCCACTAAAAGAATGGATGCCCCTATAATGTTCATAATTGATCGCTTTGATGTAGTTAAAAAATCAAGACAAAAATAAACTTTTGTATCTTTAATTTAACTTTTCTATCTTTAAAGTGTTCTTTTTTCTATTTTTATAGTGTAAACCCAATACATCAGCAAATAGGAACAGCAAGCATGTCACCAGTTTATTTTTCTACATTATTTTGTCATTACCTACTTTTGTTTCAGCTCTTGAACTTGTGTCAACATCCTTCCTGAGCTGAATTGAAGTCCTGGTCCAGCTTTTTGATATAGTTATTTAGGTAAGCTACCTACCTAACATCAGCTGTTTAAACAGCTGAGTGGACAAAAAATGTTCATGACTCTAAACTAAGCAACTCCATACGTGATTTTTTAGGCAGTAGATATAAATTTTGATACTTTGCCTTGATGTTGTGTTATATATTGATTTAGTGACTTCTGTTTATGTTGTGCTATATAATTATCTAGATATGTCTGTTTGCCAGATCGTGTCAATTCCTGATGTGAAGAAAATTACATTTGGTTACCTGAGTTTGGTTTACCTTCATTCCCTTAGCAAATGGGTTCGGATTTAAAATGCAGCAACAACTTAAATGTTTCCATAGCTTGCATGCAATGCCCTTGGTTACTTCCACAAATTCATTTTGCTGCACTTTGATGCATTTATAATTATATTGGGACCATGCATCTATCATGACTACTTATTTAGGGGTTTGTTGACAGATATATTAAACTATTCTGTGTAAAATAAATGTGATTTAAAATTGAATGTATTGTATTTTTCTGCTACTGCAGCTCACCAAGGTGTCATAGAATGTCTTTTCCCCAAAGTAGAAATGGAAATCCTATCACTCCCTGGTTTTTATGTTGTGGACAAAAATAAGGTAAGCTGCCTTTTATAATTAAAGAGAAAATGTGCTTATTTTGTGCTAGACAACTTGCTTAAGTAAAAGATACAAAGCAACCTTCAGGTCTTCCAGCTCATCTTCCTGATTATCTTTTGTAAATACAAAATATAAGACAACACCATAACTTTTATTTGTTTATTGACTTTTATTTTAGTCTTTTGCTATTAAGTGTCTAGATACATTACCAAATTTTTTTTCTCTGGACTTCATCAATGTAGAACATTTTTGAACATTCAGATTGTATATTTTTGTCTACCATCCCCAAATCTATATGAATGTTTATCATCCATGATATATATTGTTACAGCACCTACATAAGATCTAACCAACGATCCTGACGTAATCCTGGCCTCAGATGGATAAACTTCAGCTAAGTTCTACTGATGCTACTAATGGTGAAGTCCTACATAAATATTAACATGCTAGTGAGTGGTGAGACTTGTTATGGATGGACTTTTAACAGATGGACAAAGACAATATCCAGGGACATAGGATCAGCATACCAATGTGGTATTTTAATCATTTTTTTCATAAATTTGCCTACAGTCTACTGTCAGTATGTCATTCACTGCAATCATGCCAATTTGAACAAAATTATTTGTGATATAGGAAATATTTGTGTATAAAATAAATAATTAGAATAAAACTAACAATAACTGATCTGCAATATAATGAAAAAAATAATGGCAAGCTAATAGTTGGTAAAAATACTTTTTTTTTTTTTCTTATATGAATTTTAAGTGAATACCTTGTTTTTTTAATTAGTTTGCAGAACAAAATGATTTTATAAATTGTTAATACCACTGTAATGGATTTTTTTTACAAAATGTTTTAACATTAATCAACTTTGCATATATATGTCCTTACTTGAGGTATGAGAGATTGGATGGAAAGATGCTGGTGTCTAAGTTTAATGCAAGAGCATGTTTGCCAGCTCTCTGGAGGGTGCAGTTGGCTTTATCTGGAGGAGTTTATCACAAAAATCATAATAATAACAATCAGACAATTTAAAATACTCACAAATCTAATCATACAACAAAAGTTTGGTAAATTTCTACATTCATGCACTTGAGTGATTACGTTAGTTTTAAGTCTCTGCAGCATGGCTCAGATAGGAAATACCTGTTTGCAATAACAAGTGGGGACTTAGGCTGCTCTATTCACACTGATCTAAAGCATCAATAAACAGACTTTTGCAGGACCTTTTCAGGTTACAATGACTTGTTTGGTTTTGGAGACAAAAGTACTTGGTTCAAACTGCTGGATATCACCTTAAAGGGAGTATCAACAGATATTAAGTACATGACTTTCAAGTAAAGTAGTTGTTATGTCACAAGGTTATGGTCTGTGTCATGGATATTAACAGAATAACAAAGTCCGAACATCCATTTCTAAACTTTAATTACACAAGTGAACTATACAGAGGTCTGATGCTAAATGACTATTTTAGAGGCATTGTTAACTATATATATAATGAGTATACTACTACAGATATGTGTAAAGGGAAGTAATCCTATATTACTGTATTACTAGTATGGATACAAAGTTATGTTTCTTAAACAGATATCATCACAGTAGTCATTTGATCTGTAGGCTTAACTGGAATCTGAAAATATGTTTCATTTGAAGATTGATTTTTTTTAAACTTTGGCCCATAGAAAACATGATCTTTTAATAGGCTTATCTCTGACTTATATTAGTTGTCAGTTTTTTTATTAAAGCTGTTGTTATCCTGGTAAAGTCTTCTTTCCAAGTACGAGTTTTTATTCGGTCGGATCATCGCTAATGTGGCTTATACTTATATTACTCCGAAGATGCAATGTTTTGTTACTTCTCACTTTGGGAGCCTGACAGCAAGCACGGCAAATTTACATATGTTTGTAAATTTGTATTTGACTAATGCTGCCACTATAAAGAATATTCCTTTTTTCTTTCACTGTCCTATACTAAAAGTATGCATGTATTGGGTAACTTGGTTAAACATGGTTTAAACCTGGTTTACAACATTACGGTACTTCTGACTTGAGGTTGCAGATATTTCAAGATTTACAGATTTGACTTCTGGACTTTCTAGGGCTGGATGTTTTTTCCCTGACTTTATCTTCTGTGTGTTCTTGGTTTTATTCTGACTTCAGGCAACAATCTGTGTCCTTTCGAATCAATTATAGTGCTACTTTCACTGTGATACCTGGCAATTAACATATGACATCATTCCACACCTAGTTACATTATCCTGTTTCTGGGGAAGCAGTTCCTTATAGAGCTGTACCCGTGGCATAATGGTAGTCTCCTACCTGTACATCCTCTGACTGCTTAGCCTCTCACAGCATAGGTTCTAGTCCTGTTCGGGCTCTGGACTTAATGTTGGAAGGTTTCTAGCTGACCTTCGGTGTGCCACTGTTTCTTCCCAGACATTTGTCTTGGATCTTCCTCCACTAATAGCTGGACGTTGTTATTATGGCCACAATTGGTCACTATTAAAAACAAAAACATAAACAAACAACTGAGATTTTCCAGATTACCTGCTATGCATCTAAGTGTTTCTTCTCAGATTTGATCTCAGATATGCCCACAATAGCTGAAATTCATCATAATAATCTTAAATGTTTAATTTACTGCTAAAATTAAACATGAAAGTCTAAACCCATACAAAGGGAGTATAACATTTAAGTTTTAATAAAATCAATAGCACTTGTTTTAATGTCACTGTTACGTAATGGGCAATATATGCTTGTGATTTTGTTCTGTGATTTTGTTGGCATGCACATAATGAAAATTAGAATGACTAAGTTGCTTGCAAATGTTCTTTTTGGCCAACATTTTGGTCTGAATTCCATAGTGTGAGCTCTGGATAACTAAACTATTGTTGATAAGACGATAAACCATACAAAGAAAAATATATATCCAATTTAACCATTAAAATTGTATCTTCCACCAAATTGATTAAACCTTTTGACAAAATCTTGAACATCCTGTGACCACTTAACCTCTATTCGAGTTCCGTTCAGGGTGAAGGGCTTAATGTGGGAAGGTCTTCCAGCTGCGGTGTGCCGGTGGTTTCACCCAGACATCAGAGTCACTAAAATAGCTGGATGTTGTTTTAATTATTATAATTGGTTGGTTTGATGTATTCTAAAAAATCATGATCATACATGTTGTTGAAGTTAGGGTCTCCTTTTATTTCACAATGTCATCAATAAAATTTCCATATTTGGATGACTGGAGAGACTCGTGACTTGAATAAGAGTAAGATTACAAACACATTTAATTAGGATGATCAAAATTTGAATTGAGATTAAATGTTTTATCAGTAGTTAACGAAATAACATATTATTATTTATTCTAATTTAAATATATGTAGTTTAAGGTAGATGTAGATTGATAGCAAATCAAGTCAATTTAGTTTCTCTGTAAGAAATTACTTTACCATGACAGATGATAAAAAAGGATGGACCACAACTTGTGTCGGTGTGATATATATATTAAACAATCCAACACAATAGGATAATGCCCTTTAGTGAAATGGAGGCTATATTTGTTTAGTTCTTGATATCATGATAAGTGCAATTGTTCAGCTTGAATAGGGAAATAACAGTGCACTCTCAGGAGTGGCCCTTTCTGACATTGCACTGTTTCATAGAGCGTACAGATATGTGTAGACAATTTTTATACATGACTTTGTCTACGTATATTTATGTGTGCCAGTATTTTTGTTAATAAGTAAGAGGCACATTATTGCATTGTTTCATTATAGTTAGAATAGCATAAATTTACTTGTTTTAAGGCCGACTCAGTGCTGTCTTGTAAAAGGCACTTTGACATTGTGTTGTTTCGTTATAAATGTAGTTACAATAGAATAACTTTACTTGTATAAAGGCAGAAACAGTGCAGTCTCGTAAGAGGCACTTTATGACATTGCATTGTTTCATTATAAATGTAGTTATGATAGAATTACTTTACTTGTTTTAAGGCAGAAACAGTGCAGTCTCGTAAGAGGCACTTTATGACATTGCATTGTTTCATTATAAATGTAGTTATGATAGAATTACTTTACTTGTTTTAAGGCAGAAACAGTGCAGTTTCATAAGAGGCACTTTACGACATTGCATTGTTTCATTATAAATGTAGTTACAATAGAATAACTTTACTTGTATAAAGGCAGAAACAGTGCAGTCTCGTAAGAGGCACTTTACGTCATTGCATTGTTTCATTATAAATGTAGTTATGATAGAATTACTTTACTTGTTTTCAGGCAGAAACAGTGCAGTCTCTTAAGAGGCACTTTTACAACATTGCCTTGTTTCATTACAGTTAGAAAAGGACAACTTTACTTACAGTAAAACAGAGGCAGCGCAGTCTTGTAAGAAACACTTACCATGGGCGTGCCTGGGCTTACGCACGTGCATACACTTGCTTCCAAAAATTGAAACAATAAAAATGTCCTAAAGCGCATAAAAATAATCGTCTAGTCCGGGTTAGGCACTATCAGTTAGTTGTGTTCATTATTTAAATTGTAATTTAAGCATTTTTCCAAATTCTAAACATTCTGCTGCAATCCTGTTTGACATATTTTTGTCTCGTCCTACACTTAGCGCAGGTGGTAGAGCGTCGGCTTGCGGATCGGGAGGTCGTGGGTTCAAATCCCGACCGGGTCAAACCAAAGACTTCAAAGTTGGTAGTAGTGGCTTCCTTCCTAACGTTCGGGGCTTTGGGGACATCGTTAAGACTGACTCGTCGGTGTCAGTGAAATGGACCGGCCGAGTTCAGTCCCTGGGCACCTCATAAGTGCCCCTGTGCTATAATGATAGAAATGTCACTGCACAGTATCAGCAAAAATGCCGGCTAATCCCATCCCTCTTCCTGCACTTAGACAATTCTTTGTACTGAGACAGTGAGAGTCCTTCACCCACCACAAAATGTATCTACGGCGTTCTATGGAAAAAAGAAATTTCGGAGGTAGGAGATGAGGGGAAAGAGGTGGAGAGGGGCATGCTCCCCGACTCCCCTAAGAATAGTGCGTAAACTCAAAAGTCGCATAGGCACGCCCCTGCTTACCAGTATGACATTGCGTTGTTGCACTGTTTGATTATAGTACAAACTTACGACATTGCATTGTTTTATTATAGAATGAACAGGACAATTTTACTGATTTTATTGCAGAGACGGCGCAGTCTTGTAAGAGGCACTTACGAGGTTGAGTTGTTTTATTTTAGTACTGCACTGCATGGTTTCATTTGCAGCAAATGTTTGTAGAAATTATGTAAAATGTTACATAGATGTATGTAAAGTTTTACATAAATAAAAACAGAAACGGTGCAGCCTTGTAAGCGGCCCTTTACAACACTGCATCGTTTCATTTGTGGCAGATGTTGTTTGAAATTATGTAAAATGTTACTTAAATAAAAGCAGAAACGGTGCAGTCTTGTAAGCAGCTCTTTACAACACTGCATCATTTCATTTGTAGCAGGTGTTTGTTATAATTATGTAAAATGTTGCATAAATATATGTAAAATTTTACATAAATAAAAGCAGAAACAATGCAGTCTTATAACTGGCCCTTTACAACACTGCATCATTTCATTTGTAGCAGGTGTTTGTTATAATTATATAAAATGTTGCATAAATATTTGTAAAATTTTACATAAATAAAAGCAGAAACAATGCAGTCTTATAAGTGGCCCTTTACAACACTGCATCATTTCTTATGTAGCAGATGTTTGTTTAAATTATGTAAAATGTTTCATAAATATTTGTAAAATTTTCATAAATTAAAGCAATAACGATGCAGTCTTGTAAGCGGCCCTTTACAACACTGCATCGTTTCATTTAAAACAGATGTTTGTTGAAATTATGTAAAATGTTACATAAATGAAAGCAGAAACGATGCAGTTTTGTAAGTGGCCCTTTACGACACTGCATCGTTTTATGTGGGAGATGTTTGTTGAAATTATGTAAAATGTTACGTAAATGTATGTAATTTTTTTACATTGTTTCATTTGTAGCAAATGCTTTTTGAAATTATGTAAAATGTTACATAAATATATGTTAAATTTTACATAAATAAAAGCAGAAACGATGCAGTTTTGTAAGTGGCCCTTTACGACACTGCATCGTTTTATGTGGGAGATGTTTGTTGAAATTATGTAAAATGTTACGTAAATGTATGTAATTTTTTTACATTGTTTCATTTGTAGCAAATGCTTTTTGAAATTATGTAAAATGTTACATAAATATATGTCAAATTTTACATAAATTTAAGAAATAATGATGCAGTCTTGTAAGCGGCCCTTTACAACACTGCATCGTTTCATTTATAACTGATGTCTGTTGAAATTATGTAAAATGTTACATAAATAAAAGCAGAAATGGTGCAGTTTTGTAAGCAGCTCTTTACAACACTGCATCATTTCATTTGTAGCAGGTGTTTGTTATAATTATGTAAAATGTTGCATAAATATATGTAAAATTTTACATAAATAAAAGCAGAAACAATGCAGTCTTATAACTGGCCCTTTACAACACTGCATCATTTCTTTTGTAGCAGGTGTTTGTTATAATTATGTAAAATGTTGCATAAATATATGTAAAATTTTACATTGTTTCATCGTAGTAAATGTTTTTGTTATGTAAAATATTTGCCAAATTTTACATAAATTTAAGAAATACTGATGCAGTCTTGTAAGCGGCCCTTTACAACACTGCATCGTTTCATTTATAGCAGATGTTTGTTGAAAATATGTAAAATGTTACATAAATGAAAGCAGAAACGGTGCAGTCTTGTAAGCAGCTCTTTACAACACTGCATCATTTCATTTGTAGCAGGTGTTTGTTATAATTATGTAAAATATTGCATAAATATATGTAAAATTTTACATAAATAAAAGCAGAAATGATGCAGTCTTGTAAGTGGCCCTTTACGACACTGCATCGTTTTATGTAGAAGATGTCACTCTGTTGAAATTATGTAAAATGTTACGTAAATGTATGTAAAATTTTACATTGTTTCATTTGTAGTAAATTTTTTTGTTAATTAAAATTGTTACATAAATATATGCCAATTTTACATAAATTAAAGCAGAAACGGTGCAGTCTCATAAGCGGCCCTTTACAACACTGCAACATTTCATTGCAGTCTTGTAAAAATACTTTACAACATTGCATTATTTCATTTTATTTTATAAATTAGTAAAGTTATGATAAGATGGTAGAGAAAGTAATACATTTATTCACAGAGTAAAGATTTTATATATATATATGAATCCACAGATTTTTGTGCATATTGCATATTTCAAGGAATTTTGACTGCACCATGAAAGTTTATATTGAACATAGCATTTGCACAAGATAGAAAATTTACTTGGCTTTGCAAAAAAACATTCTCATAGAACCTCCTTTACATTGTTAACTATTGTTCCATTTAATGACAAAAGGTTATAAGTTGTAGAGCAAGTAATTTTTTTTATAGAGTAAAGCATTTATATTATCTACATGAAACCATACATGTTGAAAGGTATCAAGAAATTTTTAAGTTGACACCATGAATTACAGTATTACGCCAAGTACTTATTTTATCCAAGGCTGAAATAGTGATCATGTTTCATAATTTCCATTCTGAAGTTTGTTATCCATAAATTTATATTTGAAGAGTACTATAGAAAGAAAATACTTTCCTGTGTATTTGTGTCATCTATTAGGGTATTTAGGTAGCTTAATATTTATAAATTCACTTGTTCACTGCATTATCTATTGCTAGAGATTCATACATTAATTAGAGCAGAAATGATGCAGTCTCAGATGATGCATTTTATGACATTGCACTGTTTCATTCATAGTAGAATTGTTATAATTGAGATGTAGCAGAAATAGCAACAGTTGACTTATAGACTACACATTTGTAAAATTTGTCATATGTAATGGCATTTAAGAATAAACAAACCTTAAATTCTCAGTTAACTTTGTACATACACTGTAGTAGTATTGCAATAGATAAAAATTTAAAAAGGACAGAAATAATAGGGAGTTGTAAAAGATACTTTACAACATTGCTTTGTTTTATTAACCAAAGTTCATTCTGAATTTGTAAGGCTGGAATTCAAAGGTGTAATCAAATACAGTATAGATAGTATAGATCCAGACCAGCTATCCTCTGCAGATTTTGTATGCAGATTAAGGAATGTTTTGTTGTATATATATATCACACTGACACCAATATGGTCACAGTTATGGTCACTGTGGCATTGTCTACTAGTAATAGTGCCTGAGTAAATTCACCGACACAGTATGTCAACTAGAAAACTCTATAATATAGCAATGGCATTTATCTATATCGGGTTAAATTTATCAAAATGGCATTTTAATTAAACACTTTGTAGCATTACTGCCATAGCAATTTGCATGATTTCACAAACGTTATATGTGTAATGGTAAAAATAACTGAAGGAACCAAAATATAAAATAATTTGTGTATAAAGAGAATAACAAGTTAACACTTATTCGGCTTGATCAGGTTTGGGCAAATAGTGTAGGTTCAGATCAGTCAGCTTGATCAAGCTTGGGGGAAATAGTGTAGACCCAGATCAGTCTACTTGATCAGTCTTGGATAAATAATGTAGGTTAAGATCAGCCAGCTTGATCAGGCTTGGATAAATAGTGTAGGTTAAGGTCAGCCAGCTTGATCAGGCTTGGGCAAAGAGTGTAGACCCAGATCAGTTTACTTGATCAGTCTTGGGCAAATAGTGTAGGTTCAGATCAGCCAGCTTGATCAGGCTTGGACAAATAATGTAGGTTAAGGTCAGTCTACTTGATCAAGCTTGGGCAAAGAGTGTAGACCCAGATCAGTCTACTTGATCAAGCTTGGACAAATAGTGTAGGTTCAGATCAGCCAGCTTGATCAAGCTTGGGGAAAGAGTGTAGACCCAGATCAGCTTAGTTGATCAGGCATGGGCAAAGAGTGTAGACCCAGATCAGTTTACTTGATCAGTCTGGGGCAAATAGTGTAGGTCCAGATCAGTCAGCTTGATCAGGCTTGGACAAATAGTGTAGTTTCAAATCAGTCTGGTTGATCAGGCTTGGGCAAAATAGTGTAGATCCAGATAATTGAGAATTAATATAACTTGGTATCAAGTCTTTATCAATGTCTTGTTAGGTATGCATGAAGTTGTGATCGAATAAAATAAATAAGGCAGACTCAGTGCAGCCGTTTTGCTGACTGATCAGGATTTTTTTTTATGCCAAGTATCTAAGCAATATCTTGGTACCAACCAATTGAACAATATTCTGTATTACCTTTAAACTAAATGGTATTTAATTAAGTGAATGGTGGAAGGTGTTCCAGCTGACTTACGTTGTTCCGGTGGTTCTACCCTGACTTTTGTCTGGGTTCTTCCTCCACCACAAAGGAGGACGTCACTATAATGTAAATAAACAAAACACACTGGACCTGGTAGTGCAATGGGTTCAACGATGGCTCCAGGTACGTGAGGCACCGGGTTCGATCCCTAATTGTCTAAGTCAGTATCAAATTCAAAGTCAGTGGAAGATAAGTCAAACATTAGCTCAAAATGTTAGAAGATTAAGTTTGGATAATGAATGCTCTAATTTCAATTCTATAACTGCTAAGCATAAATTCAAGTCAATATGAAACTCAAAATGTTGGAAGATACATTTTAAAAATATATATCCCACAATTTAAAGTCTTCATCATGAATTCATCAAACTAAGTAAAAATAGTTCGTTTATATTAGCCGAGTTATTTTTGAAAAAAAAGTCTGAAAGTTCTTAGCATGTTTACTGAATTAATATTGTTTGTTGTTGTTGTTGTTTTAGTAATGTCACACTGGCGCAGTGTTTTTTATTTTGGCAACATACTGGTTACTATTGCTACATGAAAGTTTCTGCCCCAACAGAGACTTGAACTTGAGTAACTTGGGTAGTTGATACTGAGGAGTTTATTGGTGACTTATGGTTTGGCCAATGGTGAACTCATAAACTTTCATGGAAAGAGTTATGCTCTGTCTTTAGTTTGTTATTGATTTCAAGATATTGAGTTCTGGCTTATGATTGCCAATAACCATTTATGCCAGAAATGTGTGGAAGCATGAAGGGTAGAGTGATTTGGCTGTAAGGAGGCTGTTAAAATGAGATCTACAGAAATCCAACAGTAAGGGTAATTGCATGACTGCTGGGTTCATATGGTGTTAGGATACTGTGTCTGGGTATGGTATCCTGTCAGTTGTTAATTGTTGTGTTCTCTTTTGTCAGGATAAAGTAACTAAGAACACAGTATCATATAAGAGAGGCTCTACCTTTAAGTAGCTGATAAGCTCTTCTGGTAATAGACTAGCTATAGACTAGCAATACACATCTCCCTTCTTTAAATGGAAATAATATCTATTGAATCATTAAAACAATAAACATACTCTTTAATTAAGAAATGATCATTATTTCAATTTCACAAATTCATAGTTCTGAAAGCTATGTTTTATACACTAGGATGTTGACCTGTACTGTTAACTGTTATCTAGATGAACATTCCATGGAGTGTCTAATCTTCTCACTAATTGTCTTGTCCAGTCCAAGTTAATCTCATGTTCCCCTAAGAGAAAACAATAAATCCACAGATTTTGTGCTTGATTAATCACTATATAGTCCTAGTACACTGTCAGAATCACATTGTTATCAGCTTAACAACATGTGTTGTTCTTCAGTATGAAGTTTATTAAATGCTAGGAAAATAAAGTATGGTCTAGTGTCCGTCAGTCTTGGGAATATCTTGACTGCTACAGATAAATTTGTGATAAGTTCTAATTACACATAAAAATATTGCTAGTTGTATGGTAGATTCCCAGAGTAATAGGATACATAGGTTACATTAATTAGAAACTACAGAAATCTAAAGACTTTCTCACACAGTGTATACACCTGTGAATCCAGATAATTGTGATAAACACTTTAACTAGTTAAATCCAATCTTCTACTTGCGAATTGCGAATGTGTATATATGCCATAGTAACACTAAATGACTTTAAATTGATCTAGATTTTAACACTTTCACTGTTATTTATTTATTTCATCATTTTTCTTAACACATAGAAATTTATACTTTATTTCATTTCATTTCTGGATTCACCTACACAACATTACACTAATCTCCATATCTGTCAGGCGGTTTAACTGTTCTTCCCGACCTTGTGACATATGGCTGCTTAGTTGTATGGGGTTCTTTTGTTGCTGTTGATTCTGCTGCTTGTGATGACAGTTGTTGTGTGGTCTGTTGTTTAGATGATTGTGCATCCTCTTGTGGATGGTATGGTTCAGCTACCTGTGTTGGTCTTATATGTTGACGGTTGCGGCGGTAATCCACTCCCGCTGGTGTTCTGAGTATATACGATCTGGGTGTTTGATGTTTTTGCAGTACTTTACCATATTCCCATTTTTTGTTATGCCTGAACATAATACTTTCACCTTTTTGTAAAGGTCTTAGGTTTTTGCCAGCATGTTTGTCAAAGTTTTTCTTTGATTTCTGTTGTTGATTTTTCATTTTGTTTTTAATGTTTTCAACCTGTCTAGGTTTTAACAAGTCTTTGGCAATCGGTAGCTTTGTTCTTAATCTTCTACCCATTAATAACTATGATGGTGAAAGTCCAATGCCTTCAAGTGGCGTATTTCTGTAATCTAACAATGCTAAGTAAGTATCATCTGATTTTTTAATCAGTATCTTCACCGTTTTCACTGTTCTTTCAACTTGTCCATTTGATTGTGGAAAATAAGGACTTGACGTGATATGCTTAAATCCATAGTTCTCAGCAAATTTCTTGAATTCAGAGTTACAAAATTGTGAAGCATTGTCAGTAACAACTTCCTCTGGAATTCCATGTTTTGAGAAATGTGATTTCAGGTAGTTTATTACAATTTTACTTCTGGCCACTTTGAGTAATACTCTACAGATAACAGGTAGATTTTGCCTTCGATCTCAAAGATATCAACACTAACCTTACAGTATGGACGATCAGGTAATTCAGATGTTATCATCGGCTCTTTGGCAATCAATGCCTGATGTTTAGCACATGTGCTGCACCTTGAAATTATTTCTTCAATGTTTCCTGTTTATGCCTGGCCAATACATAGAATCTCGTGCTCTTGCCTTGCATTTCACTATCCCTAGATGTGTCTCATGCAACTTTCCGAGCATATGTTTTCTCATTACCTTTGGTATTACGATTTTATTACCTTTGAATACCACATCATCTATGACTGAGATCTCATGCCTGTAATTCCAATTAACCTTGATTGGATCAGGAACATCTTTTCGTGTTTCTGGCCATCCATCTTGTGTCACTTGTTTCAACAGACTAAGTTCATAGTCAATTTCAGTTGCTTCTTTGATCTGTGTACACAAGTCTTGTGACATTGACACAATTTCTTCAATTCCTGCAATTCTGTAATCATCTTGCAGAAGCGTATCAGAGCTTTCTGTCTGATAATTCCTCGACAATGTATCTGCAATGTACATTGATTTTCCTGGTTTGAATACGACTTCCAGATCATATTCCATCAAGTCAAACAGCATCCTTTGCAGACGTAGTGGCACTTCATTCAGTCCTTTCTTGAATATCGACTGTAATGGTTTGTGGTCAGTTTCTACTGTCACCTTTTGCCCATATAAATACTGTCTGAACTTTCATACTCCAAAAACAATTGCTAATGTTTCCTTTTCAATCTGTGAGTACTTCTTCTGCGATTTGGTCAACGCTTGTGACGCAAATGCAACAGGTTTTCCATGTTGAACTATAGCAGCTCCGAGTCCTTGTGAACTACTATCTACACTCAATGTTATTGGTAAGTCTGGATTGAAATAACTTAGGATTGGCGCTCTGACAACCATCTGCTTTAACTCTCTGAAGCATTTTTCTTGCTCAGGACCCCAAATAAACATCGACTCTTTCTTGAGCAACACTCTCAACATCTCAGATTTGCTTGAAAGATTTGGCAAAAACTTGGCTAGGTACTGTATAAACCCTAGGCAATGTCATCAATTCCTTTTTACTATCTGGAGCTCTCATTTTTTCCACTGCTCTGACCTTTTCTGGATCTGGCCTAACTCCTTCACTGGTTAACAGATGTCCTACATATGGAACCTGCTTCTTGTTGAACTGACATTTCTCCTTGTTCAGCTTAAGGTTATTTTTCTTGCACGTTTAAGAACAACCTTCAATCTCTCGTCATGTTCTTCTTGAGTCTTTCCAGTCACCAGTATGTCATCCATAATGACCTCTACGCCTTCTATGCCTTCTAGCAACAGTGACATTGCCGCTTGCATAACTTCTGATGCTGAGACTATTCCAAACGCTAGTCTTCTGTATCTATATCTCCCAAATGGCGTGTTAACTGTCAGTTTAAATCTTTTGGGTCAATGCATATCCTTATTTTGTCATTTCCTTCGTTGACAATTACCATACTGCTCACCCAATCTGTCGGCTCTGTCTGGCGCTCAATGATGCCTTCAGCCTCCATTCTGTCCAGTTCTTTTTTCACTACTGGCATAAGCTTAACTGGCACTTTTCTTGGCGGATGTACAACCGGTTTCACACTTTGATCTATGTGAATTTTGTGTTTCCCTGGTAGACAGCCCATACCTTCAAACACATCATTGTACTCCTCTTGAATGTTCTGTGGTCCACTGTTCTCAACTGAAAACATTTTCTTGACAAGGCCTATTGCTGAACATGTGTTTGCACCAAGCACCGTTGGTACTTTTTCGTGTGCAACCTGAAACTTTATCTTGTACATCTGGTTTTGAATCTCACATTTCAGTCCCACAGTTCCCATTGGCTTTAAAGAATGTCCACTAAATGATCGTAATGTACTTTGAGACTCATTTAGTTGCTTTTTAATCTTAAGTTTCTTCAGCGTCTTGCAGCTGATGACATTACACTTAGCCCCTGTATCAACAAGTAATTCTAACTTCTTGTTGTTTATCTGGCCTGTCACAATCCAGTCACTATTTACTGAATTTACTTTAGTGTCATACAGAATTCCTAAATAATCAGTGTCCTCATATGCACTTGATCCTTCTGATTCTGTATCTACCACATGCAGTTTTGATTTTTTCTTAAGTTTGCCAGTGTTCATCCTTTTCTCACAGCATTTCTTTGCAAAGTGATTTTTCTTCCCACAATTGTGACAACTCTTTCCGTATGCCGGACATTGCATTGGGTCGTTTATGTCCACAATTTCCACATCTCTTTTTCTCATCTCTAACTTCTTGTCTTCTCTTATGTTTAATTGTATGCAGCGACATGTCTTTTACTGTCTTGGTAAGGGTCTCCATCTGCCTATCAGATGTCTTTGCTGCTCTGCAAATATTTAAAGCTATTTCTAAGCTCAAATCATTCTCGCGCAGAAGTCTCGCTCTGACAATGTCACTTTTCACACTGCAGACAATTCTATCGCGTATAAGTGAGTCTCTTAAATCCCTAAATTCGCATGAACTTGCTATTTTTCGAAGTTCTGTGGAGTATGTGTCTATCTTTCACTTGTTACTTGTGACGCGTATTGAACACATGCCTTTCATATGCAACATTATTTCTTGGGTTGCAATATAATTCAAATTTGTCCAGGATCTTGTCAGATTTCTTGTCATCCCCAGGATTGTCTCCTTCTTCTGACCATAAAAAAGTATTATAAACTTCCAATGCATCAGCGCCTATCACATGTAACAAGGTTGAATATTTAACTTGTTCTTCCTTGCCACTGAGCTCTGTTGCTGTTATGTATAGTTCAAACTGTTGTTTGAATTTCCAGAAATTTTCTTTCAAATTTCCAGTTAGTGACAATTCCTTCGGTGGGTGTAAGTTTCTAGCCATTGTTGCAATTTAATATATTAAATCCAACACAATGCTAATTACCTGTAACACTTAAATTCAGTTACAATCCCACTTCTGACACCATGTTGTGTTCTCTATTGTCAGGATAAAGTAACTAAGAACACAGTATCACTTATACAACATTTATTCTATAATAAGCTATAGTGAAGTTACTAGTAAGAGATGTAAACCAAGACTCCCCGCTATAAAAGAGGCCCTACCTTTATGTAGCTGATAAGCTCTTCTGGTAATAGACTAGCTATAGACTAGCAATACACAACAAATAGCATGTTATGTCAGTGTCATAAAAACAAGAACTTTCTTTGAAAACAAAATGTCATGATAGTTAAATTTGAAATTAAGACAACATTGTTGAATTCCTATCAAGCTATTTCCATGGAGCGCCATCAGTTCAGAGCGCATGTCCCTTTATTGTCTTCGAAAAGTAGTGATCTGAGCTGAGGAGCTCCAATTGTCTTTAGCTAAGTGCCGCACCTAGACTTGGCATCTGGAAGTACTGTCTTAATGGAAAAACACCAGTAGCATTGGTTGTTTTGTTAAGCAAAAGACATTCCTAGGATTTGCTTTGATATTCATTTGTCCTATGCTTGCATCTGTGTCACCAGGGAGGTCAAAAGTGGGGGAAAGGAAGCTTAGACATTTTTTTCAAATTATGAAACATAATAATAATGCTTATGTTGATTGTTGGTCATGGAGTTTGTTGATGTAAAATATTTAAAAAAAAAATATTACCTTACATAAGAGGTTTGCAGACACAACCATTGATAGTTATGAACACATTTATTCAATACAAATGGCTACTTTACTTTTTAATTATTTCAAGTTAATATTGCCATGATACAAACATACAGACTTGTATTGGGCTTAACATTGATAAGTGCAACCTTCAAGTTGGCATTTGACAGTTTGGAGCAAAATAATTTTTCACAAATAAGCAAATAAGTGATTGTTCCCTGAAACAGTCTTGCAAAATGCTGATAATTGATAAACAGTGAAGCATCAAATACCATCCACTAGTCATTGCAAACAGGAATTACCTCTCTGAGCCACAGATAACTATTTTTAAACATGTGACTACTTACTTGTAAGATCATATTATATCTTCATCCAGATAATCCACTCTGATGTTGATATCTATTTTTAATAGAGATCACTACTGTACCCATATCTAGATGTGAAAACAATGAACTTTTACTGTTTCTTTTGCAATTTGTACTGCTGTTGTCTTATAAACCTCACCATCTTACAAACATACACTTGAAGGTGTCAAGGTCTTGTTTAAGGTCATTCAAGTGGCTATTCAAGCTAAAGACTTTTGGTCATTTTATGCTACATTAGGACACCATATTGCAGTTGTCTTTCCATCCATACATCTGCATTTTTGTAATAATTTAAATCACATTATTTAAAATGTAAATGCGGCTCATTATGTAAGGAAAATTTCTGTTACACATTATAACAACAAACACTGTAATTACAATTCTGTAATTTGTTTAATGTTGTATTCATAACTAGTTGCATCTAACTGTCTGGGAATCAAAACGATGGTTTTAATCTAATTGTTGTAAAATGTTTGTGTTTGTACTGTTTGCTTTCCCTGCTGATGAATTCTACAGACATAAATATATTTGACATATTATGTACATATGATTGATTGATGAACTTACTGCACTGGTTTCTTGCTCAAATCTTACTAGTAATAGAGTATAGCAGTAATAATGTGTGAAGTAGTAATATTGCGCAATGTGTGTAGTAGTTATATTGCTCAAATAGTTTATTACATTACTCGCTACAACTGGGTATATTTGTTGATGTGATATTGCCACTTTTTTGATAGTGGTAGATTTGTGGTTATCGGTAAATGATAACGATGGGGTAGTTATAAAAATAACTTTTACAGACTTCCTAAATTTGGGTAAAAAACTCTTAAATTCCTATTCACTGAATACAATATTGCAGTTATATGATTTAAGGCCTATTAAACTTGATGGACCGAGCTGTCAGTCAGATATGCCACCATATCATATGAAATGTGTAAGAAATGAAGGGTTATAAGAAAGAAACCAGACCTATTCAGGGGCACATTGTGGAAAAAAGAGAATTTGAGCATGGTGGTTAAGAAGGTATTAAAAAGCTAAGCAGAGTTACAAATTGACGACTCTACCACTTTGCCATGTATGCCCTCTGATGATCCTAAAATAAAAATGAAAAATACAAATTCATACATACGTGTAAAAGCAGACCTACCACAATCAGAAGATAGCAATATGGGAAATATAAAGTTTCCGCAAAAGCAAAAGTTCTGAAGTCTTCAAGATTTCCTACCTGCATCCAGTAAGTAGTTCTGATCAAGACAGTGTAGTAAATCATTATTTACAGAGAGTTCATGCTGTTGTCAATTCTATTACCTCAATAATAAATACTGTACGATTTAAAAAATCCAACCAAATATTCTTTCTATGTCACTAGGCTTATTTACAGTGTAACTGTTTTGAAACCAGACTACCTTGTTCAGTCTGCATGCTTCAGTACAGTTTTTGATTGTTGAACAATATAAAATGAAATACATTGATCTGGTTTCTGGAAAGAAGTTTAGTAATCAACGAGATATAAAGTATTAACCCTTAGCCTGCTACTTTTGTTCATAAGCCAGTCTAATTCTGAATTGTCTTCATACATTGACAAAGGTGCTTTGACTCATGAGAAAATAGTGCAGCTCCTGATCAGGTGGCTCCCAGGAGGCAACTGGCTTATTTGGATCTACACTATTTGCCAGTGCCATATAAATATGTGATTAGCAAGCTAAGGGTTAAGTGATAATTATTAGCATCATTCATTTAAAATTTCCGTATGAGTTTGAAGATGTGTGATTAAAGAAGAATGACGGCTTTCATTGTACGTTTGCAGGTTTATGTGTATTTTGAATCTGTACAACACCGATTAATAAATGCACCATAATGTTTCTTCATCCAACCTTAGTAAAAAGAAGTAAATGTAAAAGCAAGGTGTACTTCAAACATTTGTTTCATAATATGTGGCAGCTATTTAAGATTATATATAAATTTAAAATGTCATTTTGTTAAGATATGTCTGCTTTGTAAAACGAACACATTTTTAAATAGCCATTTTGTAATTTGTGTTGTTGTTAATAATTTAGTTCATTATACTTTGTTGTTGTTATTATGCATGTAGAAAGTAATTTTGTTGCACTTCCATACCTAATGAACTGTATTTGTGAATATACTGTTTGAATAAATGATTGTGTTTTTTTGGACTCACTTATATACAGTTCTCATAGTCTTGAGCCTTTTTACTTGACCCTGGCCATGTGTTTCAAAGCAAATGATAATAAAATGTGCATATGGTAGGTTAAGCGGTCATAATTGGCAGGAAGTGCCATCATGTTGTCTGTGGGCACCTGCAGGGGTTGTGTGTGTCATACCTGCCTCGGGGGTTGTGTGTGTCATACCTGCCTCGCCAGTGTGAAACGGGCATTGTGTATGTCAAACCTGCATGCTCGCACAGTGTGACACAAATGGTGTATCATGTGTAACACCTGCTGTGCTACACAGTGTGACTGGTGTTGTGTCACACCTGTCTGGCCATACAGTATGGCACATTTGTGTTTTATAGCATCTGCCTTGTGACACAGACGACAATACATAGCCTAAAAGGAAGGTCCACTGACACATAAGCCAAGGCCTGAAATTATGAGATGAGTGATTTATTTAGTATAGGTTGATATATTTGTCTTTCTTAGCAAAATTAACTTGAGGATAATTATTGTACATGATATTCAAATCAATATGTGAGGTGCCCATGGTATAGTGGTAGTCGCCGATTTGTAACTCCTGTGACTGCTTAGCCTCTCACTGAGTTTGTTTTCCAGCTGACTTGTCGTGAGCCGGTGGTTCTACCCATACATTTGACTGGGATCTTCCTCCACCAAAAAAGCTGGACCTTGCTGTGATCACAATGGGTCTTAGCGATGTATATTAAAAAAATGCACCTGTCATGTCACTGAGTGATACAGGTGTTCTGTGTGTTGCACCTGCCGGGCTGCAATGTGTGCCATACCTGCCTCGCTGCACATTGTGACACAGGTGTTGTGTCAACTGTTGTGCCACATTGTGACACAGGTGTTGTCACACCTGCCTGGCCACACAGTATGACACAGGTGTTGTGCATCACAATGTCGTGGCATACATGGTGTATGTGTCGCACCTGCTCTGCTGCACAATGTGCGGTGCACATTGACACAAATGTTGTGATTGTGTGCATTGCATCTGCATTGCCGCAGAGTAGTACAGGTATCTGCATTTGCACCTGCCTCGCCACAGTGTGACATGTGTTGTGTGTGTGTCGCACCTGCCTAACCACAGTGTGACACAGGTGTGTGTTGCACCTGCCTTGCCACAGTGTGACACAGGTGTGTGTTGCACCTGCCTTGCCACAGTGAAACATGTTGCACCTGCCTTGCCACACAGTGTGACAGGTATGCATGTTGCGCCTGCCTCACCACAGTGTGACAGGTGTTGTGTGTGTAGCACCTGACTCGCTACAGTGTGACAGGTGTTGTGTGTGTCACACCTGCCTCACCTCAGTGTGACACAGGTGTAGTGTGTGAAGCACCTGACTCGCCACAGTGACATGTGTTGTGTGTGTAGCATCTGCCTAACCACAGTGTGACACAGGTGCTATGTGTGTAGCACCTGCCTTGCCACAGTGTGACACAGTTGTTGTTAGTGTCTCACCTGCCTTGCCACATAGTGTGACACAGTTGTTGTTAGTGTCGCACCTGCCTTGCCACATAGTGTGACAAAGGTGTTGTGCATCACAATGTCGTGGCATACATGGTGTATGTGTCACACCTGCCCTGCTGCACAATGTGCATCATACCTGCCTTGTGGCGCACACTGACACAAATGTTGTGAGTGTTGCGCCTGTAATGTCAACAAGTGTAACATAGATGTGTGCATCGCACCTGCATTTCCGCAAAGTAATACAGGTGTTCTGCGTTTGCACCTGCCTCGCCACAGTGTGACGTGTTGTGTGTGTTGCTCCTGCCTTGCCACACTGAAACACATGTCGCACCTGCCTTGCCACACAGTGTGACACAGGTATGCATGTTGCATCTGCCTCACCACAGTGTGACACAGGTGCTATGTGTGTATCGCCTGACTCGCCACAGTGTGACAGGTGTTGTGTGTGTCGCACCTGCCTCACCACAGTGTGACAGGTGTTGTGTGTCGCACCTGCCTCACCACAGTGTGACACAGGTGTGTGTGTAGCATCTGCCTTACCACAGTGTGACACAGGTGCTATGTGTGTAGCACCTGCCTTGCCACAGCGTGACAGTTGTTGGTGTCACACCTGCCTTGCCACATAGTGTGACACAGGTGTTTAGCATCACAATGTCGTGGCATACATGGTGTATGTGTCACACCTGCCGCGCTGCAGTGTGACACAGGTTTTTGTAGCACCTGCCCTGCTGCACAATGTGCATCATCATATCTGCCTTCTGGCGCACATTGACACAAATGTTGTGAGTGTTGCACCTGTCATGTCAACAAGTGTAACACAGATGTGTGCATCGAACCTGCATTGCCGCAAAGTAGTACAGGTGTTCTGCGTTTGCACCTGCCTCGCCACAGTGTGACATGTGTTGTTTGTGTTGTGCCTGCCTTGCCACACTGAAACACATCTTGCACCTGCCTTGCCACACAGTGTGACACAGGTATGCATGTTGCACCTGCCTCACCACAGTGTGACACAGATGTTGTGTGTGTAGCATCTACCTTACCACAGTGTAACACAGGTGCTATGTGTGTAGCACCTGCCATGCCACAGTGTGACAGTTGTTGGTGTCACACCTGCCTTGCCACATAGTGTGACACAGGTGTTTAGCATCACAATGTCGTGGCATACATGCTGTATGTGTCACACCTGCCTCGCTGCAGTGTGACACAGGTTTTTGTAGCACCCGCCCTGCTGCACAATGTGCATCATATCTACCTTGTTGCGCACATTGACACAAATGTTGTGAGGGTTGCATCTGTCATGTCAACAAGTGTGACAAAGATGTTGTGTGCATCGCACCTGCATTGCCGCAAAGTAGTACAGGTGTTCTGCATTTGCACCTGCCTTGCCACAGTGTGACATGTGTTATGTGTGTCGCACCTGCCTCACCACAGTGTAACACAGGTGTGTGTTTTGCACCTGCCTTGCCACAGTGAAACACATATCGCACCTGCCTCGCCACACTGACAGGTGTGTGTGTAGCACCTGCCTCGCCAGTGTGACACAGGTGTTGTGTGTGTAGCACCTGCCTCACCAGTGACATGTACTGTGTATGTCGCATCTTCCTTGTAGCACAGTGTGACGTAAGAGTTGTTTGTACCTAAATTTTTCTACTTTTAATTTCAAATGCAGATAATTTGTTCATCTCAAATTTATAATTACTTTACAACTGAAATCACTTCTAAATGGGACAGTAGACATAAAGTGTAATAGCTCAACAAAAGATCACAAACTCTGACAGGATTTTTGTTATATTTTTAATATATCTAACATATTTACAATAATGTTACATCTTTTTCAATATACGTGACTTAAATCATAAATCATATAAAACATAAGGTCAACTTTTACATGTATCTGAAAAATATTGCAACAAGAGGGTCATGATAATCTGACTCACTTCAAAACATATATAAGATTTCATACTGGCAAACATGCTGGCCAAGTTTTGTGAAGATTGTGCCATAAATGTGGCCTCTTTAGTGTTTTCACAAGGTTTTTCTAAAATGTGATCTACTTTTTGACCCCACGTGACCCAATAATATAATCATCCAAGATTTCATGCAGACAAACTTCCTCAAGTTTTATGAAGTTTGGCCTATTAATGTGGCCTTTAGTGTGCTCACAAGCTTTTTCTAAAATTTTACCTACTGACCTATTTTTGACTCCGCGTGACCCAGTTATGAACTCATCCAAATTCAATGCAGGCAAACATTCTGATCAGGTTTGGTGAAGATTGGGCCATAAAAGAGGCCTCTAGTGTGTTCACAAGCTTTTTTTTAAAGATTTGACACAGTGTCCTAGTTTTTGACCCCACGTGACCCAGTTATGAACTAATTCAAGATGTCATGCAGACAAACATTCTGACCAAGTTTTATGAAGTTTGGCCTATTAATGTGGCCTTTAGTGTGCTCACAAGCTTTTTCTAAAATTTTACCTAGTGACCTTTTTTTGACTCCTCGTGACCCAGTTATGAACTTATCTAAATTCAATTCAGGCAAACATTCTGATCAGGTTTGGTGAAGATTGGGCCATAAAAAAGGCCTCTAGTGTGTTCACAAGCCTTTGCTAAGATTTGACCTAGTTACCTACTTTTTGACCCCAAGTGACCCAATAATGAACTCATCAAAGATTTCATGCAGACAAACAATCTGATGTAGTTTGGTGAAGATTGAGCTATAAATGTGGTCTCTAGTGTGTTCACAAGTTTTTCCTAACATTTGACCTAGTGACCTACTTTTTGACCCCAAGTGACCCAATAATAAACTAATCAAAGATTTCATGCAAACAAACAATCTGATGTAGTTTGGTGAAGATTGAGCTATAAATGTGGTCTCTAGTGTGTTCACAAGTTTTTCCTAAGATTTGACATAGTGACCTACTTTTTGACACCAAGTGACCCAATAACTAACTCATCCAAGATTTCATGCAGACAAATATTCTGACCAAGTTTGGTGAAGATTGGGCTATAAATGTGGTTTCTATTGTGTTCACAAGTTTTTCCTAAAATTTGACATAGTGACCTACTTTTTGACAGCAAGTGACCCAATAACGAACTCATCCAAGATGCCATGCAGACAAACATTCTGACCAAGTTTGGTAACGATTGGGCTATGAATGTAGCCTCTATTGTGTTCACAAGCTTTTTCTAAGATTTGACCTTGTTTTTCACCCCACGTGACCCAGTTATGAACTAATTCAAGATGTCATGCATACAAACATTCTGACCAAGTTTATGAAGTTTGGCCTATTAATGTGGCCTTTAGTGTGCTCACAAGCTTTTTCTAAAATTTTACCTAGTGACCTATTTTTGACTCCGCGTGACCCAGATATGAACTCATCCAAAATTCAATGCAGGCAAACATTCTGATCAGGTTTGGTGAAGATTGGGCCATAAATGAGGCCTCTAGTGTGTTCACAAGCCTTTGCTAAGATTTGATCTAGTGACCTGCTTTTTGACCCTACGTGACCCAGTTATGGACTCATCCAAAATTCAATACAGGCAAACATTTTGATCAGGTTTGGTGAAAATTGGGCCATAAAAGAGGCCCCTAGTGTGTTCACAAGCTTTTATAAAGATTTGACCTAGTGTCCTAGTTTTTGACCCCACGTGACCCAGTTATGCTCTAATCCAAGATGTCATGCAGAAAAACAATCTTATCAAGTTTGTTGAAGATTGGGCCAAAAACGAGGCCTCTAGTGTGTTCACAAGCCTTTGCTAAGATTTGACCTAGTTACCTACTTTTTGACCCCAAGTGACCCAATAATGAACTCATCCAAGATTTCATGCAGACAAACAATCTGATGTAGTTTGGTGAAGATTGAGGTATAAATGTGGTCTCTAGTGTGTTCACAAGTTTTTTCCTAACATTTGACCTAGTGACCTACTTTTTGACCCCAAGTGACCCAATAATAAACTAATCCAAGATTTCATGCAAACAAACAATCTGATGTAGTTTGGTGAAGATTGAGCTAAAAATGTGGTCTCTAGTGTGTTCACAAGTTTTTCCTTAAATTTGACATAGTGACCTACTTTTTGACCCTAAGTGACCCAATAACTAACTCATCCAAGATTTCATGCAGACAAATATTCTGACCAAGTTTGGTGAAGATTGGGCTATAAATTTGGTCTTTAATGTGTTCACAAGTTTTTCCTAAAATTTGACATAGTGACCTACTTTTTGACCCCACGTGACCCAGTTATGAACTAATTCAAGATGTCATGCATACAAACATTCTGACCAAGTTTTATGAAGTTTGGCCTATTAATGTGGCCTTTAGTGTGCTCACAAGCTTTTTCTAAAATTTTACCTAGTGACCTATTTTTGACTCCGCGTGACCCAGATATGAACTCATTCAAAATTCAATGCAGACAAACATTCTGATCAGGTTTGGTGAAGATTGGGCCATAAATGAGGCCTCTAGTGTATTCACAAGCCTTTGCTAAGATTTGATCTAGTGACCTGCTTTTTGACCCTACGTGACCCAGTTATGGACTCATCCAAAATTTAATACAGGCAAACATTCTGATCAGGTTTGGTAAAGATTGGGACCATAAGAGGCCCCTAGTGTGTTCACAAGCCTTTGCTAGGATTTGACCTAGTGATCTACTTTTTGACCCCAAGTGACCCAATAATGAACTCATCCAAGATTTCATGCAGACAAACAATCTGATGTAGTTTGGTGAAGATTGAGCTATGAATGTGGCCTCTAGTGTGCTCACATGTTTTTTCTAAGTTTTAACATAGTGACCTCGTTTTTGACCCCACGTGACACAATAAGTAACTATCCAAGATTTCTTGCAGAAAAACATTCCGACCAAGTTTGGTGAAGATTGGCCTATAGATGTGGTATCTAGTGTGTTCACAAGCTTTTTCTAAGATTTGACCTAGTGACCTATTAACTGACCCAACATGACCCAGTTATAAACTCCTCCAAGATTTCATGCAGACAAACATGTTGATCAACTTTGCTGAAGATTGGGCCATAAATGAGGCCGCTAGTGTGTTCACAAGCCTTTGCTAAGATTTGATCTAGTGACCTACTTTTTGATCCCAAGTGACCCAAATAATTAACTCATCCAAGATTTCATGTAGACAAACAATCTGATCAAGTTTGTTGAAAATTGGGCCAAAAACGAGACCTGTAGTGGTTCACAAGCCTTTGCTAAGATTTGACCTAGTTACCTACTTTTTGACCCCAAGTGACCCAATAATGAACTCATCCAAGATTTCATGCAGACAAACAATCTGATGTAGTTTGGTGAAGATTGAGGTATAAATGTGGTCTCTAGTGTGTTCACAAGTTTTTCCTAACATTTGACCTAGTGACCTACTTTTTGACCCCAAGTGACCCAATAATAAACTAATCCAAGATTTCATGCAAACAAACAATCTGATGTAGTTTGGTGAAGATTGAGCTAAAAATGTGGTCTCTAGTGTGTTCACAAGTTTTTCCTAAAATTTGACATAGTGACCTACTTTTTGACAGCAAGTGACCCAGTTATGAACTAGTTCAAGATGTCATGCATACAAACATTCTGACCAAGTTTTATGAAGTTTGGCCTATTAATGTGGCCTTTAGTGTGCTCACAAGCTTTTTCTAAAATTTTACCTAGTGACCTATTTTTGACTCCGCGTGACCCAGATATGAACTCATTCAAAATTCAATGCAGACAAACATTCTGATCAGGTTTGGTGAAGATTGGGCCATAAATGAGGCCTCTAGTGTATTCACAAGCCTTTGCTAAGATTTGATCTAGTGACCTGCTTTTTGACCCTACGTGACCCAGTTATGGACTCATCCAAAATTTAATACAGGCAAACATTCTGATCAGGTTTGGTAAAGATTGGGCCATAAGAGGCCCCTAGTGTGTTCACAAGCCTTTGCTAAGATTTGACCTAGTGATCTACTTTTTGACCCCAAGTGACCCAATAATGAACTCATCCAAGATTTCATGCAGACAAACAATCTGATGTAGTTTGGTGAAGATTGAGCTATGAATGTGGCCTCTAGTGTGCTCACATGTTTTTTCTAAGTTTTAACCTAGTGACCTCGTTTTTGACCCCACGTGACACAATAAGTAACTAATCCAAGATTTCTTGCAGAAAAACATTCCGACCAAGTTTGGTGAAGATTGGCCTATAGATGTGGTATCTAGTGTGTTCACAAGCTTTTTCTAAGATTTGACCTAGTGACCTATTAACTGACCCAACATGACCCAGTTATAAACTCCTCCAAGATTTCATGCAGACAAACATGTTGATCAACTTTGCTGAAGATTGGGCCATAAATGATGCCTCTAGTGTGTTCACAAGCCTTTGCTAAGATTTGACCTAGTGATCTACTTTTTGACCCCAAGTGACCCAATAATGAACTCATCCAAGATTTCATGCAGACAATCTGATATAGTTTGGTGAAGATTGAGCTATGAATGTGGCCTCTAGTGTGCTCACATACTTTTTCTAAGTTTTAACCTAGTGACCTCTTTTTTGACCCCACGTAACACAATAAGGAACTTATCCAAGATTTCTTGCAGAAAAACATTCTGACCAAGTTTTGTGAAGATTGGCCTATAGATGTGGTATCTAGAGTGTTCACAAGCTTTTTCTAAGATTTGACCTAGTGACCTATTAATTGACCCAACGTGACCCAGTTATGAACTCCTCCAAGATTTCATGCAGACAAACAGTCATCAAGTTTGTTGAAGATTGGGCCATAAATGAGGCCTCTAGTGTGTTCACAAGCCTTTGCTAAGATTTGACCTAGTGATCTACTTTTTGACCACAAGTGACCCAATAATGAACTCATCCAAGATTTCATGCAGACAATCTGATATAGTTTGGTGAAGATTGAGCTATGAATGTGGCCTCTAGTGTGCTCACATGCTTTTTCTAAGTTTTAACCTAGTGACCTCTTTTTTGACCCCACGTGACACAATAAGGGACTGATCCAAGATTTCTTGCAGAAAAACATTTTGACCAAGTTTGGTGAAGATTGGGCTTTAGATGTGGTATCTAGTGTGTTCACAAGCTTTTTCTAAGATTTGACCTAGTGACCTACTTATTGATCCCTCGTGACCCAGTTATGAACTCATCCAAGATTTCATGCAGACAAACATTCTGATCAAGTTTGGTGAAGATTGAGATATAAATGTGGTCTCTAGTGTGTTCACAAGTTTTGACCTAGTGACCTAGTTTTTGACCCCACGTGTCCCAGTTATGAACTCATCCAAAATTTCATGTAGTCAAACATTCTGACTAAGTTTGTTGAAGATTGGGCCATAAATGAAAAAAAAGAAAGAAAAAGAAAAAAAAAGAAGAAAAAAAAAGAAAAAAAAAAATAAGAAAAAAAAGAAAAGAAGAAAAAAAAGAAAAAAAGAACAAAAAGAAAAAAAGAAAAAAAAAAGAAAAAAATGAAAAAAAGAAAAAAAAAAAAAGAAAAAAAAGAAAAGAAAAAAAAAGAAAAGAAAAAAAAAGCAAAGAAAAAAAAGAAGAAAAAAAGAAAAAAAAGAAAAATAAAAAAAAAGAAAAAGAAAAAAAAGCAAAGAAAAAAAGAAAGAAAAGAAAAAAAGAAAAAAAAGAAAGAAAAAAAATGAAAAAAAAGAAAGAAAAGGAAAAAAAAGAAAAAACAAAGAAAAAAGAAATAAAGAAAAAAGAAAAAAAGAAAAAGAAAAAATAAAAAAAAAAAAAAAAAAAAAAAAAAAAAAAAAAAGTAAAAAAAAAAGAAAAAAAAAAAAGAAAAAAAAAAGAAAAAAAAAAAAAAAAAAAAGAAAAAAGAAAAATAAAAAAAAAAAAAAAAAAAGAAAAAAAAAAAGAAAAAAACAAAGAAAAAAAAAAAAAAAAAATTAAAAAAAAAATAAAAAAAAAAAAAAAAGAAAAAAAAAAAAATAAAAAAAAAGAAAAAAAAAAAAAAAAAAAAGAAAAAAAAAAAACAAAAGAAAAAAAAAAAAAACATAAAAAATTAAAGAAAACAAGAAAAGCAAAAAAAAAGAAAAAAAAAAATAGAAAAAAAAAAAAAAAGAAAATAAATAAAAAAAATAAAAATAAAAAAAGAAAAAGAAAAACAAAAAAAATACAAAGAAAAAACATAAAAAAAAGAAAGAAAAAACAAAAAAACAAGAAAAAAAAAAAAAGAAAAAAAAAAAAAATGAAAAAAGAAAAAAAGAAAAAAAAAATAAAAAAAAGAAGAAAAAAAAGAAAAAAAAAAAAGAAAAAGAAAAAAAAAGAAAAAAAAGAAAGAAAAAGATAAAAAAAGAAGAAGAAAGAAGAAAGAAAAGAAAAAAAAAGAAAGAAAAAAAAAAAAAAAAGAAAGAAAAAAAACCTTCCTTGTGAGTCGTGTGTGTCCTGTTGATCCGTGCCCTAATCGCCATCTAAACCGCCTAAACCCCAACGCCAAACCAGCCTCAGACCCTTACCCAGTTCATCCTGCTTCACCAGCATTCCCTGTCCGTCAACAAACCAGCATGCCCTTACCCAGACCTTGTCTAGGTCCTTGGCCCATCTCCCAAGCACCCAAGTCCAGGCCTCACTGCAGACCATGGTTAATAATTGTGGCAAATAACAGTATGTACACAACAATGTAACCAAGTTGTGCACTATTACAACGGGTGCTGCCATTTTGCCTTTATTATTTTATGCACACATCATAATTTAACCATTGTGCATTTGTAATGTTTGTATGTACACAACATAACATAACATGTGTTATAAAAATGCTGCCATCATGCCTTAAAATGTACAAACTAATAAATATCAAGGTTTTAATGCTGTTTAGTTTGCTGCTCACATAAAATATTTATCTTCCAGAAGACACTGCTACTGCTAAAAGAATTGCTTAAACCTATTTATTTATAGCTATTTGGAAACGAGTTATTTTAACTTGTATTAATCCCTTTTGCCTGACAACTTCCTGGGTAGAACCAGTACTCAGGTACTTTGTACCTGGAGAAATATGCAGTAAATAGTCTTGCTCACAGACTAAAATCAAGTGGTCAGTTTTGGAGAGTTTGAACCCGGGACCCTCCGATCCGGAGTTAAACCTCTTAACCACTAGATGACAGATGCCCACAAAAATGTACTGCTATAAATTAACATATTCACATGTGCCTACAAAAGTCATACAATGATTTTAGAAAGCTAATACTTCAACAACTAGTAGTACTGTCACTTAAACTTTAGTGAATAACAAAATTAAAAAAGAATGTCACCTAATTTATTGGTCTCCTTAATTATTTTTCACCTCAGGAATTTGTCACCACATGTCACCTCATGACTACATATTACTCAGTACATATTTGTCTGTTTAGCTTGTAAATCTATAAGTATTCAAGAAATAGCATAAAGTCTTCCATTTCTTATTAACATCAGGAACATAATTATTCTGTTGACCCACGAAAAAACTTAACAAAGTATATTTGATAGTTGGTACTCCAAAAATGTGAATCTAGACAAATTTCCTGTGCATTGTGCAATGAAGCAAGACAGTTTTAAACCAAAATACTGGTAAATGACAAAGAATTGTAATGTCTTACATAAAACAAAATTAAGTAGCAATGCATAATGATACTAAAATGCTATGGTACTATCATAACAGTCCTCATTATAGTTCTCAGTTTTGTTATCAGTTTGTCATCATTTCAATGTAGAAAAAAATTTACAGACTAAAAACATTACTTAAACTCAGACCGACTGAATAAGACCTAGATTTTGACTTTACTAGACATGAAGGTGGACTTAAACTTGAAAGACTTTGTTCTTGGCAGACTTGTTCTTTACTTTATATGATACCCTGAGATTTGGGTATAACTTGACCTGGGCTTGGACTCCCATTTGATAGCCTTAACTTTGATAGACCAATGCGAACATCAATGTGTAAGACTTCAACAAAACTTGATCTGGAATTCGGATTTAAACTTGACAAGCTGTGGTCTTGACAGACATGGGCCTTAGCTTGACACGAACCCTTGAGATTAGGGCATAACTTGACCTGACTTTGACTCTATTTGAAAGCCTCAAGTTGATAGACTAAGTCTGACCAACTGTGGATAAGACTTGAACAAAACTGTTTAGACATAAAACTTGACAGGCTGGGGTCTTGACAGATTTGGTTTTTAATGACATGTAGCCATTAATTGAAATTATATCAGTTAATATGGTAGCATCAATAACTGCTATTGTCAGCATTGGCATAGTACTACATAACATGATTCCTTGTTTATAAATACATTCACGATGAAGGCTGATCTTGTCATGTGCAAAAATTTAGCTGAATTAACTAAGCCTTAATAGCTTAGACAAATATTTTTAGAGTGAAGTTTTGTGTATGGGATTGTGCAACATATACTAGTTCTTCAGTCAGAAGTACATGCTTTCCCATTTTGTATTCATGTTGCACAATGTTAAGTGATGTTGCTACACTGCATAATCACACATGAGGTCCTAACCCTGACCTTGCTACATGTTTATAACCAAATTAAATTTCTGTTTTCATTGGACCTTTATGTACACAGCAACAAATAGTGATGATCTTGATAAGACTGTTCCCCCAGCTGAAGTTGGATGAGCTGGATCTACACTATTTGCCTAAGTCTGATCAATATGTGCTTAGCAAGTTAACAGTTAAAACTTCAAAAGACTGGCAGAGTGGGACAAAGTTGCCATTGTGTTGCCAAAATTTTTAAAGATAAATTTTTGGAATGCAATGCATTGGCAAAAGCCAGTTGGCATCACTGCATTTTCCATGCTTTGGAATTTAAAAATAAACAAAGCTACTCTTTTCAGCTTTTCTTTTCTTTATATGTATTAAGTTCTTATTTGCCAAAGTTTGCCAAAGTTTGCAAAGACTTACACAAATTGCCTGGTTTTTTAATTTGCAATATGTAAGCCTACATAATGTGGTCTGAGTGTCTGAACTAGTATTGGCTTACCCAAAAAGGCTAAATGCAGTCTATTGGTGACTTGTACCACTAATCTGCTGAAGCCGTGATAAAAAAAATAATTTTGTCAAAAATGCTCAATGACACACACATTTAGGTAGGCCCTATGCTAAGATTACTTGTAACACAACCTCAGAAGTGTAAATTTAAACAAAAACAATGTTTGTGGTTCTCCAATTACAAATGGCCCATTATATAAGCAATGCTCTTAACAATGATTTTTTTTCCAATCTTTTACATTAAGCGAAATTCTGTTCAGTTTTATAGAAAGTGTTGACTTGCCAAAAGTGGAGAAGCACAAACCTTCCAACATAACATCTAGATTTAAGTGTCTGAGGTATCTTTGTAATGTTAGTTGTAATTTGTTTGAAGCACACTATGTCACATGAACCGAATTACTTTATTTTAACCCAAATTAACTTTCATTTGGGGAGGAAGTCTCTCCCAATAATTGGGTTGAAAGTTGAGGAAATAATTTGTTAACTCATAGCCTTCTAAGCAAAGATTGATAAATCTTAATCAAATAGTGTAGATCTATAACAGCAAGTTTCTGATATCTGCCAACTCATCAGGATCTGCACTCTTTGCTTCCGATTCTCTAGATAATATGAGAACATGTTGTAAAAATGTGCAGCATGATACTAGTGAAGAGGATGCTAAGCATGTGGTGGTGGGTAAGGCTCACAATGCAAGATTATATTAGATCCAGACAATAATGGTTGTTGATGTAATAATTACATGTACATGTACTGTAGTATGAAGCTTTTGTTTAACAAGCCAAGCTGACAAAATTGTTTAACTAGTATGACATCACTTCAAATCCTCTTTATTTCAAGAAAATGAAAAGCGACATAATTGTGTCACTTCAGGATTACACTTTTTTTTCAAAACAAGATGAGGAATAAATGAGGAAACCACAGTAAAGGCAGATCTTTCCATATGAAAAGGAAATTATTGGATTTTTAAAATCGGCAATAGTCATATTCACTTATTTAGCACAACACTAATTTAACCTCAGTTGTGCTAGGCTTAATTTCCAAGTTTTGTGTAAGGGGGAAAAACCAAATCATAAACTGGATGAGCAAGAGTTATTCCACTTGTGCTCTGCTCCAAGTCACATAGAAACCTTTTTAAAAAGCAAATCTATTTCTTGTTAGCCAAAGTTTGCCTAAGGGGGAAGAACCAATTCATAAACTGGATGGGCAAGAGTTATTTCCCTTATTCTATACTCCTTGTTGCATTGAATGCTACCTTAGTTCATATCAAATCGGCTTTACATTAGCCAAGTTATGCCTAGAGGGGGGCCAATTTAAAAATTGGGTAGGCAGAGGTTATTCCTTACGATTTTGCACCTAGTTGCTACAAAAGGTACCGTAGTCCACATCATTGTAACCTTGATATGCTAGAGGGGGCACCAATTTCCAAACCTGGATAGGCAAGAGTTCTGTTGTTGTTTGTTTTGCACATCATCTTGCCCCAAAACTATCCGCATATCAAGCTGAATTGATCCCTTGCAAAGTGACCAAGTAATGCAGTTAAACAAAAAATTATTGGCAGATCTTGCAAAAAGCTGTGTAGGCCAGAGTTATGTTTCTTGTGCCGTGCACTTCATTTTATCACAAGCTGTCAAGTTTGATGCGACTTCCTTTCATAGTGAACAACATAAGACAGAACATTTTTACTGAGTACTATATAAGCATAATGTCAAACACAGAGTCCAGAAATGAATATATCTGCTTGCATTTGCCTAACTGATCAAAATTTAAAACTGTTAAAATACTTTTCTTCAATGTATGTGCCCTTGACAAAAAGTAGAGCTAGAAGACAGCAAGCACAGGATTTGCACTACTTTTTAACAAACTGAACACAATTACTTTTTTGTTTACAGTCTTAACCCTAACATTGCTTCTTTTTAGGGGTCCACAAAATCTTTGCATTTTTTCGTGGCAAGTATTACATACAATTCTCTTTCATTAAACTTTATGCTATTTCTTTATACAAATACATTTTAAAATACCAAGGTTACAACAATATGTTTAACTGTAATAAGTTTAACCAGCTTAATAACTGGAATTTAATTAAACAGTTATTAAAATATTTATAAACATTGACATATTAAACCAATAATTTTCAGTGTGTGTTTTCTTTTTTAAATACATCACAGCAACCAATTATGACTTTATAGCAATGGCTTGCTATTTGGTGGTGGAAGGCACTGGCACACCATAAGTCAGCTGAAGGACCTTCCCACATTAAGCACTTTGCCCCAACCAGGACTCAAAGCTATCAGTCTGATGAATTTTTGACTTTTTCTACTTGATAAAGTAGTGTTTTTAAAGGATACAAAGCATTTTTTTAAAAATGACCAAGACCAACTTTTGGCAGCATTTTTTCTACTTGATACAAAAATGATTTTAAATAATGACAGTAAGACCATTTATTTTTAGTTGACTTCTACCTGAACAAAGCTGTTTTAGAAAAAAAAACTGAGCAAAACACATAAATTTCAGCCTCTTTCCTACTAAATACAAAAATGTTTTACATAACATCATTAGATCTGTTTACAGAACTATTTAAAAAGAAATGACATTTTTTAAGTTTATTTTATCACTCATTTTTAAAAAAAAAAAGTTTTAAATAATGACACATTGTAAACCAATAATTTTCAGCCTGTTTCTACTTGATAAAAATAATGAAATATAAAAAATTATTGAAATATAAATAATAATAAGTCCAATTAATAATGGCCTTTCAGAAAAGTTTTTCATCTGCTGACTACAAAGATGTTTTTTTTAAATAGAGAGATATTATACAAAGCTTTTTCAAATGCTTATCTTTTTTTTTAAAGAACTACTGACTAAAGTTTCACTTAACTATAATTTTATTAGCATGACAAACTTTGCTGTCTTGTCTGACAACATATTTCGTTTCATTCTTAGGAATCTATGTGCGTGACCAACTTTGCTGTATTGTCTGACAACATATTGCGTTTCATTCTTAGGAATCTATGTGCGTGACCAACTTTGCTATATTGTCTGACAACATATTTCGTTTCATTCTTAGGAAGCTATGTGCGTGACCAACTTTGCTATATTGTCTGACAACATATTGCATTTCATTCTTAGGAATCTATGTGTGTGACCAACTTTGCTATATTGTCTGACAACATATTGCATTTCATTCTTATGAATCTATGTGCGTGACCAACTTTGCTGTATTGTCTGACAACATATTGCATTTCATTCTTAGGAATCTATGTGCGTGACCAACTTTGCTGAATTGTCTGACAACATAAAGCATTTCATTCTTAGGAATCTATGTGCGTGACCAACTTTGCTGCATTGTCTGACAACATATTGCGTTTCATTCTTAGGAATCTATGTGCGTGGCCAACTTTGCTGTATTGTCTGACAACATAAAGCGTTTCATTCTTAGTAATCTATGTGCGTGACCAACTTTGCTTCATTGTCTGACAACATAAAGCGTTTCATTCTTAGTAATCTATGTGCGTGACCAACTTTGCTGCATTGTCTGACAACATATTGCATTTCATTCTTAGGAATCTATGTGCATGACCAACTTTGCTGTATTGTCTGACAACATATTTCGTTTCATTCTTAGGAATCTATGTGTGTGACCAACTTTGCTGCATTGTCTGACAACATAAAGCGTTTCATTCTTAGGAATCTATGTGCGTGACCAACTTTGCTGTATTGTCTGACAACATAGTTCGTTTCATTCTTAGGAATCTATGTGCGTGACCAACTTTGCTGCATTGTCTGACAACATAAAGCATTTCATTCTTAGTAATCTATGTGCGTGACCAACTTTGCTGCATTGTCTGACAACATATTGCATTTCATTCTTAGGAATCTATGTGTGTGACCAGCTTTGCTGCATTGTCTGACAACATATTGTGTTTCATTCTTAGGAATCTATGTGCGTGACTAACTTTGCTGCATTGTCTGACAACATATTGCATTTCATTCTTAGGAATCTATGTGCGTGACCAACTTTGCTGCATTGTCTGACAACATATTGTGTTTCATTCTTAGGAATCTATGTGCGTGACCAAATTTGCTGCATTGTCTGACAACATATTCATTTCATTCTAAGAATCTATGTGCGTGACCAACTTTGCTGCATTGTCTGACAACATATTGCGTTTCATTCTTAGGAATCTATGTGTGTGACCAACTTTGCTGCATTGTCTGACAACATAAAGCGTTTCATTCTTAGGAATCTATGTGCGTGACCAACTTTGCTGCATTGTCTGACAACATATTTCGTTTCATTCTTAGGAATCTATGTGCATGACCAACTTTGCTGCATTGTCTGACAACATAAAGCATTTCATTCTTAGTAATCTATGTGCGTGACCAACTTTGCTGCATTGTCTGACAACATATTGCATTTCATTCTTAGGAATCTATGTGTGTGACCAGCTTTGCTGCATTGTCTGACAACATATTGTGTTTCATTCTTAGGAATCTATGTGCGTGACTAACTTTGCTGCATTGTCTGACAACATATTGCATTTCATTCTTAGGAATCTATGTGCATGACCAAATTTGCTGCATTGTCTGACAACATTTTGTGTTTCATTCTTAGGAATCTATGTGCATGACCAAATTTGCTGCATTGTCTGACAACAGATTGCGTTTCATTCTTAGGAATCTATGTGCGTGACCAACTTTGCTGCATTGTCTGACAACAGATTGCGTTTCATTCTTAGGAATCTATGTGCGTGACCAACTTTGCTGCATTGTCTGACAACATATTGCATTTCATTCTTAGGAATCTATGTGCATGACCAACTTTGCTGTATTGTCTGACAACATATTGCATTTCATTCTTAGGAATCTATGTGTGTGATCAACTTTGCTGCATTGTCTGACAACATATTGCATTTCATTCTTAGGAATCTATGTGCGTGACCAACTTTGCTGTATTGCTTAACAACATATTGCATTTCATTCTTAGGAATCTATGTGTGTGACCAACTTTGCTATATTGTCTGACAACATATTGCGTTTCATTCTTAGGAATCTATGTGCGTGACCAACTTTGCTGCATTGTCTGACAACATATTCATTTCATTCTTAGGAATCTATGTGCGTGACCAACTTTGCTGTATTGTCTGACAACATATTGCATTTCATTCTTAGGAATCTATGTGCATGACCAACTTTGCTATATTGTCTGACAACATATTGCATTTCATTCTTAGTAATCTATGTGCGTGACCAACTTTGCTATATTTTCTGACAACATATTGCATTTTATTCTTAGGAATCTATGTGCGTGACCAACTTTGCTATATTGTCTGACAACATATTGCGTTTCATTCTTAGGAATCTATGTGCATGACCAAGTTTGCTGCATTGTCTGACAACATATTGCGTTTCATTCTTAGGAATCTATGTGCGTGACCAACTTTGCTGTATTGTCTGACAACATATTGCATTTTATTCTTAGGAATCTATGTGCGTGACCAACTTTGCTATATTGTCTGACAACATATTGCGTTTCATTCTTAGGAATCTATGTGCATGACCAAGTTTGCTGCATTGTCTGACAACATATTGCGTTTCATTCTTAGGAATCTATGTGCGTGACCAACTTTGCTGTATTGTCTGACAACATATTGCATTTCATTCTTAGGAATCTATGTGCGTGACCAACTTTGCTGTATTGTCTGACAACATATTGCGTTTCATTCTTAGGAAGCTATGTGCGTTACCAACTTTGCTATATTGTCTGACAACATATTGCGTTACATTCTTAGGAATCTATGTGCGTGACCAACTTTGCTATATTGTCTGACAACATATTGCGTGTCATTCTTAGGAATCTATGTGCGTGACCAACTTTGCTGTATTGCTTAACAACATATTGCGTGTCATTCTTAGGAATCTATGTGCGTGACCAACTTTGCTGTATTGCTTAACAACATATTGCGTGTCATTCTTAGGAATCTATGTGCGTGACCAATTTGCTGCATTGTCTAAATATACATTGCATTTCACTTTTTGTAATTTACCTGCTTGACCAACTTAGCTGCATTGTCTAACAATACATCGCATTTCATTCTTAGCAAGCTACGTGCGTGACCAACATTGCTTTATTGTCTTACAATGTATTGCATTTCATTTTTAATAACTTATGTGCATGACCAACTTTGCTGTATTGTCTTGCGTTTCATTCTTAGAAAGTTACATGCATGAACAACTTAGCTGTATTGTCATAATACATTGCATTTCATTCTTAATAACTTATGTGCATGACCAACTTTTCTGTATTGTCTAACAATATATTGCGTTCAATTCTTAGTAAGTTATGTGCATGACCAACTTTGCTGTGTTGTCTCAAAATTCATTGCTAATTATTATTACCTGCATGACCAGCCTAGCTGTATTGTCCAACATTAATTAGCAAATTATTTTTAGGAGGTTATATATCTATGAATATAAAGTCTTTTGTTTTCTTTATAATTATTGAAGTTTGTAAGAATCACTAACTTAGAGTTTAAAATCTCACAAAATACAAATTCAGTTTATCATCAGTTAAAAATTCTGAACAAATTTTTCCTTAAAAGTAATTAATTAAGGATAGGAGTATGACAAACTAAGCTTAAACAACACATTGTGTACTACATAGTGTACTGTTTCTCAGCAATTATTAATTAAATGCAAAGCTAAGCTCAAATTATTTCTAATACATAGTGTATTTTTTCTCATCAATTATTAATTAAATGCAGAACTAAGCTCAAATAATTTCTAACAACACAAAGTGTATTTTTTACAATAATTATCAGTAATGGTTACTAGTATGACTAACTATGCTTGAAAATCTAACAGTACAGAACATATCAACCCTGTTAAATACATCTTATTCTTTACAAACAAGCTTATATTTCCATTCCAATTTATGAGGTGACATGTGGTACATCTTAAAAGCATCATAAATGTCTTGTAAAACTTTAAGGAGAAATTAACTCCTAACATTCTTGTTCTTATCGTGAGCAGTGATGATATATCTTCAAACTTTAGGTGTTTCCATAAAATAAATACAATTCTACATGAGGCCATGTTCAGAGTGATAAATACATTACGTTTTTGTAGTAGGTATACACTATCTCCAGTTCAGCCTTTACATTTCTATGTTTTGTACACTTTATTTTTTAATTGCTATTAATTTAACTCTTAAACAGAGTGACAAATATAACAAATTACAGAGTAACCTACAAAGAAATGTTGCTTGAAATGCCATTTATGACAATTTCTTATACATTATGAAAGAAACACCTGAACCTATCCTAAAAGTGTTTCACATGAATACATTTGACAACATATTGAGTGTCCATTGTATGACTTTCAGAAGCTACACATACAGAGACAATTTTCGAGGATGCCGAGAATGATCATTGTTTCGGCAGGAAAGGCCCAGTGACATTGCCTGTGCCAATTGCCAAAGCAAGAGGCCCATCAAGAGCATGCTTCCATACCCCATCCATCCATCACTCAACTCATCACCCCATCCATCACCCCCATCCATCACCCCACCACTCAATCCATCACCCCACCACTCCATCCATCACCCCACCACTCCATCCATCACTCCATCCATCACCCCACCACACCACTCCATCCATCATCCCCATCCCATCCAATCCATCACCCCACCACTCCATCCATCACCCCACCACTCCATCCATCACCCCATCCATCACCCCACCCCACCACTCCATCCATCACCCCATCCATCACCCCACCCCACCACTCCATCCATCATCCCCATCCCATCCAATCCATCACTCCTTCCTTTCATTCACCTAAATAAAAGAGGAGAAACAGAAAACTGAAGGTAGAAGTATGACCGTGAAAGAAAGAAATAGTAGATATGAGTATTACAAGCGGAGGTGATTGAACTAAGTAAAGGTGGTATCAGACACTTTGTGTCAAAGATTAAAAATATTTACAAAAATGTCTGCCTGTCTGTCGGATCAGGAATTAAGTTTTCTGCTGCAGTTGTTGAAACCTTTTGTCCAAATTTTGCTTCTGTACCTGCATTACAATTATTCTGGTCGGTTTAACTTTGCTTATATTCCTAACTAGTTTTGTCTTAATGTCTATGGCCCTCTTGTCTGTTGCTGTTGTCCAAGTCTCTGGGATCGGCAGCAGGCAACTAGTGTGCCTTACAACCACTATCCATGCAGCTGTTTAGCGCATCAGTGCTGGACATATTGCATACTTTCAGGTCAATTTTGACATGTTCTGACCATTTCCTTCATGGTCTACTATGACCTCAGTAACCTGGGAATAGCCCAGCTAGTGAGTGTGTTGATATACATAGTGGCACATTCCACATGCCCATATCAGCTCAGTCATGGTAAGGGTAGGATAGTTGTGAATCCTTAGCTTACCATGCAGTTTCACAGAGGCAACTCAATCTTGAGGTTTAAAACCACAGATCGAACATTCATAGATCTTTCAATCCAATGAATTCTCTGCAACTGAGCAGAGTGGATGCAAACAGTGAACACTTTTACCCAGTCATAAGATAGCCAAAGCCAAATTCACAGTCTCCACTGGTACCATATTACCAGGAGAACAAGAAACTTGGTTTGACTTTGAGCAAAGTTTCATTCACATCCATCTCAGTGACTGTGCCTGGTCATGACATCTTTGACTACAAAGTCTGGGTTGGCAATAAGCATGCCCTTGATACCATGACATTTTTGGGCACCAATAGGTTGCACTGATATTACTCAGTTGAGTATACACCAATCACACTCTAGCACCCAGCACATGGGAAAGTGCCAAGTGTCAAAAGAAGGTCAAGATCAAGGACAGAGACCATGAACTTTGTCTTTGGAACTTCTTTGTATTGACTCTTAGACCATTATCTTCCAAGTCATTTTATACCTTCCACTTTGTGGTACAGTGAGTCAGCTATACTACAAGGTTATTGGCATATATAAGCTCCAATGGCAAGCCAGTGGGAACATGAGGGACAGCGCTTCCATCACAAGAATGAAAAGCAGCTGGCTGAGGACAGTTTCTGATGCCTACACCTGCCCCAAACTCCTCAATGCAATTAAGTTTCAACTTCATGTTTAAAGTTGATTCTGGCTGTCAGCTACACTAATTCACTGAACAGAGTTGCATGGAGAGTGGGAGTAAGACCTAGCAACCTGCTGACTACCCCAGAAACTGGAACAACAGCAACAGACAAGAGGGCCACTATATCACTCATCTAAGTACCTTAGACATTAAGAAAAAACTAGCTAGGAATATAAGCACAGCTTAAACAGACCAGAATAATTGTAATGCAGGTACAGAAGCAACATTTGGACAATCACGTTTCAATTTTTTCAATTTTTGACTATATAGGAATAAGCCACACCCCTGGCAGCCTTGTTTTGACACATCTAGAATCTTGTAGTTTCTGACAATCAGATTTTCTAAGTTTTTCTATATAGCAATGTATGGAAACTGGCTACACCCCTAGCAGTCATGTTTTTTTATGTATCATTTCATAACTTTTCATTCCTCCTGCCTGCTGAATTTTTTTAGAAAGTTTGGTTAAATTTGGCCAGTTGGTTTCAGAGAAGATGTCATTTTAAAATGATGAAGACATGTGACCCTGGACAATCAAAATAGCTCATCCTGAGCATAAGTTCAGGTGGGCTTAAAAACTACAATCAGGATCAGACAGATTATTAGAAAACTGTTTTAAATAGTGATGAAAAGTTCCCAGAAATTTCAAAGAGATTTCACTTTTCATTGTTTTTGATGTTTTGGAGATACAGCGCAGTGACCAATTATAATCATTATACAGTGCAGTGACCAATTATAATTATTATAGTGATGTCCAGCTGTTCTGTTGGAGGAAAACCCCAGACAAATGTCTGGGTAGAACCACTGGTGCACTGCAGGTCAGCTGGAAGACCTTCCCATATTTAGTCATTCGCCCCCAAAGGGACACAAACCCACGTGGTGGGAGGCTAAGCAGTCTGAAGAGTTACAAATCGGCAACTCTACCACTATGCCACAGGCGCCCCCATTTTAATTAAAAAAGCAGAATTCCTCATGTAAGCAAATGGAGGAGAACTGTTTTATCACTGACATAGTCACAAAAGCTTGTATTAACTATAAGGATATTTTTTCTTAAGGCCAGAAATAATTCAGATAACATACAAACACAGTAATGTTATCAAGATTGTGTATATAATACAAGCAAACTGTCAAATACCACCTATAATAAAAAAAGATATAAAAAAGAAAAGACTAATTAAAAAGTATGTGAGGGTTTGAGTCTATCAGGGCAAAAACCTTTTTCATTTGTTATCTTCATAAACAACCCACAACATCAAGCTAATCACACACATCAACACACATTCACACACACACCACCACCAACAACACAGAAACTCCCCACCCACCACACATACCCACACATATACACCCCATGCACATACCCCCATTACATATCCCTGACACACATACCCCCACTCCACAAATATACCCCTACACCACACACATCCCGCCCTTCACACCATCACCCCATGCGTACCCCCACCACACACATACCGCGACACCACACACCTACCGACACACATACCCCCGACACACATACCCCTACACCAAACAGATACCCCCCCACCACACACATACCCCCACACCACACACATACCCCTACATCACACACATACTCCTACATCACATACATACTCCTACATCACATACATACTCCTACACCAAACAGATACCCCCACACCAAACAGATACCCCCACACCACACAGATACCCCCACACCACACACATACCCCTACACCACACACATACCCCCACACCACACACATACCCCCACACCACACACATACCCCTACATCACACACATACCCCTACATCACACACATACTCCTACATCACATACATACTCCTACATCACATACATACCCCTACACCACACACATACCCCTACATCACACACATACTCCTACATCACATACATACCCCTACACCACACACATACCCCCGACACACATACCCCTACACCAAACAGATACCCCCACACCACACACATACCCCCACACCACACACATACCCCCACACCACACACATACCCCCGACACACACATACCCCCGACACACACATACCCCGGACACACACATACCCCGGACACACACTCCACACCCCACCCCACCCTACATACCTCTGCAACATGCATACCCCCCCCTCCCCACATACCCCCACACCACACACATACCCCAACACACATACCCCTACTTCGCACACATACCCCTAGACCGCACACATACCCCTGACACACACATACCCCCGACACACACATACCCCCGACACACACATACCCCCGACACACACATACCCCCGACACACTCTACTCACATACCCCAAACCAACACACATACCCCCGACACACACATACCCCCGACACACTCTACTCACATACCCCAAACCAACACACATACCCCCGACACACACATACCCCCGACACACTCTACTCACATACCCCAAACCAACACACATACCCCCGACACACTCTACTCACATACCCCCACACCACACACATACCCCCGACACACTCTACTCACATACCCCAAACCAACACACATACCCCCACCCCACACACATACCCCACCCCAACCACATACCCCCACCACACACATACCCCCACCCCACACACATTCCCCCACCCCACACACATACCCCCACACCACACACCTACCCCAGACACACACTCCACACACATACCCATCCCTCCAATACACTCCCACACACCTACTCACCCCGAGCACACTCCCGACAGATCACTCCCACCATGGCTGGCACTGGGCATGACACTGGCCCAACCTACCCACAATGACCACCCAGAACATCCCAGAGCTCTGCATGTATAACTTCTCAAAAGTCACCAAATGGACAGTGAATATGTTATTAAATATAAATTCATGTAACCAACGCCAGTCTTAAAATTTAAAGAAGCAAAAACAAGCTGCCTCATAGCTAGAAAAAAGCTGGCATCCTTAAGTATAAGCAATCTACACATTAAATATAGTGATCTTCAAATGTGCTAAAAACTAGAGTAATGCCTCCAGTCTGTTAATAATATCATTTAACTTGTTGCATTACCTTGAAGTACGTTTTCTTCCCAACAGTTAAAAAACATATGGATGGTATATGCTCACTTTTCTTATGAAATGGAAGAATGACAAATACCTCAGAAATATCAGCACCTTTAAAAAGATGATAAAGTATCAGCAGAAGGACAAGGGATCGTAGGTGCAGGCTACATTGCATGTAATAAGCCTTCCCAAAGAAAAGATATACTGTTATGTTTGTTATATACTAAGATTTCTCTGAAGGATAAATGGTGTTCCTTGTCACAAGGCCTGAAAGACGACTTTCAAATGTATGCATTTTTTTTTATTTGTTACATATGTTTGGTATTTACATATATACTTAGATACTTAATGTATTAGTATTATAGCATATGTTCTAAATGATATTGTCTTCATATTCATATTATTAGTTAAAAGGCACTTTTATTTATATATTATTAACCAACTATGTATATATTTATTCTTTTGTTTATGTTTAGATGGAAACAGCAACTTTCAAACTTGTAAATCTTCAGCAAAATAGATACAATTTAATAAACTAACAATTCTTTATATCTTTTGTTTTTATATCTTTTGTTAGGATAGAATTTGATTTACATACAATCTTCAGTCAGACATACAACTTAAAAACAACAAATGGGTAAGATCTTAGTCCTACAAATAGAAGAGAGGGGTCAGTAGCAACATATACAGCCTCCCAGGGGTACTTGAAGATATATCAAAAGATTTTTGAAACTAAAGAAACTGGAAATGTAGATAAGAAAGTGGTGGCTTTTTGTAACTGAAGAGTCTAGGACTAAATATTATGGAACTAGATTTTGTAATAGTCTGTTTTGGAATAAAGATTAAAGAAGTTAAATCTTCATTTATTGTTATGTATGTTTATATATTTATTGTTATGTATGTTTATATATTTATTGTTATGTATGTTTATATATTTAGTGTTATGTATGTTTATATATAATTATTTGTAAGTTTATTTATTTATTTATTCTACACTAAAAAGATAATGTGCATTTTATTTCAATCCATTAGACTAGATATGGAGATATTTATTTGTGACAAAAAAAAAAAATTAGGCCTATTATTTATATCCGTAGGTACGATCACCAGGTATACGCATTTGTAGTTTTATTTTAAAGAACGCAACAGTTATTGAGATGTAAGCAAACTAGTATTTGCTCAGAAAACTTAACCCTAAGTCAAACCAGGGCCTATTTTTTCACCATTTCAAACTTTGTAACTTTACACTTGTTGATTTAGGCAAGATTACAGTGAAACATGTGTATAGTTTAAATCCAATCTATGCACTGATTGATAGTACTTGGTTACAATACTTCACCTTGTATATTGTATATTGTAAAGGTATTTACACCCAAACTTTCTAAGTCAAATCAGGCCATATTTCTCACAAAATTCTACAATTGAAGTATCAATTATTTATACCAGAAGGCATGATCCTTAGAATGTCCTCTGTGCAGTTTCATGCCAATATATGCAGTACATAATGAGATATTAGTTTGATGGTACATGCACCCAAGACTTTAATCTTTCTATTATGAAAGATTTTTTTCTAAGGCCTTACTTCTTACAAAGTCCAGTCCAGAATCATCAAATTTGTTTGTTTTGTTTTTGACATACATATCAGCAACCATTTATGACCATTATAACCAGCGTCCAGCTTTTTGGTGGAGGAAGACTCCAGACACATGTCCAGGTAGAACCACCGACGCATCTCAAGTCAGCTGGAAAACCTTCTCACATCAAGTCCTTCGCCTTAAATGGGCATAAAATTTGATTACATCAGAAGGCATTATCAATAGAAAGACAAAAGTATGCACAGTCCATTTTATTATATGCACTGGTTATTGACATTATAATTTGATAGTACTGGCACACAAAACTATTTATCCTGCATGTGCATTTTATGTACACTTATTTTTCTAAGTAAATTGATTATTTCTCACAAAATCCAATTTGGAGATATCACTGTTTATATTGGTAGGTATTGTTACTTGGAAGACCAGCAAGAAGTTTTATTCCAATATATGCTATGGTTATTGAGATATATTTGACATATTGCAGCAACCAGTTCTGATCATTATTAGGGCATCAAGCAAAGGTCTGGTTAGAACCAATGGTGCACCATAGGCCAGCTTTAAGACCATCACACATTAAGTTCTTCACCCTGAACAGGACTTGAACCCATGCAGTAGAAGGCTAAGCAGTCAAAAGTTACAAGTCAGCAACTCTACCACCATCCCACCGGCGCACCACTGTACATGCAGCCATATTTTCTAAGTCCAAGTGGGGCCATAGTTCTAACTTATTCTACTGAGAACCATCAAATTGATTATGTGTGATGTTTCATTTCAAAGTATCCACTTGTCATTGAGAAAAAAGCTTGATTGCAATGAAATCCTTTAACTTGCATACAGAGGTTTGCACCAAACGATGTCTTAGTCGAACCAAGGCCATATTTCTCACAAAATCAAATTAGTAACTATTTTGTCTGTAGGTAAGAGAAATAAAAAAAGATTAAATGATTTTCATTTCAATCCTTTCACTGCTTTTTGATTTATTGCACAAGACCATAAAAGACAAAACCTCAGCATTAAAGCTATGCTGAATGCAAGTGGGATAAATGTGCTTATATTCAGATAAACCATGTATTTTCTTCTTGTTATAAAGAACAGTAGAGCTACAGAGCAAATTCCAAGTATTGTTTAATATATATATTTTTTTGTGTGTGTAAATCTGAAACCTTCATGCTTATGTTCAATGCATAGGCTCTCTTACTGTCTTTGAAAAGTTTGTTTTTTTCTATTAATAACAAAAGTGTCACAAGACAGAACACGTTTTGAGTGTTTTAACCTGCATCCCTAATCCAACAAGAACCATATTTCTAAAAAAAATAAATCCAACATGGAACCGTAACTTTCTTAAATAAGCTAGTATCAGTATTGGGTTTTACATCATTTCAACATTGTTTTTCTGGAAATGGTTTCTGCATAAAGCAAATACAGTAATGCATTCACTGTGAAAGCATGCTGTTAAAACTTGATTTAAAAGTAACACCCATTCATGTTATCCAGACAATGAGCCAATCAGTAATGAGTAGATCTGAGCCGAAGTCTTCTGTGCACTCAGCTGATGCTCAACAAATTGTGCTTTTATTATTGAAAGGTACAGATGCATTACTGTAATAAGTATTTTCTTAAGGATATCAAGGCATGTATTAGTAATGATTGGTTAATATTTACTGTGCAGTAATATCGAAAGGTCAATGGAAAACTATTCTAACTTATATCAGAGGCAATACCCTTCTATCTATGATAGATTTCAATAGTAATACATCTATTTAAGGAAGAAAAACACTAACTCCATAATTACAAATGCGTAAATTCAGTTTTTTTAAAATACAAGATCAAAAATATTTTTCATTTCACTTTTAATTTTTTTATACTGTATCTTGTATAATATGGAAAACCTTTAAAGAACAGTATTGCATTAACCCATTGATATGGTGACAAAATATAAGAATTTATTGAAGAAGAAAGAGATGTTTGTCAGAGGAAGGGATATGATGCCTGATATCCTTTAGATGTCTCAATTACAAACAGTGCATTTAAATGTTATCAGCATTATTTGATAACCATTAAATATACATTTATTTATTTAAAAAATGGATATGTTTTGAGACGCACTTGGATGACCCATATATGAGCATTTAATACTCATTGCAGAAAAGTCACATAATGGTCGGGATATTGTGACTGGGTGTGATCTTGTGCAGATTGTTCATGACTAGTCTTAGTGATTGCATTACCTTATCTACTTTAAAATTTGAACTTATGAAGCTTACAGCAAACAGCATGTTGCTCAAATGATCTTGATTACTTTTGTTCTTTAGGTTGTATTACTAGCTAAGGTCTGTTTGGTAAAACTAAAAAAACACATAGCTGTATGGGTGAAAAGTGGACAGTGCTAACTCTTGGGGTTAAAGAAAGATCCTCTGCTAGATGAAGTTATGCCACCTTACATACTAATATTGGACACACTCTCTATTTCTATTTTTATATTAAGTTTTGTTATTTCAGGGTTTCAAAAGTCACCAGGTTTAGGCAAATAGTGTATATCCAGATCAGCCAGCTCCTTCTAGAATCTGTCTTATCAAAATCTGCACTATTTGCTGCTCAATTAATAGCAAGACCGACATTTTCAAATGCAAGATGTAAAGTGACTTAGAATTATTATGAATTTATTGATCAAGCTCCTAGCAATCTTCATGTTTGATGGTGAAGATTAATTGTGTTCTTCAATCTACATCACTAGCTGGTACTAGCTAAAGTCCTCTTGGTATAACAAAATAACACATGATTGTCATGGTGATAGTGGATATTGCTAGCCATAACTGGAATATTACCTCAGGTGATATTAAAGTTGTTGGCTTGACAATATGAACTATCACTCTAACAGCCATGTGTTTTTATTTAAAGAAAAAATGAACTTGATCTGTGCTTTCAGCTTTATTGGGTTTATCATCCTACCAACTGCATTTCAGTTACTTTACAGAAATCTGTTTGGGAACATAATTTCTGTAGGTCCATATCAGGACTTGGAGGAAGGATCCAGAGGCCTCAATTAACCTCTTTGATTTAACAGCTTTTCCCATTCTGAACCTATTTTAAATAGTTCCCATTTGGATATAATGAGATTATGACGAGGTTCAACTTACAATAATGCAAATGGCAGCTTTTTAGATCTTAGCTTCCTCAGCATTATCTTTTTCGGTCTTTGCTTCCTCAGCTTAATCTGCTAAGGTTGAGGCAAATAATGAAGATTCAGATTAACTGGCTTCCACTGGAATTTTTTTTAAAAATTTGCAGCACTGTCCTTTGCAATTGTCTTGTAACCTTTGCATGATATTTGAATCGAGGAATACAGAATTTATTATGAACCTCTAACTATGTCTTTGACAGTTATTTTTTTTTTTATATAGATTTATTTGTACATTTGGGAGTTCACATGCAAATTTACTGGTAGCCTGATAAGCAGGTATTGATTAGGTTTAGGCAAATAGTGTATATCCAGATCAGCCAGCTTCAACTAGGATCTGTCTAATCAAGATCTGCACTATTTCCTGCTCAGTTAATAGCAAGAACTTAACATCACTAAATACAAGACATATGGTGACTTAGAATTAATATGAATTTTTTTATCAGGCTCACAGCGATCTTCATGTTGTTTGATGATGTGGATATTGTTCTTTAATCTGTGTTACTGACTGATTCTAGATAAGGTTCTCTTAGTATAATTTAGTCAGTAACACACGACTGTCATGGTGATAGTGGATACTGCTAGCCCTAGAACTGGGATGGGATTAGCCAGCATTTTTGCAGATACTGTGCAGCGACATTTCTATCATAGCACAGGGGCACTTATGAGGTGCCAAGGGACTGAACCCGGCTGGTCCATTATACTGAAACCGACGAGTCGGGCGTAATGCTGTCCCCTTAGCCCCAAGCGTTAAGAGGGAAGCCACCACTACCAACTTTAAAGTCTTTGGTTTGATCTGGCCGGGGTTTGAACCCACGACCTCCCGATCCGCAAGCCGACGCTCTACTACCTGAGCTATTGCGGAATATTACATCAGGTGATATTAAAGTTATTGGCTTGACAATATGCACTATCGCCCTGACAGTCATGTGTTATTATTTAAAGAAGAATGAACCTGATCTGTGTTCTGGGGTCAGCTGCCTAGAGACAACTTCACAGAAATCTGGTTGTTTCTTTGGGAACAAAGACTTTCTGGACAGATCAATTTGGAGAAAGGACCCAGTTGGTCTCAAGTAACCTATTTGATTGAACTGTTTTTGAAGTCTGTTCCATCCTAAACCTGTTTATTAATTCCCATTCTGTTTAATGATTCCCATTTGTATGAGATTATGGCCCGATTTTGACTTGTGTTGGTGCCAATCAGCTTTTTAAGAGAATGATCAGGTAGAAAGGCCTGAAATCTTAGCTTCCTAAGGATAATCTGATTTGGTTGAAGCAAACAGTGAAGATTCTGATCAACCAACTTCCACTGGAAGCTTTCTGATCACAAACTTTACTTTTTGCTTCAGAGTCCTTAGCAACTCTCTTGTAATCTGTCTTTGACTGTAAGGTGTTTATAGATTTGTTTTGTACTGATAGGGGTTTAACCTACAAATTTATTGGTAGCCTGTTTAGCAGGTACTGGTATTGATCAAGCTGAAGCAAATAGTGTAAATCTAGATTAGCCAGCTCCCACTGGTATCTGTATAACTAAGGTCTGCACTATTGGCTGTATGATGACTCAGTTGAAATAAGTGGAAGATTTATTAACCTGGAACCAATGACCAAACTTTGGAGTATCAGAATTGGGTGCCTTAAAAAGATTGGAAAAATGATTCTAAGGTTGCAGTTCTGTCACCTGTTATTCTATTGTTAACCAAAATTAAAGATAATGAATGTCTAGAAGATACAACTCTTACCAGGAAAGAAGGATTCAATGACTGCACATTTTGTAGGGCATATTATTTTTATTATCCCTTTTTATTGTCACTTTTCCCCAAGGAGCAAAGAACTTGAGTACTAGTATATCATAATAGAAAAGGACTTAGCAATTGCACATTTGCATGGGGTACGATATATTACCCCAAGAAGTAAACAATTTGACCATTGCACATACCTTCAAAGGAGCTCATTCTCATTTATGAAGAGTATTGGACTTGGCTTCAGCACATGCCGGGAATTTTTTTTTAACTTTCTTCGAAGAAGTAAATGACTACGATTGCCCAATATCTTATAGGGATATAAGACTCTTCCAAGAGTAAAGAAATGACTTCTGCACATGTCAGGACATTTTTGTTTTCAAAGAAGTACAGGACTTAACAATTGACCTGCATGTTATTGGGATATGCGACTCTTCCAAAAAGCATAAAGGATGACTTCTGCATATATCAGGCCATTTTATAGTATCAGGGAGGGATACAAGACCTTTTCAGGAAAAGTGAAGGACTAACCTCCTGCACAATATCACCAAAAGTGGATTTTTAAGATGTATCTAAACTTTACACCTGTTTTTCTCCATAATGAGAAAAATACTGTTGAGCCCTTTTTCGCATTTAACTGATGACATGTGATGTGTTTTTACACAAAGAAAGGACTTCAATATAATAATAACTGCATTATATATATTAAAGGGGTTTAGTACTCCTAAGAACAGTCAAGGATTTTATATGTAAGAAAAAAAGGACTTTACTACTGCACTTTACCTTATAGGGGTATAATTTCCCTCAAAGAAGAGTAAGGGACTTGACTTCTGCACATTTAAGGAGATTTTGATGATTTTCCCAAAGAAGTTAAGAACTTAACTATTGCACTTTATGTTCTAGCAATATAAAACACTTTCAGAAAAAGTAAAGGAATATGCTTCTTGTACATTTTCCAACAGAAAAAGAGACTGGAATATTGCTGATATGTCAAAGGAAATTACATAGGAAATTATGCTTTCATCAATTAAAAGACCTCACTACTGCACATGTCAGTAGACGTATTACTTTACACAAGGATTAAAGGACGTAACAACTGGACATACTTCAATAAAGATTATACTCTTTTCCAAACAGCAAAAAAAGACTACTGCATGTATGGCAGATATTTATGTTAGTTTTTAATAGACATACAATAATCTTATTTATTAGTTTATAAGACTTAAATCCAATGAGCACTCTATTGCTTAAAATGCATACACGTTTAGCTGTTCATTATATATACTTATATTAATGTAATGATATTTATTTATATGTTGAAGTATTTACTTCAATTATAATTATAATTATAAATATATTATATTTATTATATTTTACATGTTGTGTGTGTGTGTGTGTGTGTGTGTGTGTGTTTGTATATAGTATGAATGGCTTAGGTTATCATTTTTGTATGAAGATCAGTATTAATTTGCATCCATATCAACAACTGGATGTTAGAAAAAGATCAAATATGAAATGGAAATGTACTGCACTGTTTTCTATGTCAGAAAAAAAATGTGTTTTCTTTTGTGTTATCAAGAAATATTGCAACTACCAAACTGTTACATTCATTTTGTAACTCTCCTTCAATGTTTTTTTGCAACTTATATCACTCTGTTTTACTGCTTTTAAAATTAATGAAACTAATGATATCGCTCTGTTTTTCTGTTTCTGAAACTTATTATTGACTCTGTTTTTTGAAACTATGTAACTCTGTTTTAATGTTTTTGAAACTATATCTCTCTGTTCCAATGTTTTTGAAACTGTATCACTCTGTTTTAATGTTTTAGAAACTAATTATATCACTGTTTCAATGTTTTTGAAACTGTATCTCTCTGTTTTAATGTTTTTGAAACTGTATCTCTCTGTTTTAATGTTTTTTCTCTGTTTTAATGTTTTTGAAACTGTATCTCTCTGTCTTAATGTTTTTGAAACTATATCTCTCTGTTTTAATGTTTTTGAAACTGTATCACTCTGTTTTAATGTTTTAGAAACTAATTATATCACTGTCTTAATGTTTTTGAAACTGTATCACTCTGTTTTAATGTTTTAGAAACTAATTATATCACTGTTTCAATGTTTTTGAAACTGTATCTCTCTGTTTTAATGTTTTTTGAAACTGTATCACTATGTTTTAATGTTTTAGAAACTAATTATATCACTGTCTTAATGTTTTTGAAACTATATCTCTCTGTTTTAATGTTTTTGAAACTGTATCACTCTGTTTTAATGTTTTTGAAACTGTATCTCTCTGTTTTAATGTTTTTGAAACTGTATCTCTCTGTTTTAATGTTTTTGAAACTGTATCTCTCTGTCTTAATGTTTTTGAAACTATATCTCTCTGTTTTAATGTTTTTGAAACTGTATCACTCTGTTTTAATGTTTTAGAAACTAATTATATCACTGTCTTAATGTTTTTGAAACTGTATCTCTGTTTTAATGTTTTTGAAACTGTATCACTCTGTTTTAATGTTTTAGAAACTAATTATATCACTGTTTCAATGTTTTTGAAACTGTATCTCTCTGTTTTAATGTTTTTGAAACTGTATCACTCTGTTTTAATGTTTTAGAAACTAATTATATCACTGTCTTAATGTTTTTGAAACTATATCTCTCTGTTTTAATGTTTTTGAAACTGTATCACTCTGTTTTAATGTTTTAGAAACTAATTATATCACTGTCTTAATGTTTTTGAGACTATTAAACAAAACAGGCTAATATTTTTTTCTGAACATACATTACAAGGCCTCATGTAGAATGTATCAATTTGTACATAAAAATAATTCTAACAGCTGGTGTACAAGTTGTTCAGAGCATTTTGTACTGTTAAGAGCATTTTGTACTGTTAAGAGCATTTTGTACTGAAAAACAGTCAACTCTCGTTTATTCAAACTGTCAAACTGTAATAACATGGGCTAAAGAATGCCAAGGCTAAAGCCAAACAACTCTGACTCATCTAAGTGGATAATTTCCTCATAGGAAATGCTCATTAGAATATAAACACTCCAGGTACTTTCTTTATTAATTAATCTATATTCATTTTATACAATAAAGATGCATATTATATATGCATGTATTAGTCAGTATTTGATCCATGTGTGGCCTTACATAAGCTTAACTCAAACAGTTATAAAGCCCGAGGCTTATTAAACCTATCATCAAGCATCCAAAAGTCCATGCAACTGCAATGAGCATCAAATCTTTATTATGAAAAACATGGAAAGTAATTCTGGCCAAAATACATACTTGTAGTTTAAAACAAGATGGCCATGATGACCCTTCAGCACTCATCTGAGTGCTGTAGATATTTGACAAAATTAGTAATATCAGCAATGTTAAAACAGACCAGAATAACTGTAATATGAAGACAAAAGCAACATTTGTGCAGTTTCATTTTTTACTACATTGCTTTATTATGGAAAATAACAGATCACAATTCTTAGACCAATCTTGCTACAAGGCCATCTAAGGAACATGTATACTGAAAGTTAAAGCTCAAGCTATTGTGATTTCTGACAAGATTTTTAAGTTTCCTATAAAGCCAAAAAGGAAAAAAATGGTCACACCCCTGGCAACCATGTTTTCTGACAAATCAAAACTCTATAAACAATTGATACAAAGCCACTAAATGAATATGTATACATTAAATCAAGGCTCTAGCACCTTGTAGTTTCTTGATTCAAGGAAGCCCAAGAAACATGTAAACCAAATATCAAGGCTCTAGCTCATGTGATTTCTGACAATAAAATTTTCTAACTAGTCCCATATACTTTTCCTATATATATTTGACATATCAGGAAAATGCCACACCACTGGCAGCCATGTTTTGACAGAACAATTCTTTGAACAATCTTGATAAAGGCCCATTCAAGGACCATGTCTACCAAATTTCAAGCCTCTAGCTCTTGTAGTATTTGACAGGAAGATTGTCTTAAGTCTTCCTATAAAAAACATAAGGACATTGACCACACTCCTGGCGGTCATGTTTTTGACGGAAAATCTCGGAACAATCGTCACAAAGAGCCACATGTATACCAAGTCTCAAAGCTCTATTTCTTATAGATTCTGACAAGAAGATTTCTTATGTTTTCTTACTAAGCCATATTAAGAAAATGGCCACACCCCTGGCAGCCTTGTTTTAAGACATATCAAAATTCTTTTAACAATTAATGATGCAGGGCCACCCATGGAACATCTATACCAAAGAGCCATATGTATACCAAGTCTCAAAGCTCTATCTCTTGTAGATTCTGACAAGATTTCCTTGACAAGAAGATTTCCTAAGTTTTCTTATTAAGCCATATAAAGAAAATGGCCACACCCCTGGCAGCCATGTTTTTAGACATATCAAAATTCTTTTAAAAATCCTGATGCAGGGCCACCCATGGAACATGTATACCAAATATCAAGGCTCAAGCTCTAGTAGTATTTAACAAGAACAATTTTAAGTTTTTGTATAAAGCCAAATGAGAAAAATGGTCATGCCTCGCAGCATATAAGGAAAATGGCTATGTCCTTGGCTGCCAAGTTTTTTTATGAACTGAAATTACTGGAACAATCTTGATACACTCTTAGAACATGGATACCCAATATCAAGGTTATAGCTCTTGTAGTTTCTGGCAAGAAGTTTTCAAAATATTTAAATGTAACCATGTACAGAAATTAGCCACACCTCTGGCAGCCATGTTTATTGACAGATCAAAATTTTTTGAACAAAATTCTTTGAACAATCTTAATACAGAATCACTGAAGAAACATGTATACCAAATATCAAGGCTCTAACTATCATAGTATTTGGCAAGAAGATTTTCTAGGTTTTCCTATAAAGCCATATGAGGAGAATGACCACGCCCCTGGCAGCCATTTTTTTATACATATCAGAGTTCTCTAAACAATATTGACAATGAGCCGTCCAAGGAATATGTATACCAAATGTCAAGGTTCTAACTCTAGCAGATTTTTCACATGAAGATTTTCTAATGTTTCCTGTATATCCATGAAGAAAAATGGCCACACTTCATGTTTTATGTTAACAGATCAAAGTCATTTTACCAATCTTGATACAGGGCCACCCAAGGAACAGGTTTACCAATTATCAAGGCTCTATCTTTTGCAAGGTCACACAAAAAGTTTTACTATAGGAAAATGGCCACTCCTCTGGCTGCCATGATTTTTAAGGATCAACATGATTTACCATACATATCAACAAACACAGAAATTGGAAGAATATTACAAAACTGTTCCAATTTATTTAAGTAACTTTTTTACTTTTTTATAAGGACAATGTTTGAATAAACGAGAGTCGACTGTGGCATGATTGGCAGCAGCATTTCATTAAATATTATTAATATTGAAAGCTTACCGCCTCCGCCTGTAAACCCTCCCCTCCCGGTAGTTGACAGGCTGGCGCCGTGGTCGTAGGTCATACCTGAAAAATGCACAAGATTCTGAAACATATTCACCTATTCACCAATATTCTAAGTTAACCATTATTTAAATTAACTTTAATACACTTTTTGTAGAATTGTTGACCAATAATATTCTAAGTTGTTTAATAACAACTACATTCAAACTAAACATTTCCAATTTCTTGACGTTTTGCAGCAAATAGTACAGATCCTGATCAGATACCATCTGTCTGCTAAACCTTATATTGTGTGGGTTCAAGTCCCATTCTCTGGTTCTTCACAAATAAGAGTCTGGGGGTCTTCCTCTATCAAAGTAGCAGGATGTCATAACAAACAGGAACCACCCATAGCTGAGTGGTTAGAGTTTTGGAATAAACTAGAGCTACCCATGGCGGAGCGGTAAGAATCTTGTACCTCCACAGCCCCTTATAGTGTGGGTTCAAGCCCTGGTCAGGCAAGAACATCCATGTGGAGAGGTTTTCCAGCTTACCTGCAGTGGATCAGTGGTTCTTTTCAGATATAAGTTTGGGGTCTTAGCTGGACATCGCCCATTATAACATAATTGTGTCAGTGCAGTGTAACAAAAAAAATCTATGATAACCATATCTGGTCATTGTGAAATATTTAATAAACATTTCAAGTAAATGTACACCAATACACATGTAATGAAATAAAAAAGTTCTAAAAAAGCATGTCTTAGAAGTATACCAAATACTTAGCCTGTAGGTGACATGGCTGCAAAAATATCGACGAGTCATCACAGCAATACAGACACATTGTTAGTGATGAATAGCTTTCGTTAATTGTACAGTGAATAGTTTAACTGCAACACTAGAAATGCTATTTAAAAGTGAGGCTATCAAATCACTGTGCAGAAAATTGTGATTTTCAAACTTTCACAATACTAAGACCTATTTCACGAGAGTCAGACTTTTTTCCAAGCAAGCATTGCCTATGTGTTGGACAACCAGTCAAAACATTTGATCAAAGTAGAATCATTGTATACCAGCTGTTATTTTTGTATTGCTTATACTCATCACCCATCAATACACTGCATCACAAACAAAACTACACATCATAGATTGGGGTGCTGTATTACTGATATACTGGTATATGGTGATTCTGACCCAGCTCAATATGTATTAGTTCAATGCTGTGGAGGAACCAATATTTTTATTTATGCTAAGTGTTGTTTTTCCGTCATTTCTTAATATTTTATTGTACTTAGGATTTTATCGCACACTGACACTTGGTCATATGGTGCCAAATATGATGTGTAACAAAAATAAATTAAAAGTAGGTTAAAATACTTTATCACATAACCTACCGCGCGAGCGTGAGGTAACACTCATGCGTTATTTTTGGTAACTCACTAGTTAGTTATCGTAGTGTGACGTCATTGTGGTAGAGTGACGTCATTAAGTATGTGTGGTGTATATGCCATTTCCTTATCACTTTGTTGTCGCCGTTTCATGCATTTTGTTGGACAATTTCATTTTAATTAATAAAGTGATAACATTTTAGTAATGCTATAAACGAATCTGTTCCCTTTGTGTGGAAAATGGTCGAGTAAAGACTGGAACTATCTTTTGTGCGGATTCTTCCAAACCTAATTACACATGTCAAGGCCGACTGTTCATACTATAAAAAGATTATGCATTGTAAACAAAAACAGCTGGTGTTTTGGTTATGTGATAAATAGAATCTAATATTTGTGTTCATTAGATACTAAAAATATTAAACTCGTTGTCTCGGCAGAGCCTCGTTTCATATTGTTTCATTCAACTGGTTTAATATATTCAGTACCTAATGACCACTCCTATCAGATCCTCTTTTTAATTAAAATGTAATGAACATTGAATATAAATCCAATCTTAAATGGACTAATACAAATTCATTAGAAGATTGATTCCAACTTAACCTATGACATGTTCTTCCTGCGTAGATTTCCATATGACCAACCGTTACTTGTTGCAATCGCACAGTTTAGCAGTTTATGAAATGTTAAGAAATATGCTAATTTAGGTCCATTTCAACTATGAGTTTAGATACTATACTTAAGATTTAAACTGGCTCCAACAATTGGTCAATGCACAAGTTGTAAGTCATAAACAAATAACTATCATAGATGTGTAATTGTTGAAAAATGGTGTTAATGCTTCAGCCTTATTTTTGTAGTCCTCACTTTTAAGGCTTTAATATTAAGTACGCTGAAATTGAAACACTTTTTTACAATACATGTATATACAATTTTATATGTATATGCACAATTTCAATCATAACACAAGCACAATACAAATTATTATTTGGCAACATTCAACATGCACTTCATTAGTATTGATTTACAACTTAGTTTGTATGCATTCATCAAGCTTCGCTGCTTCAAATGAGTGACACTGTATAATATGATTGGTAAACTATGATGGAGTTATATCAAATGGTTTGTAGAGCAATTAACATACTGACTTGTGAATCATAGATGTTCTTGAAAATACTTAAGATACTTTCACAATAAAAAAACTGTTCTATAGAGTGAAGTTTCTTCAAACTCCTAGTCTGTGACATGGTTATAGACTGAATGACTTGCATAATTGAAAATGCCAACTACAGTTGGCGGCATGAAATATTTATAAAATCATTGTGGAATTCATGCAAGTTTTGTACACAATTATCTGTAAATCATGCAACGATTATGTTTAAATTGCAGGGAAAAAAATGCAAAAAATAAGGTATATGGGTGATCGAACCCATTACCTCCCGATTGTGTCTGCAGAATGCCTAATGCTTTCTTCACACTCTTATCTAAAGCCTGATCATGTCACAGGTCAGCCAGCCATTTTGTTTTATCTTGTTTTTGTGTTTGACATACATCGCATCGATCAATTATGATCATTATAGCGACATCAGACCACAGACAAATGTCTGGGTGGAAGCACCAATGCACAAAAGGTCAGCTGGAAAATTTTCAAGCATTAAGTCCCTCGCCCGACCTGGACTCAAACCCATACAGTCTGTGATAGCACTGTCATCTTAATTCAATTGAGAAATGGCAAGCATAGCAAGTGAAATTTTAGATGAGCAATCTGGCGAAGTACCCAACTAGTGCCAGTTGGGGCTGCAATATCCAAATCAGCTACAACAATACTATGAGATTTAATACTATGTGCTTGTAACCATTACATCCTGTAAGTTGCACTTTGTAGATGATATGTTTACATCTATTCAACAATTCTTTATACATATGTGCATAGAGTTAGATTTGAGTTTTTTTTTTAAAAAGAATAAATTGTACAACATGAAGCTTATTCTATTATTAATTTCTTTTCCAACAATTAACTTTTCATATGTTTCACTGTGAAAAATAGTATGGTATATTCAATGCTTCTTGCACATTAAAGTAATCATCAAATTGAAGTAGTTCCAATGACTTTAAATAGCCAAAGTTCGACTGCAAAACATTAAAACAAATAGTTGAACGATTACTTACTTAATGACCCACGATCTTCGCGCCGCCCGTCTTCTGCGGGGGGGAGGTCCCTCAGGCGGAGGCTCCTCAGGGGCAGCAGCGAGGGGCACGGGGGCCTCCTCAGCAGCTGGGGGAAGAGGCACGGGGGCCTCCTCCTCCTCCACAGCATCTACATCAACATCCATTTGGTCTAAGGTCGGCTCCCATTCCATTTCTTCCATGGGTTGGGCTGAAGATTGACATTATTTTACTACTATAGTAGAGTATACTTGAAGATGTTTTAAAGATGTCCATGTCATGTAGATTATAGTGTAATCTTCGCTGTACAATAACCATTATCATGAAGACACGACATGGTACTACCCGTATATTTGCTTAGGAGTTATTCCAGTACCATTTATATGCTCCTAGACCTCCCTTACATTTAAATTGTATTCATAAACACTGCAAAAGAGCTTAAAAATTCAATAAATACATCAATACTTCAATAGTTTAGCATTACGATATCACTAACAATAAGATAATGTGGACACTTACTGGCTCAATTTTGGTGTAAAACATAAATATAAACCAGTGACAGAAACCGTCTTTGAATATTATTATTCAGCTGATTGTTGTACATCAGTCAAAACAAATCTCTTCAATTGTTATTGAGGCCCGACATTATCGTACTTTGTCAACTGCATTGTGCCATCTCAATTTTGGATAGGTCTTCAAATGTAACTGTACAGTCGAACCTCAGGTTTTCAAACTCGGGTTGTCGGAAATCTAGGCATTGATCAGTCCCAATCTTTTTTTTAATTTAATGTAAAAAACCCACTGATTATTCATTTACATGTCCATACATAAAGTGTCAGCGTTATTCATGGTCTCCTTTAATGCTATCTCCTCATATCTTATCCAAGGCCAAAACATGTCATCAGTCGACCATTTTGTATCGTCACTTGTCAAACTATTATGGTAGGTTATTCCAGTAACATCAATGTTTTCTTTGTTTATTTGTTGGTTGAATTGTAAACTGGAAATGACCTGTTGTTTAGTTTGACAATCAGTATGATGTATAATCAAGCCGAGTGAAAATCCATTTTAAGATTTACTTGTCTTCACTTTGTCATCTTAACTGAGAAATGGCAAGTATAGCAGGTGAAAACTTAGCTGAGCAATCTAAAGAAGAACCGAACAATTGGGTTGCTGTCATAGTAGGCTAGTATCAATCTACTAAGAGAGATAACTAATATTTTTATTTAGTTTGAAAATTTGGAATCGCTTAGTCAAGAACTGAAAAAATAAATCTGATAAAGCTTACCCTCAGTGCGTGGCCGTTTTGGAGAGGGAAGTTCATCCTCCTCCGACTCCAGATCTTCAAGCTGTAAGAAAAGTGTTAAAAAAGAAACAATAAGTACAAGAGCTTTAGCAGAGGGACAGATTAGATCTAATATTCTACTGTTTTTAATAAGCTTTTCTTTTGGTCATTTTCTTGAATCCACATGCAGATGTTACACTTTGCTGGAGACTGGCAAAGAAATATACAGATCCTGGACAGCTTCCAAAAGGTGCTTGCTAATCTGGATCTTCTTGATTTGCCTGAACATGATAATTATTGTTACTGGCAACAACCAGGTGTCATTTATGGAGAAAAAACCCTCAGACAAATGGCTGAGTAGAACCACTGTTCTACTGTAGATCAGATAAATCCGAAAGTATATGAAATTATATCCTTCATACATGTATATTAAATGCAAATTTATTTTTTCTTATTGTAAATTTTGTATAATAAAAGAAACTTAAGGGCTTCATACCAGTGATACAGTTATCATTTTTATTTACAGGTGTAGTTTTTGTTTCTTGATATATTGCACTAACTAACACCCCACAGGTTAACTGACCTCCCACATGAATGTCTGAGTAGAATCACAGGCACCCGCAGGTTAACTGACCTCCCACATGAATGTCTGAGTAGAATCACAGGCACCCCACAGGTTAACTGACCTCCCACATGAATGTCAGAGTAGAATCACAGGCACCCAGCGTTAACTGACCTCCCACATGAATGTCAGAGTAGAATCACAGGCACCCCACAGGTTAACTGACCTCCCACATGAATGTCTGAGTAGAATTACAGGCACTTGTAGGTTAACTGACCTCCCAGATGAATGTCTGAATAGAATCTCAGGCACCCCACAGGTTAACTGACCTCCAACGTGAATGTCAGAGTAGAATCACAGGCCCCCACAGGTTTACTGACCTCCAACATGAATGTCAGAGTAGAATCACAGGCCCCCACAGGTTTACTGACCTCCCACATGAATGTGTGAGTAGAGTTAGAGGCACCCGCAGGTTAACTGACTTCCCACATGAATGTCTGAGTAGAGTTACAGGCACCCGCAGGTTAACTGACCTCCCACATGAATGTCTGAGTAGAATTACAGGAACCCCACAGGTTAACTGACTTCCCATAATTATGAATGTCGGAGTAGAATCAAACGTGCCCCACGGGCTAACTATCCTCCCACATGAATGTCTGAGTAGAATTACAGGAACCCCACAGGTTAACTGACCTCCCATATGAATGTCTGAGTAGAATAACAGGAACACTTTTTAATGCTTTGTCTTCGATACAATTATAAATTTGTTATATGTGTATTATAGATTTTTCAGGTTAATTAATAAACTTAATTACATCAGAATGTAAAATCACTGAGACATAAATGGTATGTGCCATTTTCCCAATCTATGCAGTGATTTTGGAGATACACGCTAGACATCACTTGCTTGCAAATCTTCAACCTGTACAACAACAAAACTTTCTAAGATGACCAAGACTGTATTTCTCAATAAACCCAACTGAACTTTCTTGTACCAATAGGTTAAACAAGCAGATATGTTCAGTTTCATATCAATCTTTTAACTAGTTTTTGAGATATAAGCTTTAGAAAACTAGTACATAAATCTTTAACCTGCAACCCACAAATTTCATTTAGTAGTTATATTTTAAGGGATGCATGTTATTGCAGTTTAATTTCAATTTACACAATTATTATGATATAAGCTATATAGATATGGACCTAGTAGAGCAAGTTGTTAAGCATCAGCTTGAGTAGGGGTGGAGGGCCGGGGCGGGACCTTCGTCCAACCTAAGCTTTCTTGCTAAGGCTCTAGCAAATAAGAGTAATTCCACAGTCAGTAGACCAGGTGTTGGGATAGTGTGACTCGGTGTGGTACTCCAGGTATTCATGTTATAAAGGCAGCACTATATCTGCTTTAAGGGGACAAATCTCTGGATATATGAACAATTATTTGAAGAAAAGGTGGATGAAGACCAGCAACACATAGCAGGTTAGCTGGAAGACATCATCACATGAAGTTCACCATCCAACAAGTCCTCAAAGCTTTTTGGTGGAGGAAGACCCCAGACACATGTCTTGGTAGAACCACAAGTCAGCTGGAAGATCTCGCATTAAGTCCTTCGCCCTGAATGGGACTCGAACCCAAGCAGTGATAGGCTAAGCGGTCAGAGGAGTTACAGATCGGGAACTCTACCACTATGCCACAGGTGCCTCCCCAAAAGGACTTTTATATTCATTGCTGAAACAGCTGATTTGGTAGAGGAAGACACAGAAAAAATGTCTGGATAGAACAACCAGGACACTACAGATCAACTGGAAGGTCTCAAATAACGTCTTTTGTTGATGCCTTTCCCAGACATAGATCTGCATCATTCAGGTCAGGAAAAGGGACTCACACTTACAGAAGAATTGAAACTAACAGGAAATCATCAGCATGTGGTACGTAGTTATGTACAAATGATATATCATTCAAAATTAGTATGTTAAAAACTACAATTAACCAATAAATCACTCAGTAACAATTAGGTTGAATTTGATGTGGAAAATGCTTAAAACAGTATAAATTTGGAGGTAAATCAGTATTATGTTTAAAGAGACACTAGATCCTGTATATGCATACAGTAAAATATTGAAGTGATTGCAACAAAACTGCAATTAATTAATGTTCACAAGATTTGATTATGTATTTATAAATAAGACACCAGTATGCTTATGTGCTACATTTCTATTTAAGTTTCAATGAGATCTATTAGTAAGCGGCTCAAGATCATTAATATTCTTGTGTTTTGTAGGAGGTTTTTTCCTCTCATAATTTAAATGGTTTATCTTTCTTTACCAAATTTTTTTCCCTGGTTTATCTTTCTTTACCAATTTTTTTTTCCTGTTTAAAAATAGCACCATGATTAGTTGGTCAAATATAGATAGTTTCCGCATCTGAAAATCCCTTATCTTGGCAGCCATCTTTGATGGTATCTTCAAGGGATTTTTATATGAATTGTATAGAATGGTAAATTTTATTTTCTCGTAATTTCTTCATTTGTGGTCCGACAATTAAAAGCTATACACCATTGGAAAGCTCTTGAAATTCATATTTTTAGAATACAATATTTTTACAATTGATAAATGCACACAGAATTAATACACAGAAATATATAAAACTATGGGCTCGTACTTAAAACAAAATGAACAGTGTATGATTTTCGGTTGTATTTCTTTAACCTTTTAAACTATCAAAATAAAGTTTTTTATATGTAAAATACTTTATAAAAGCTGTTAAATCTGATATAAAATTCAGTACAATAGACTGAAAAATAAAAACACAGTGGTGAGTTTAATACAGCACATTTTTCCCGATTTCGGCCTGCATTAGCTTCTGCCCACAAAGATGACTGCCTTAAACTGTCTTATCAGTGTCGATGACATCACATGGAAACTATCTATTAAGAGCTTGAGCACAAATCTATTCCATATCTTCCAACAACATTCAACATAAATATAAAAGTCCAAAAATTTATTAAAATTTTATTGTTATTTTTGTTTAGCTGACATTTTTATGTTAACTCCTTCACATGGGCCATAACTCTAACCCTCGTGATGAAAGGCCAAGCAGTCAAAGGAGTTACAGTACAAGTTGGCAGCTCTACCTCCAAGCCATGGGTGCCCACTAAATTCATTTACAATATGGTTATATTTTTAATATTTAAATGTACATTTTGCACATTATTTTCTGACAAGCGTATCAAGGCAGCTACCCTAAACAATGATGTACAATGACAACGTACATTTGTTTCTTTGTGAAATTTATTAGATGAGAAACAACTTGGCACATGGACATAGTGTTCCTCACTCCTCTTATGAACACTTATTGCATTTTATTCTTTATACAGGTCAGGCAGGTAACCTTACAAAACCATGGAATTATTCAACAAATTCATAAAGGATAAAATAGAACAAAAAAAAAATTAGAAAATAAAAGTCTTACCGGTCGCTTGGAAGTCTGGACCCCGCTTGGGCCCGCAACAGGGCTATCCCTGTGGTGCGGGGCCAAAGCCGGAGGAGGGGTCTCCTCCCTCTCCATCATCGGCACCTCTACCTCTTGGCCTTGCCGAAACTCAGCCAAGAGGTTTCTCACAGGTGGCGCAGGCCCCCTAACAGACTCCTGGAAGTACAAACAACAAAGTCCATTATGTAAAATCTATTAGTACTCATCAGTCGGAGCAATGCTAAGAAACATTCTTTTCAATAATGCTCTTTGTGCAACAACACAATTACTTTACATAAAATTAACCATTTCAAGGTTTTTGCTAGATTTGCATTTATCTTTTGTGCTGACTGTGTCTGACAAATGTCGCCACACATGGTCAAAGTATCCTGATAGCATGCTAACCAGTCAAGAAACTACAATAACAATCAAAAAGCCTTGGATAATTACAAATCGTTTTTTGAATGTATGATTAGGAAAACCCAGTAAAAGAAAACACAACATGTTGGTGCATATGAGATCATCAAAATGACAATAAATGTTCTCATTATCTCTGACAATAGCAGTAACAGTTGTAAATCTAATGAAACAAATTGATCAATGAATCAATGAAATAGATAACCGTATAGTGTAAATGGTTGAATTTTTGTGTGTGTGTATTCTTCCAGAAAACATAAAGTCACAACTTAGTGCATATCATTGCACCATTTTACACTTCTGCGAATGACCCCAGCTCTAGCATTCAAGCTCCCAGTCTCTTGTTGACATGTTGATCAAGTTCGCGACAAACAGCCACACAGTTTGTCAACACTTTCGGTTGATATTGAGTAAATTTAGAACCAAACTTGTATCTTGTTACACAATGTTTTAAGCTATTACTGTATAAACATGTATTTCATAATAAACAGACAATAACCCCATTTTTTTATTATTTCTAAATTAGAAAAATTAAGACATATTTACAACATTACATCTACAAAAAGATTAATTTACAATACAATGATAGTTGATATATGTAAATAAGATTACTCCCTTATTCTTTTGACTATATGACAGGGCAAGAGGACTCCAGCTTTCTTGAAATAAAGCTGTCGTCTAATTTGTTATGTTTATCATCCCATCAAGAGTATTTCAGTTATCTGGAGATGGTTTCCACTCGAGCAGATATAGTGATGCCTATAGCATGTATAGCATGCTGTGAACACCTGGCATGAAAACACACCCAGTCACATTATCCTGACATCGGGCCAACCAGCCATGGAACTATCTTTATATTTGCTTGGGCGTAAGCAAGGGAGCTATACCACTACCATTTTTAATGACTATGGTATGTTGCAGACAAGGATCGAATCTGTGGCCTCCCATACCTGGAGCAGATGCTCTACCAATTGCACTACCAGGTATATTTCAAAAGTAAATGAATTCCATATTAATAATTGGAAGTGTACTCACCAGCCAAAGACTGTATGTCTGCAGTGGTGGCCTGGCATAAGGGTGCCTAGGAGGGGAGGGCCTTAGACCTAAACGCGGTCCAGGGCGTCGGGCACGCCAGTCTGCCTCGGGACGAGGGGCAGCTGGATGCGGCAGGTGAACCGGGCGTCGGATCACGGCTGGCTGACGAGGGGGAGAAGGCGGCGTCGATGGCGAAAAGAAACACCTCACAACAAGGATCACACACAAACTCACAAGGACACCCACCACTACACCAATCACACAAGCTAGAGAGAGCTGAAATACAAATAAAAAGTAATAATTTTGTAAGACTTGGACCGAGGGCCAGTGACAGATTTTGCAGATTTGAAAAACATCGGCTAAACTCAAAATAAGATTGACAGATTTCTCCCAAAATTGAGGGTCAATGATAATTTATACCCACAAAAAATTGTGTAGTGAAAATGGTGCAAAATGACACTCTTGAAAAAATTGGCAACAAACTTGCCTTACTTTTATTTTGTAATAGAATGATTTTAGTCGCATAATCTATATCAGTTTATGAAAATAAACTTATAAACATGAAATGTTTGTTTTGTTTATTAAATATATCACAGTGACCATTTATGATCATTAAAGTGACGTCCAGCTCAGTTTGAGGAAGACCCCAAACAAATGTCTGGGTAGAACCACTGGCACACCGCAGGCTAGCTGGAAGACCTTCCCACATTTAGTCCTTTGTGTTTTATTGCTTCTCCATGGAACAAATTGGAGTATCATATAATTTGAATTAGTCTTTTGACAAGATTTGCTAAACTGTCCTTACTCTGCCAACAATAAGAAAAAACCTTCCATGATTTAAACAGAAATCAGCATACAATGAACTGATTGAGAAACTGACTTTATCCATGCCCACAATATTAAAAGATGTAACTTAGAGAAACAATATCAAGCAGATGATTGTCTCCACAAAATGGTGCAGTTTTATCTATGATAATTATAATTTGTATTCATAAAAGCATGTACAAATTATTTAAATTTAATTAAATGAATATGTTTAAATGCTTCTGCAATTTATGTTTTGGTCTATTGTTCATCAGTCAAATCCTGAATATGTGTTTGTTGCATTAGGAAATCAGCCATTCTTTATATATATTAATTTGATATGGTTAGCCATTTATACACAGCTGTTTTCTTCTGTACTTGTTTGAAGTTATCAAAGATCATACAAACTAGCAAATGTGCAGAAAATGGGGTCTGTTAGGAAATCATCTTCTCAGATGTGACTTAACAATCCTGTTTAAATGTATAGTGTGGATAAAGATCAGCCAGCTCCCATTAGTATGTGAACTTTATCTGGTTGTAAGCAAATAACCGTTTTTTTTTATATTGGTAGATTGGTTTTGGTTACATAAAACTTTGTTAATGGAGGTAGACCCCAGACAAATCCCTGGGTAGAACCATCAGTTCACTGTATTGGTAGTTTTGAGGATACCAGGATGGTGGAAATGTGGACTACAATATTTGGGGCAAGGCTAAAATAAATCTTTCAATGGGTCTATAAGGGATCAAGTCTTGTATATGTGTCAAAACTGGTGTTCAAAAAAGTATATTAAATTATGTCAAACTGACATTACTTTTTCATTTAAGAAATATGCTTAGTTTACGGATAAGCTAGTAACTTATGCAAAAATGTAAGGATGTCTAATTCTAAGATAGTTTGACATGTCCAAAGATAACAGATTATTAATAATGAATAAAATATGTCATTTTACAAAGGCAGCAAAGTATCAGTGATCCTTATATGAAGTCATAAAAATGACCATAAAGCAGTGATATGCATTTAATTTGAGATTTTTGTTGAATCAAATTTGTTTATTGGGTTTATCATACCACCAACAGTATTTCAGTTGGAGATGGTGTCCACTTGAACCAGATACAGTGCTGCCTTCACTGTGTATAGCATGCCATGATCACCTGGCATGATACCATACCCAGTCACATTATCCTGAAACCGGGCCAACCAGACATGGAACTATCCTTATATTTGCTTGCAAGGGAGCAACTAATTGCATTACCTGGGCTCAAAATCTTTGTTTTCAATACAAAAATATGTGCATTTGTTGAGTTTATGTTCCTTGATTTACTGAGACAAATGCCAATTATCATTTTGTTACAAAATCTGTTCACATTTACTTTATTGTTAATAAAGTTTTGACATGATTTCTTTATACTTATTGAACAGTAATACATGTAGTACAATATGTTTTTATTATTCAAGAATGACCAGATATCATTAATTAGTTTAGTCTTAGGCCTTTATTCACCAACCATTCTTTAGTAAGAACAGCTTTATCACTGATTTCAATTTACACTATTTACAATTGATTAAATGCTTAATTTCTGAAATTTTGCACTGAGAATAAGTTACAGATCATGTTTGCTGTTACATGGCACCTCCTGTTCAAGTAATGAAGGAGCTAATAAACAGTTGGTGAATAAGAGCTCTAGTTTGGTGTGTTTGGATCACCCCTTTACAAGCTGTCAACCAATTTAGAGAATTGGAATTTTTCATCAATTATTTCCTTAAAATACAAAGCAAACTACAAAAACTTACCTTTTTGAAAGATTAATTAAGGTAGAGCAAGCCTAAAGGACACTTTGAAGAAATGAAAGTGAACAGTGGATATTGTTGTGAACTGAGTATTTCTGTGTCTGCCTGAAGAGAAATATGCTTGCAAAATTAAAAAAGAAACATAATTCAGAATTTGATTTTTAGGCATTTTTCTTACCTAAAAGTCAAACATCTCTTGTCAGAAATATGGAAACAGAAAACTATTCACCATATATTATTATTAACCAATTAAACCCCTTCTGTTCTGACCATTTGTCATGTTATGTACCTGATTAAATAAATCAGTGAAGTCTTAGTAATTGATACGTTTCAAATTATTTTGGCTGACTTTGCCAAATATCAGACTTTGGTTATGTAAGACACTTCTTAATTGGGCATTTTTGATATGTAGAAACTCAAATTTGTAATTTTAGTGCACTAACAATACTTTCAGCCTGTTTATGAATACTCTTCAGTTGAAGGTGTTGTATTGGACTTGCTCAACCTTAATGACATCCATCCTTCTCATCTTAAACAAGCTGAAGTACGCCTTTCTTGACTCTCTGAGCACCTTATGGGACATTATCTGAAATGTTTGATTTATAATAATATTAATATTAAGAAAAATATAATAATATTAATAAAAAAGATAAAACCAGAGAAAGAAACATTTTATCATTAAGTCTTAACATGTAAGAATTATATAATATCATGACCATTTCTAATATAAACTGCATTACATTTAAACAGTTTAATTTTATTTAATTAACATGATTCACCAAAACTATGCTGGATAAATTTATCTAAATAAAATGACACTTACACACAAGAAAATATATGTTAGAGGGTAAACACATGATTAATTAAACATGTGTAATTTTCATCATGGATACTCAACAGACCCCAGTATAAAGTGACTAACAATATAAAAAACAAAATGTTTAAAAATAAAAATGTATACATACAAAATTATACAAAACTAGAGCTACTTAAAATAGACTTCTGTTGAGGTCAGGTTGTAATATAAACAATTCAAATGAAAAAGGAATTTTGACAAAAGAAAACGTGCATGTTTATGTGGCCTAGGAACCAGAAATAGATCTCTTGTAGATTTAACATCACATTAAATTAGTATGGTATGAAAATGAGAATTCAACAAACTCGACTATGTATCATAACAATGGGATGGGATTAGCCGCCATTTTTGTCGATACTGTGCAGTGACATTTCTATCATTATAGCACAGGGGCACTTATGAGGTACCAAGGGACTGAACCCGGTCGGTCCATTATACTGACACCGACGAGTCAGGCCTAATGCTGTCCCCTTAGCCCTGAGCGTTAGGAGGGAGGCCACTACTACCAACTTTAAAGTCTTTGGTTTGTCCCTGCCGGGTTTGAACCCCCGACCTGAGCTATTACGGCCGGTCATAACAATGACTACTTGCATAATGAGATATAAAGAACAAAAGGACATGTGTCTTGCAGAGCATGAACTGATCTGGCAGAAAAACCAGTTTCCAATTGAAGCTGTCTCATTAGGACCTACACTGTCAGGACCTAGGATTTCAAATACATTGAAAGAATCTACACTGACAGGATTTACACTAACAGGAACAACACTGTCAGCTGCAGTCTCAAACTGTAGGTTTTTTTTGTTTCCTTTGCATGCATTTGTTGCTAGCACTTCAGAATTTAATTTGAAATTTTGATGCATTTATAATTCAGGTCATTATCATTGTGGAAGAAAAAGATAAAGTAATTTTTTTACCTTATTACACTTCAGGTCACATTTCAGATGTCCCAACATTGGTATGCTGTGGAAGTGGCAGTTGATCAGCTTGTTTATGATGATCTGGATGGTGTCCAAAAACACTGAACTGAAACTTAGCTAACTCAAGGAAAGTATTATTGTAGACACAAAAATTTCATACTTTCAAGATACACTATCTTTCAT